>JAVSCE010005175.1:0-74450 GCA_032199065.1 Smutsia gigantea | reverse complement strand
GTAGGAATATTTATGATAAAATACTTTTATCTAGAGAATCCAATTCGCTGTCCTTTGGCTTTTAAAATGCCACAGTCATAATAAGTCCCAGTGTATATGCTCCTAGAAAAATAAGGCTGTATGGACCCCTCCTACCTTCCCAAGGCCATCTGATTCTAATTTTCCCATCAAATTTCAATGGAAAAGAAGTTTGAGTGCTATATAAAATCTGAACAATCCTGATTACTCAGACTTTTGAGAGATGTTGTCAAGGGCTTCTCAGTCCCTTAAAAATAATAGAAAAATGATTACATACTCTTTACAGCTCAAAAATAACTTCTCAACAATGTTTCATACAAAGCTGTCCTGAACCTAAGCCCTGATTTAGTGTTGTGATATCATTTTGGAATAAACTGACCAGAGATCATTTCTGATAACATGATAGGTTTAATTTAAACCTTGTCATTACAAGTTCAAAATTAGTTGTGTTGCCACGGTCTTGACTGTGTTCTGGTCTAATGGAAAGGCAAAAGGATAAAATTCTGATACATCTGTATCTGTATCTTCCAAGAGCCAGAGCTAGTGTGGTGGAAACCCATTACACTGGAAGGGCAACGTGTCCCTTAATCAACAGCTGGGAATTCATCTGTCTATCCCTGTAACTAGGAACTTGCTCCCCATCCTGTACTAGTTCAAGGGGTGAGGGTAAGGAGATGGCATATGGATTGTTGACCTTGGTAGTCCAGGAAGCATTGAGAAGCAGAGTTCTGTTGGAGCCCAGAGGAGGGTGCATGGATTTGCTGCACAGGGTCAGGGAGTGATAAAAAAAAACAAGTAATAACGATATAGGGCCCTTGTCAGGCAAAGGTGAGCAGAGGTGGAGAGGCAGGGACAAGGCATTCCACAGAGAGGGAGAGTGACACATTCAGTAGGCAGCAAGGAGGCCTCCTTGGAGGGAACAGAAAGTTGCTGGCAGGTGATGGGGGGAAGTAGGCAAAGGCCAGACCAGAAGAGTATCATGTGACGTTCCAAACCTCTGTGCCCAGGTGATGTGAATTAAGTTTATTAACTTCAGTAATAGACTTTCTTTACAGTTGATAATGAATAGTGGTAATATAGTATTTTCAAAACTTCTATCACTTTTAAGATACTATGTGTGTATAATAGATACATATATATCATTTTAATCCTCATAGTTAATATTAGTGCAGAGTCCATTTCTATAATTATATATGTATATTTTTATGATGTGCACAGAAACATGACAAAAACAGATTTCTTTCTTTCTTTTTGTTTAAACCAGATTTAAGAAACTTGCTATTTTATATATTGAAGAGAGAAAACAAAAGTTTTTCTTTTTCCTTTTTTTAAAAGCATATCCTAAGAGAGTCATAGCCAGGCAGCACCATTCATTTCAACTGCGGGCTTCTGACTCTTTCCAACTTTGTCACAACTGCTCTTCATTTACTAGTTGCGTCAAGCCAGACTTGAGGACATGGAATAGGTCTTTCAGTCTGACTCGGGCTTCCCTGGCAACACCCAGGCTTATTCTCGGCAATATTCAATGGCTGACCCCACGTAAGTGTGGACCACGTAGTGATATCCAGCCCTGGCTGCCCATTTGAATCAGCTGGGGGCTTTTAATGTAGCATCTCAAGCAAGAGAGTAAAAATAAAACAACGTTTTATGTTTTTTGAGGACAATGTTCTGAGAACAGAAAAACTGCAATGTGGAGAGAACAGTTAGCAAATGTTACCTCAAACTACTAATCATTCCTGTTCTGTAGAATCAATTCTATTCCAGAAAAACTGACAGTTGGAGTTAAATTATGATTGACTTATGCCAACACCTAAAAGAAACTTTTAAAACCCTAGAAGCTAATAGCTCGTACACTGACCTATAGGATATCAGATCAATGGAACTCAAACTAAATTGACACTTGAACTGCAAAACTACATTGTATTAAACAAGATTCATCTATGCCAAGGCCTTGTGTAAAAATGTTTCCTCTCATTATTAGACTGCCTTTTAATACATGACCAGAAGTGACTTGGAGGCATAGAGACTTGTGAATAATTTAAAAAAGTTAAATCCTATTTCCAAAGCTTTATTATAACTACTCATTTCAAACTGTTTAAAATAAGATCATCTTAGTCATACCAACTCTGAGTAACTTTATTAATTCATTTCAAGGATAAAATGTCGTTAAAAATCCAGAGAAGAACATAGCTGCTACTGAACGGATTACTTATCATGCTTTGTAGAAAATGGAAGAATAATGAATTGATAAATAACCAGCCTTTGGTAAATTTGTGTTGGCTTTATTAAAGTGAGATTTTATTTGAGTAACTATTTGAAGTCAAGGAGAAGAAGCATTTTGACTGAGATGTTGGAAATGGAAGTATAATACCAATTTATCAAGTCTGTGAGTGCTCTTCCTTTCCCTTGGAAGTGAAGCTGCCGAAGGGCCCACTCAGTGATAATCCTTTACTGCCTCAGTGCAGGCTCCTTATCAGAGGTTGGGGGGCCAGTTCAGATTCGAGTGCTACAAGTACCATTTCTAATACTCTTCCACTGGGACTATAACAGGATATAGTCAACTTCAAGTAACATCGAACCCAACAAACAGTGGCTTAAACCTGAGGACACATGGTTTCCTTAACCTGAAGCCCAACGCATGTGGTCCTTAAGGTGTTAACTTTCCCACGGGGGCAGGACATGCTCTGCGCTCTGCAGCTCTTCCCCACCAGGGTGCCAGAATGGCTGCCAGACGATGGGCGTCCTTTCTCACATGACCACATGGATGGCAGGGAACAGGGTCTCCCAGTGACTAGGCTGGAATGTCGGGCTCCCTGACCTTTGGGGTTGGGGGCTGGGCAGACAAGGGATAGGGAGGGCCTGGTGGCAGCCATTCCTACAGTGTGTGTTACCGAGACTTCTGGAAGGAAGCATGTTCTAGAGCACAACGAGACACACCACTATGGTGTGAATGACAACAGTGGCTGGATTACCGGAACTGTAAAATTAGGCATATCTAATGATTCCTTTTTTCCTCAACTGCTCTGCCACTAACAAGCCTCTCCTCCTGAGCCATCACCCTCAATGTATAAAATCCTTTTTTTCCCCTCCATGTCTGATGATTTCATTTGTCTCCAAAATTTCCTGGTTTCGTCCAAAGGTAGTTGGAGAAACTGCTATATTATAGGCTGAGGTCTCAAGTAATAAGTAGGGTCTGCATATCTATCCACCTCCCTGAGTCAGAATACCCAGGGAAGGCTGCCAAAGTCACAGCTCCAGGGTTGCCAAGGCTGGTGGCTGGACTGCTCAGCCCTGAGTTTGGGCTACAGATTAGGTGCATCGTTGGAGAGTAGAAAGCTTTTAAACTCCTCCTTAGTAAGGGAAGTTATTTTTAGTGCCTTCACTTCCACAGCCATGTTTTAGACCTGCATTATATTTTTCCTAGGTAATTTCAACAGCCTCTCAACCATCCTTCCTGCCTTCATATGGCACTGCAAAAATCTGCCAAAAGAATACACTGGCAACGATTCTCCAATGCCTGTCACGGCCTCCGTGTCTACAAGATAGAATGGAGTCTTCTTGTCGGCACTGGTGTTCTTGTTCACCCTTTGGCTCTAATACACAATTTACGCCCTGTCTCCCACCCGCACTTCCACCAACCTGGTCTCTACATCCGCTTTCTACCACCTGTGATTGCCCATCTGCTCCTTTGTCCATTCCCTGCCTGGTTCCTGGAGTAATGTCCACCAGGACTGTGTACTTCCCATGGCAAATGGCAGCTGATGTCTGTCTATGTCCAACATGTGTTTTTCATTTTCAGAGAACAACATCCTGATTCTGATTTGGGGCAACTTCAGCTGTTTACTATTTTGGTGATGACTAAGCAAAGCGAGGCATCTACCCTGACAAAAGATGGGTATGGGGCCCAGAGCAGACTTGCAGAATCTCCTGGGTGCCTGGTAAGCAGGTAGCACCAGGGACAAAACACGTTCACCCCCTGAGGTGACCCACCCCAGCGACAGCACCCTGATGAAACTCCACTGACTTTCCTTTCGCTGTGGACATCTGAGCCCAGCCCCCAATGCCCCCGGTGCCCATTCCACCCCCTCTCTGAGCCGCCTCACCCACTTTATCACGTTTGTTAGCCACAATGACACTGTGTGTCGTGCAAGCAAAGGTCCTCGTCCCCCATCCGAAGGCCGAGCCACAGGCCATCTCCTCGAGGGCTGTCCTCATTGTCCCCAACAGGCATGCTCCCTCCTCTGCAGCTTTCCAGGGTGGCTGCTTTCGCCTCCTCACCTAGCAGGAGCCTAAAAACATGATTGTTTCCTGACAAGGAAGCGCTGTGTCTGTCAGATGAAAACACTCTCAGGCACTTCTGTACACAGCTCCTGGTTACCAGGGCCGGTGCTCAGGAGCCCTTTTGTGGGAGGGCTGGTAAATACAGCTTTTGCCAAGACCCTGTTGTGCTTCGATGCATTTCCACACAAGCTTATTTATTTCCTGAATATGCCTTGACAAAGCATGCATATTAGTATGTCTGTGGCTGCTGTAACAAATTACCAAAACCTTAATGGCTTAAAACAGCACACGTTTGTTCTCTTAGAGTACTGGAGGCCAGCTGTCTGAAATCAGTGGCACTGGGGTAAAGCCAAGGTGATGGTTGATGGGTTTCTTCTAGAGGCTCAAGGGCAAAATCATTTCCTTGACTTTCTGAGCTTCTGGTGTTGCCTGCGTCTGTGTCTCACAACCCCTTCTTCACATCACTCCAGCCTCTTGCTTCTGTCTTTACATCTCCTTCTTTTCTGACCTAGTTTCCCTTTCACCAGGAGCCCTGTTCTTGTGTTGGGCCTGCCTGGGCCCAAACTAATCTCCCTATCTCAAGATCCTTCACTTAGTCACACCTGCAAAGTTCTTTTAATATATAGGGTAATAGTCACAGGCTCAGAGATTAGGACCTGGATATCTTTGGGGACCATTACTCATCTACCCACAGTATGGAAGGGTGGGCCAGAGGAATACCTTGCAGAGGAGGAGCAGGGGAAAAGCAGACAGAAACCCACAGGCAGGCTGCTTGAAGCTTCCCAGGCACTTCACTTACATTCCTCTAGTAAGAGCTTATATGTGGCCCCAGCATCCCCATAAAGGGAGTGCTACAATCATCCACATTTTACAGATGTCAGAGCTGAGGCACAAAGAATTTAAGTAAGTTGTCCAAGACCCCAGAGCCAGCACTCCTCATTGCTTCAACATGAGTGACTTCTTCCCAAATGAGTCTTCGGTATTTGGTTAATAAAAACTTGTCCTGCTGTTCTGCAAATTATCTGACTTTAGGTCATCATGCTGAGATCTCTTGAGAGCAGAAAACGTATTATTTGTTTTGCAGTCCTACTGCCAGCCCCATGTGTAGACATTTATATCCTTTCTGATGTTACTGTCAGGAAGACAGCACCTTCTCTCCAAAACAGTGCTGCTGCCCAGCCATCCCACTGCATGGAAGGTAGACATCAAGGGCAGGGTCATTGCTGTCATTGTGAACCATGTGACTTGGACCCAAACCCTTGGGAGCTGGAGCATCGACCTTGAAGGGACCTGATGACTTTATAGAGCAGAGCTGCTCTGCCCACTGAGGATCACCTACTTTGGGACATTTGTATGTGAGAGAAATAGCTGTCTTCTTAAAGCCACTTAATTTGGGTTCTCTCCTGGCAGAAGAGCCTGATCCTTGGAGTCACAGAGGCTGGAGTGGACTAGGCCAAGGTGATGAAGGGAACCAGAACTGAGCCGTGAAGGTGTGTTTGGATCTTCTGAGAAGTTTTGACTTCAAGGGACTACCAATGATGTTTTCATGACTGGTTTAGAATCAGAGCTTGATTAGATTTTGTGAGGAAGATAATTTTGGAGATGCTTTGGAAGAGGGGCGGCCACATTAATCATGAGACTGAGGAGGCAGCTGGCCCAGAACATGCGTGAGAAACGTGAGGGCCCCAGGAAGATGTGAGGAGAGAAAGAGCATGTGTCCAGTCTCATCTCTGAGGCAGAAACACAGGGCTGGAGAACCACTAAATGAGAGAGGTGAGATAGGAAGGAGACTCCCCATGAAGTCTGTGATTGCACTGTGGGCCTGGGGAAAGAGCTGGCTGGGGTGGGAGTGCCAGAAGGAGGGCCTGGCGTGGGGCAGGTTCCTTTTCCCCCGTGGGCCCATTATGGGCTGAGCTGTGTCCTTCTCAAAGCCATATGTTGAGGTCCTAGCCCTGCTCCTCAGAATGTGACTCTACTAGGAGATAGAGCCTGTCAGGAGGCAGATAAAGTAAAACGAGGTCACAGGAGTGGACCCAAACTCAATCTGACTGGTGTCCTTATAAGATGAGGTGATTAGGACACAGACAAGCACAGAGAGAAGACCATGTGAGGACCCATCTGTCTGCTCCAAGGAGGGAGACCTCAGAGGAAACCAGCCCTGCTCGCACCTTGATTTCAGACCTCCAGCCTCCAGGACTGTGAGGATATAAATTTCTGTTGTTTTAGCCATCCAGTCTCTGGTACTTGGATACAGTGGCCCTCGTGCTATATTTAATGTCTGTGTCCCCCCAAAATTTGTATGTTAAAGGCTAACCTCCAATGTAATGGTATGTGGCAGTGAGGCCTTTGGGAGGTGATCAGTTCATGAATAGGATTAGTACCTTTATGAAAGAGACAACAGAAAGCCCCCCAGCCCTTCTGCCTGCGAGGATACAGAGGGAAGGCAGCCATCCATGAACCAGGAAGCAGGCCCTCACCAGATACAGAATCTGCTGGCACCTTAACGCCTGGCTTCCAGCCTCCAGAACTGTGAGAAACAAAAGTCTGTAGTTTATAAGACTCCCGACCATGGTATTTTGCTATAGCAGCCCAAATAGGCTGAGATGCCTAGCTAATACAGGTATGTAGTGTACCTGGCAGGGAAACTTAGTCGAAACCCGGGAGTCCCACTGGCTGGACTGGAAAACATCTCAGAGATGGAGAGGGAAGGCACAGCTCAGTGGCCACTGGGACCCGAGGCTCTCCCCAGGGTCGTGCTGAGTCCTTGGCTCAGAAACTTAAGGGTTTCCAGAACCTTGGTCAGGGCTGATTTGCATTTGGTTTGGGCTCACCCTGCAGGTAAAATTCCCATAGCTTGTGGGCCTGTATGGGCTTGATAACAAGTTTTAAAATACACTTTTGTGCTACTTTTGTGTATCTAGAAAAAAAATAGTGGAAAATGCTTGCGGTGCAACCTAAGTAAAAGGCTGTGCTCAAAATTATATAATTTGTATGGAATGGATTTAAAAAGTGTGTGTGCTTATCTGTATAAGACTGTATTTGAGGTTCTCTGCAATTTCTCTCACAATTGCTTTTGGAGAATTTAAGAGGGTTATGTATTTGCCATACTTCTAGAGTAAAACCCAAAGCACTATTTAAATAAGATTAGGGATTTCTTTTAATTTAGTCCAGATAACTATGTCAGTGTTAAGAAGGAGGATAGGAATAAAAAGATACCACATGGGTGGAAGAGGAAACACCATCTGCCACCTGCCAAGTCTCACCTCTTCACATACTGTCAGGCCGAATCCCTGGATTTCTTCTCAACTTTTGATTTGTGTCTCATGTCAGCCTTTGTTCCTTTCATGAGTTCATAAGGAAGAGTGTGAAACCATGGTTCCTTCGGCATAATTTCCTCCCACAAGGAAGCTGGAGAAGTTTCAATAAAACATTCACTCAAATCCGTGGACAGCTCCTGGCGCAGTCCACAAGCCCAGAACAGATACTTCCTTCCTGAGTCATTGGTGTTAGGACAGGGGGCACCAAGCATAAGGTGCACATGTGTCCTGGCCCTGGAAACATCATTAAAGATATATTAGACCTGATTCCCTGAAGGTGTCTGTTTAAAATCACACAGTACACATAAAAGCCCATTCTCTTGATACTGAGAAACAGAAAATGAGCAACCATTTAAGTTCTTCCTGAAATAACTGTCCAACTCTCTGGACTTGCTTATAGGGCATCTTAATGCTAATTGACTTCAGCAAATATGCCTGATATCTGGTCCTTTTTTCCCCTTACCCTGCCCTCTTTGTCAGAGGAAACGAGCTTGCCAGACATCAGTGGTTAAACAATGAACAAAGAAAAATGCTCTGGGTAATATCAGCTATAATTTTTTCAGTGAGGACCACATGTCAGAGAGCATTCCAGGCACTTTCCATATGCTTTGTTTTCATAATAGTTCCACAAAGTAAGCAGTAGTAGATCCATTTTATAGACAGAGACAGGGCAGTTATTGGCCAAAGCACTTTCTGAGCCAGTACACCACCCTCACATGGCACTGAATCTAAACGAGGATGAGGTGCTGGGGATTAGGTAGTAAGTGGATATGGTTGATTTATAACATGTTTTACTAGACTTGAGCCGTCAAAACCAGGGATTGTGAATAACTTTTTCACCACTGTATTCCCATCTGGTAGGAGCTCTGGGACTTCAAAGAGGCTAAAGCCATACTTAAGATGAATGAGTGTATTGAGTTTTCAAGTCTCCTAACATCTCTACTGAGAAGATTGCCTTGAATAGCAACCTGTATCACAGAATGTTAAAAATCTGCCCCCTCCACTATCTTGCACTGGTTTACTCTTTTCTCAACACTGCACTGTAGCTCAACTGTCTCTTTTACTCTAATGAACTTGGGCTTCCATCCTGGCTTAAAGCAGCTATAACATTTGGTGAAGAGGAGGGTTTATTTCTCATCTGCTTTCAAGCTGCTCCATTGTCTGCAGCAACTTGTGGATCTGGTGCATGATGGACCCCAATCTTCTTCCAACAGCTGTAGGCCCCCAGCTTCACACCATGTGGTGCCGTCTTCAGAGCTCAGTCTCCCTCATGTGATGTTGATCTCTTGAAACCACACATCTGGCTGCCCAGACATTCCAGGTGGGAGCACATCAGGCCCCACTGAGCTCTTCTTACTCTGGCAGTAGCAGGCATGGCCCATTTTGGACTCAGTGTCCATAGGGTCATCGGAGGGTACAACACACATGCTATTTATGGACAGACTTGGATGCAACCAGAGAATTACCAGGGCAAGACAGAGGAGCCTCCCCCCAAGATGCCTGGGCCCATGCCCACATGGGGGGATTCCTCAGGGAACAGAGCAGCCTCTTCTCTTATTGCTCCTCCCCTTCAGTTCCTAACCCATAGGCCCCTTGCGAAAACCCCACTACCACCATCCTCTGAAACCCAGTATCATGAGTCTGTCTGTGACAGTGAGCAATGCCAGCCTTAGAATGCATGAATGATTGATACTAGTTCGGGATTCAGATTTAAGCTTGCTTACTACCATTTTGTTTATCTTTCAGTGGAGAAACTGTGCCTCTACCAACCACCTTTGTCAATGCTGGAAAATAGAGGATGATTTTAAGGCTAAATACAATAAATAGTGACAAAAAATGATAACTTTCATTTTAGACACTAAAGACTGAAATGAACCCATTGCTAACTCAGTGTCCCTTGTGGCTTATCAAGGTCCACATGCTATTGGATGTAGTTATTTAACCGCTTAATTTCCCTGCCCCTTTTTATTAAGTGCTCTTACAGTTCAGCATCCATACACAGCTGGGAAAATGAGGTGCTTTGCCCCTGCAGAGTGCCGATATTGTAAGGAGAGATGCTAGCACCCTGGTAGGTTTACCAGTCGGCTTCCCTGTCACAGTGGGATACTCAGAGCTGCTGACAGAAATCAACCTCTGCTAGATCTGGATTAAGTATTAAAGTAATACATGAAGCTTTTTCTTGTTTTGTTTCTGTGTTTCTTCAAAGCTGATCTGCCACCAGTATACTGTAACTGGACTCCCATGTTCCCCTTAAATCTTTGCAGGGACATCCTGGTGTCAGGGTGCAGGCAGTCACATGGGGCCTCATGCTTAGAAACCCCCCAGGCATGTTTGATGCTCTGCTGTTGATGTTCTGTGTCTTTTAACAGTTTTTCAGGAAGGGTTCCTTCCTTTCCATTTTGCACTGGGACCCACAAATTCTGTAGCTGGTTCTGCCTGGAGTTGAGGCTTAGGCAATCTCCTGAAGCAGGTTTAGAGTCATCCTAAGCATGTCTTCCACCCTGGCTTGGTAGGAACCTTCAAGTTTCTCAGTGGCTTTCCCTCTGGGACTTGCATCCTGCTTTCTGGAGATTTCCACCTTCTTGGGGTGGCAGTGAGCTGGGAGGTTATACTTGAACAGAAAAATCTCAGGAAAGGGCTTGCTGGCTAAGTGTTGCCCATTGAGTTGTGTGACACCTTCAGCCTGGAAAAATTGGAGATTGAAGAAGACTAATTCTGGAATTTCCAATGCCTCACCTAGATCATGTGATACTTTCGTTTGGTGGCAAATTTGAGGGATACAGTGGTGACTGACCAGGGTCCTTAGGAGGCGCGGCACTCCGGGAACACTGCCCCTCCCCGTGTTTCTTCTCTCCCTCTCATCACTCTTCCTCCTGCCTCCATGCTCAATCCAACTGACATGTTTCAGGAGCTCCTGGACTAGTTTGAGTAAATAAATAAACTGCTCTATGTTCTGGCCGTTCTGCAGCCTGGAGAAGGGGAAGCTCCTGCACAGATTGGAGGGAGGACTCAGCCGAGCAGTGCTGGCTTCCAGTGCCCACATCTCAGCTCCCCACTTAGGAACCCTCCCTGCTCTGGTTCCTGCTTCTCCCACTCTCTCTTTTCCTGTTGTCACCCCTTCCATCTCTTCCCTCCCTGCTTCTCCTTTTAGGATTACTTTCTGTGGAATCACTGATTGGGTAAAAAATTGTCTTTTTCCTATTTAGTGGAAGGAGGTAGTGCCTGCTGTCCATCGTCATTGACTTGCTAATGTGGCCCTGGGTGTCTTGCTGAGGCACTTGGTGGGAAGCTCTGACCTGTATATGCATCTTCTAAAAATGCTCATACATCCCTGGGACTTGTGTATCGCCTGGGACACTCTTGCCTTGGAACTCCCCTCTGAGACTAAAAATTACTTGTGATTTGCTTCTAATAATATGTGCACTTGACTCCTGTATCTTGGCCCAGACACACTTCCCTTCACAGGCCTTGAGAAACACCCACGTTATAGCCTGGTTTGTAGTTACGACCGATTCATATTAAAACCCAGAAGGAAGGATCCCCTAATCTGGAGTATGTCAGTGGTTTATTAAAGGAAATATGAACCAAATAACATGCATTTTTGTAGATTCATACTATAATATTCACAACTGAAACCTGCCATCGCCGTTAAATATAGAGCAGGAAATGGGCATCTCCCAAAGAAACCCCATGATTTTTCCTTGATGTTTAAAACTCTGTATAATTATCTTAAATTCTCTACATTCCGATAAAATCAACTACCTCAGCTCCAGTAACGAGTCCTTGGTGTACAGTGATTAATATTTAATGTTAAAGATGGAAACATTTGCCAGGAGCTAAAAAAAATAATTTAAAATAATTGATTCAAAAGGTTGTAGAGACAATTGTTTCAGGGCCCGATTCCCTGGCAGGCATTTGGCCTCCTCTCTCGGGCTGAGGATTGGTCTCGAACCCATGGAGTTGATCATCACAGTGAGATGTGCTTGAAAGAGCAGTGTGACCTGTGCCCAGACATTTGCTTCCCTGGCTGCCTTGGAGACTATCGCTGTCCTGCCTTCAAATGCCTACAGTTATATGGGTAACCATTGTACCAGTGTAATGCATTTCTTAAAGAGTAAGACACAGCCGTATGGCCAAGACACAGGACTATTTTAAAAAGCATAATGCCAAAGTGTGGGGAGCTTCATTCATTTTGGTAACAGTTTTAGAAAAGAAAAAAATTACATAGATTTGTACTTGCAGAAAAGAGTTTTGTAGAAGAAGACATTAGAAACCTAGTAGCAGTTAATTTTGCAAAGAGACTGAACCTGGAGCTTTTATTACATTAATTCTAGTATTTTGAATTCTTTGACCTTGTAATCATTAGTGCAGGCAGCATTTTCATCAAATCACCAGGGTTACCTGATACATTCATCCCCGATGCTGACATAGCCTCAACATCTCAAGCGCTTCATATCATAAAAGTTTATTCTGAGTCATAGAACATATTCCAAGCAGATTGGCAGGAGGTCTGGACTCTCACGGTGGAGGCTCCACAGTCTTCTCATCCCAGTGACAGAGGGAGAGAGACTGGGGATGGGAATCAGCGTGAGCTTCCCACTATGTCAGCAAGGCAGAGCAGGGAGGTGTGGTGTTCCTGCCCAAATTTCACTGTCCAGGACTAGTTCCAAGGCTCTACGCAATTGCAAGAAGAGCTGAGAATTATAAATGTTCTTTAAATAATATCCAACCCTAGAGACATTTCTGTGTTGGACAAACAGATACTGTTTCTGAGGCTACAACAGATGGCATAAAAATATATCTTTGGATCTCCTCTGGTAATTGGCATTTACTATTTATTTTTATGCACTGTGTCCTATTCACCTATGTCAGTGAGAATTCTTGCATTCAAGCATGGCTCCTCAGGGTTTCAAGGTGGCTGCCACATCTCTCAGCAGCATGTCCTCCACAACTGCATTAAAAGGTAAGAAGAGAAGAATATTTTACTTACCAGTCTCTTTATCAGCATGTTAATTAGGGTTAGATTCAGTTGTATGCATCCAAAACTAAATTTCACAGTGGCTTAAATACACAAAACAGAACATGACCATAGTGATGGAAGCAGGAGTGTTCTTACATGGCTCTATCAGAGGCTCAGGTTTCTTCCATAATTATGCTTGGCTATCCCTAGGGTTTGCCCTGCATTGCATGGTCCATGGTGGCCAGGCTCATTTGTTACATCGGCTTTGCTGCAGGAGAAGAATGGCTAGGAAGAGAGAAATCTCTGTACATGCTGTCTTTGCAGAAGACTCTCAGAAGCCTCCACTGACTCCTTGCACACTTACCATTTTTCAGAACTCAGTCATATCATCTACTTGGCTGGAAGTACATTTGTAAAACAATGTAATACCACGATGTTTGTGTAGGCTGCTTAAAAATACAACTTCCATTTCCTGTTTTCAAATATTAACTAGAGAATTGTTGGGATATTCGGTGAAGTGGACTCCAAAGTATTTCCTCTGTGTTTCTGTGGGATTTCTTACATTAATACATATTAACAAATACTGGTCTTGAAATAGAGAGTCTAAAGATTTTTAATAACGAAGAATACATAAATAAACTAAAAAGTGTTCTTAGCAAACAAGGGATTTTCTATATGGATGGCTATACAAAATATTGCAAACAGAAGAAGATCTCAAAAACCACGTGGTTTGCAGTTATTTCACTGAAAGTCAGATCATGTTCTTTCTCTGTCTAGTCATATTTGCTGCCCTCCCTCAATATCATATTAAAAATGTAGTAATGAGATTCTAGTTCATGATGTACTTAATAGTGATAATACTATTCACAGAAGATAGAGTGGTTTAAACAGATTGTTTTGGAAACTTCAAAGGAGATGCTATGTAGAGCCAAAACAGTTAACTCTAGAAATTTTGATCATCAAATCGCCATAGAATCAGATGAACATTTACTGAAAATTGTAAAGACAGTATCAATATACAGACAATGAATGCCAGGAGTACAAAAGTTCCGGTACATTTACTTCATGTTTCCAGTAACCTCTATATTTTTTAACATGCAATGTCAAGGGGTTGAAATCAGCCCTCCAAGACATGTCTCAGATACTTGTTTTTATCCTGGAGTTTTCACCTAACTACAGTGAGGACTAAGGGAGGTAGAGAAATGAAAACCTGACACGGGTTTGCATTATGCGCTTACTAGTTTTTTTAATTACTAATTAAACCCAGTTATTGACTGACCCAGTGGTCTTGGATCATAATGGTTTAATGGTTTTCCACCATGAATTTCTAATAGGATCAGGACAAAATTTTTTTTCATGTTAGCTTTCAAAACAAAATTAAACATAACAGAATGATTTATTTTTTGAGTTTAAGTGTCACTCTTCTGAAGTGTTACTTTTCAAGTGGTTTCCAATGAATAGAATATGGACTTTTTAGAGGGCAGTTGACTGACGTTATAGTCACAAATTGAACCCTAAAAAGCTAATTATCAGTATTTTTTAGAATAAGCTGAGATTATCAAAAGAGTTTATTGGCTAATATCCAAAAGACGGAGTTAAATAAGCACAGGTTATGTGGTAGAAGTGGGTCATCTGTCTGACTTCCCCAGTTGAACAACAGGCACTGGCTACCATCTGTGGCTGCTAATAGAGTATTTTGCTGAAAAGTTGATAATTATCTGTGTAATGTACCAGGAAGACAGCCCCCAAATACTAATTAATTGCAATATCACTAAAAGTGGGACAAAGAGAAATTATTTATCTCCTGATAATGATGCAACTGAGAAGCACTAATGGGACAGACATTTGGGATCATCACCAGCAGACTTCACGAATAGTAAATAGGGGAAGGGTGTCTTCCTAAAGGAGTGCTGGACACACTCCCAAATCGATGTCTCTCCAAAAGCATATTTGGTAGGACTTGGAAGGAGCTCTCTGTTGTTGAACGAGAACAAGTCATCCAAGTTTATAGTCTCTGAGTGACAAACATTTCCCACTTCTTACCTGAGCAATCACCTTCACACCAACCTGGCCATGCTGCAAATGATGACGTTAAAGAGGGGCAGAGGCAGGTATAGTCTCAACCAATTAGTATAAATTATGAGGAATGCAAATGCTCAACTTCTTTAATTGAAATGAACAGATAGTAGAAGTTTATTCATCAAAAGACTGTGATTAAAAATATGTCTGTTATACATTTAAATCAGATAAAGGATAGAAGAAGAAAATGACAAAAGGCTCTCATGGTTGTAAGGGACTAGGTCTCCCTTGACTTACTTAAAACAAAGGAGGGTGTTAGGAGATTCAGTGGGGTTAGGGGTGGTGGTGGTTATTCTAAGACTATGAGGAATCAAGAACTCTTGACCTCTTGGAAACCTACACAAAGTTCCCCAAACAGTTTCTCTGGAACATTGGGCAGTTGCGCGGACAGGCAGCAGAGCAGTAAGGGATGTGGTCAGATTCCTTCACCTAGATTGCTTCCTAAAATCTCCCAGGGACTCCCCATCCCCCTCAGTGTGTGTGAAGTGCACATGATCTGTGGTCTCTCTGTCTCTCAGGTCTCATCTACGTGCACAGACTTCCTCTTCTCTCCACAATAGGCATGTGGGCTTTCTCTTTACTTATCAACCCCACCAGGGGTCTTACTCTTGCTGTTCTTCTGCCTCAAAGACTTTTCTCCCATGTCACTGTTCTCTGGCCCCACAGTCAGTCCCCATTTCATAGATATCCTCCTGGAGATGCCTCTTGCTAAAGTCCTGACTCCTCTTGCTCAAGTCTCCTTTTTTCCAGTTTCAACTATTATACATTTTCCATCTGGCACTGCCCACATCTAGACTTAACAGTGAGATGTATTTTTAATGAGCCTCAACTATTGTAGTCTTTAAGTACAAGCATTTCACAACTTGAATGAAAAAACGATTTTTAAGGATGAGAACCATTGATTAACGGGCATAATTGCAGGCTGATTATATGCTGTGGGTTATAGTATGACTGTGAAAAAGAGCACACATTTAGCTAACAAGGGTAAAATAAGCTTGTTACATGCATCTCGACTGCTTTTTGTGAGTGGCATCTGGGTAGATCACAAAAGTGGAAAGTGAAAGATATGACCAGAAATAATAGTTCTGTAGTGATTAAGGCAGAAAGGCCGCAACAGCTTGCATCCCATGAAGGCTAGATTTATAATGGTTAGACATTTATAGCTACTGAAAACATTATCAAGTTATTTCCCACAGAAAGCAACTTTGTTTCTATGAGTCTAAAATGCTCTCCAAGCTCCATTTAAAACCACTGATATTGTAATTTATTTTTGTAACTTTTTATTTTGCTATAATTTCAAATTTACAGAAAAATTTCAAGATTCCCTGTACCCAGCACTCAAATTCAGGAGTTGTTTTGCTCATTTGTGTGTGTATTCTCTCACTCTCTCTCATATATATATATATATATATATATATATTTATGGTATACACACACACACACACACACACACATATGTATTTATACTTATTTTTGGAACCATTCAAGAGCAATTTGGGGACATTCTATGTTGCCCCACAAAGCACTTCTGCTTGGCCTAATTCCTTGTCTGGTGGGGTGACGCACACTTCATTCCTGGAGGGTCTGGGCCATTAGCAGCCCTGCCTGAATTGGGTTGTTAATTCCAGTTTTCCATCAACTTGGACCACAGGGCAGGAGAGTCTTGAAAGACGTCCTGGACGATCTGCAGTCCAGGCACTTTCCTCTAGCCCTACCTGGTATGGCAGCCGCCCACGTTTCCCTTCCGAGTCAGGGCCACACACCACAGCCACACAAAAGCTCCTTCTCTGCCTGTGGATTCAGAGGCATGTGGAGCTCAAAGTACCCATCAGACAGTCTCAACTTCTACTTCACTGGAGTCTTTCTTTTTCTGTTCCCTGATGAAGCCATTTCTCCCTTTGGACTGATGACCTCTAGCCAGCAGAACCTAAAATCATAGTAAGCTAGGCAAATAAACTAATGTTGAAGTCAAATTAAGGAGCCCTCTTTTCCTATAGAAGGTAGAGCAATGTTATCAGGATGTGCTGGTACGTAATGGTAATGAAATTCCCAGAGCAGTGGACCCAAAGAAAGGCAGCTCTGAGTTGCCGAAAGCTACATGTCAAGCACGGATTAAAATTAGTGGCTGCCATTTCCAGACAGAGAAATCAATACTAATGAATATAGGATGTGCCTTCCAGGGAGGAAACAAGTGGTTCAGATCACTGCAGTGGACGTCCTTGCAAAGGAGGGCCTTGAACTACAATGGGCTGAATGGGGTCCACTGCATGTGTGTTGATGCTTATGCCCCAGAGACAATCTTCAGAATTCTAAATGAACAAAGTCAATCTGAACACCCAGTGAATAAGTTGTAGGGAATTTTAAAAGATTGGAGTTCTGTTGTGTCTAATTTTTTATCCTTCTTTTCATTTTCATTTTTAACAGAAACCTGTGTGTTCCTTTTTACCAGAGTAGCCAAAATGGTTGAAACTTCAATAATAGTACTTTCTGAATTACAGATGAGTAAAGCTTTATTGTCTTATAAAAACAAACTATTGAAGAGTATAGTAGTGTGTGCTGGTAGCCCTGAGAAACAGTGGAAAAGTTTATGTGATTTAGAAAATGCACCCAGATGTCTTGAGAACTGTTATTTTTGAAACTGAATTTTTAAAATTTAGATAATTATAGATTTGCATGTAGTCAAAAGAAATAATTTATAGATACCCCACAAAATCTTTGCCCAGTTTCTCCCTGTGGTGGACAATAGCTGATCCATTTTCTAATTCTAGAATTTTTTCATTTCAAAAAATGTTATACCCATGAAATCATGCAGTATGTAATAACAATTTGGAACTGGCGTTTGTTTCACTCAGCACATGTGGTCTGTCCATACAATGGAATATTATTTAGCCTTAAACAGGAAGGAAATTCTGACACATGATTCACAACGTGGATGAACCCTGAGGACAGTATGTTAGGTGAAATAAGCCAGTCACAGAAAGACAAATACTGTTTGACTCCACTTATACGAGGTCCCTACAAGTCATCAAGTTCGTAGAAACAGGAAGTAAGCAGAGGATAGTGAAATAATCTGTCTGATATGATAATAGTGGATGCATGTCATCATACATTTGTCCCAATCCACAGAATGAGCAGCATCAGGAGTGAACCCTAATGTCAAGTGTGGACTGTGGGGGATTATGGGGTGGCAGTGCAGGTTCATGAGTCATAACAGACACAGTCTTCTGATGGGGGAGGCTATCCATGTGTACATGGGAAATCTCTGTACCTTCCTTTCAATAGTTTTGAATTAAAAACTGCTCTAAAATATTTTTAAAAAATAGAATTCACATAACAAAGAAAAACTCTGAGTTCAAGAGAACATGAGCTAACAGCAGTGAGGAGGAAGAAAACAAAGCTGAAAGAGGGAACAAAAACAAAAGCAGGAGAAAGGGGAGGCAAGAGTGAGTTTAAAGTCCTGTTAGGAGGAGGAGCCGTGGCTTTAACCCAGCTGATCTGCACTGCCACAGGGCTGATCTTCACTGCCCGCCCAGCAGGGGGCAGACTTCCTGCTCACTTCCACCTCCCTGTCTTCATGTGCACGATGCCTTCTCATACCCTAACTGATCACAATCGTCTGTTATAAGTTCCTCAAGGTTTATTTTTGAGAATCCAACTATTACTGGCCTGATACAAATGGAAATGGCTGTATATTTGTAGGGAGTAATCTGGCTTATGCAGAAATGGAGACTGTACACATTTATTAGGTGCTATTATCTCCTTGAGCACCAAGAGCAGCCTCCTAAGAATGCCTAGATAAATCCACAAGCATTCATCTGTGTAGCTGATTTTGAACATGTTCCAAGCTATGCTCTGGACTAAATAAAGGCTCTTTTCTGCCTGTGGAAAAGGCTTGGGGAGCTGGATAGAGCAGCTCAGAAAAAATAAAATTGAAAAAAAAACCCAGCTTTGTAGAGAAAATAAACTGGCCACTTAAAAAGAAAACAAAATGCTGTACTGATGGACTTAATGAGCAAGATGTTCAGGTATGCAGAACCATTCTTTTACTGGCAGTAACATATATGAGATGGTGTAATATAAGCCCTGATAGTTGTTTGTAACGCAAGGCTTAGGCTTCTACTTCAGAGGGGGCCATCTCAAATAAATGCCTTGCCAGCCACATGAGTAGATAAAGGGCAAGGCATCCTCCCCATATGGGGTTCCTTTGCTTTAGAGACCTTGGATGATTTTGATAACTGACCATTTGGGCTACTTATCTTGTCTCTTCTTCAGACTTTAAATTCCAGTTCTTACATTTTGAATTCACCAATAAGGAATACGCCCAAGAAACCCTAGGCTCCCACCCTCAACCCCAATAAAAACAGAACCTTCGGTCCATGAGTACTTTCTCTGCTCCACTCATGTCCTCACTGTGTAGCCCCAGGTGTGCAGTGTAATTTCCAAGTCTTGTAAGTAATAAACCTTTGTTTTTCATGGGTTTCTGATGGTTGTTGCTGAAAGCACCTTACAGTCATAAGAACCACAGGGGTCGGTCCAGCCACAACAGTTGTTATTTACAGGCTGAGACTGGCACAAAACAGATGGTTGCAGAAAAAAAATTAAAAGGAAGGGAAAGATAAGATGATAAGGTAACTATTTTTCCTTCTTCTGTAATAGTAATAGAATAAGAATAATGCAGGCTCTAAATGGTGATTTAGCAATTTTATTGAAAGATAAAGATAGAACAATTCCAAACTAGAAGTGAGGAGGGGATGCCTAAATGCTATCTTCTTTCAAACTGGGATCTAGATTAGCAAGCAAATGACGCTCTTATCGTTAGGGGTGGTTTCTTAATCTCTGTAAACCCTGAAACTAATGAAAACAATCTGAAGAGAGAAGCATGATACTGTCCTTTATTTAATGAATGGCATATTATCTTCCTCTTCCTGCAAAAGGAATAGCATATAATTTCATATTCTTCATTCTTTGCATCAGTGGCTCCAATATGTGGTCCCCAGACCAACAATCTTTATCTGGGAACTTGTTTGAAATGTAAACTCTATACCTCTACCCCAGGCCTACTGAAGCAGAAACTCAGGAGATGCTCTTAACAATCCATGTTAACAGACCCTCTGGATATTTCTGAAACCTACTAAAGTTTGAGAAACACTGCCGTAAATTACATCCATATTCCATTTTTAAGCCTTTCTGAAAATTGATGAATGTAAGATGAATATATCATATGACTGAACTTGATGCATTTCTAATTTACACTGCCGAGGGCTTTCTGCTTTTCTAATTTTTCTGCAGCTATAAAGCAGAGAGCCCCAATAGCACCTTCCTCACTATAGGAATATTGGTATTTGCACAGTGATGTGTCTAAAGAAACATTTAGTCTAAAGGCCTAGAAAAAAGTGGGTGTGAAAACTAAGAGGGAGTTATATTTTTGAAAATTATCTCATTGTCCAGAATTAAGAGGATTTTCCAGGACTTCTCTCTGAAAATCATCCTTTCATATGGGACATGAAAAAGATCATTTTAATGCAACACAGACTAAAGCGGCATGAATTCAAAGGAGATTTAGTCCTCTGGTTGACAGGGTTAGTATTGAAAAGTAGCACATGGACTAATGTTTGTCATGGTGACATTTTATATGTATATATATATATATATATATATATATATATATATATATAATAACAGTATTCAAATATATATATATTCACTACTCTCGTTCTTATTTATGACTTTTAATAATGATTTCCCTTAATTTCCTGGATACTTTCTGGATATTTCTAGTTTTCCTCCTCCCTCCCATCATGTTCTAATATATTTCAGTTTATTTAAACATTTGTAAAACTTGTGTTTTTCCACTTTGTGAGGGCAATTAAATGTAATATTCTCTTTAAACTGAAATATATTTTATGTATCATGAAATTTCCCTACTAAAGTGTATAGTTCAGTGGATATTATTATATTCACAAAATCCTGCCACCCTCACCACTAATTCTGAAACTGGGAATGGCATGTTTTCCCTCCCTCTCATTCCTGTGAACCATGCTGCTTTTCTTCAGAGTCTTCCTGAGGAAGCTTCAGGGAGTAGAGAGGATTCAGTCCATTGTGACAGCACCTAGGTTATGGACTCACTGGAAGCAGTGAATAAATCTGAAAAGCACAAAAGCATAACCAGATAATGAAGATAGCTACATAATAATGCCATATGGCTTGAGTTACACTTTGCCTCTTAATTCCTTTGGAATCTGAGTAGAAACCCCAGTATGGTTACATAAGCTGTGTGGCATGATTTCCGTGCTGCTTTGGGTATAGGCCCCCAAAGATTTAGAGAAAGGCTCATGTTCTAAAACTCCACAGAAACAAGAGTAAAAATTCAGAGACCCTAGATTTCCCTCCTTCTTCGGGGGGTTGGTTTTTACCTAGTTTGTATCAGATAAGAAGCCACCAGAAATAGGGGAGCCTTGGGAAGGGCACTGCCCTGAGGAAGGGAGACCCATTGTCTCTTTCTGATTCCTGCTCCCCACACACCTACATCCTCTGGGAAGCAGCGCAAGTCTCTTCTGAGCAAATTAGATTTGATCAGCTTTGATCCTGAATAATTGCTTTGAGACCTCGTCTCTGAATCCTGCTGAGGCAAACTATGTGGAGGAATCCTGAAACCTAGACAAACCTTCTGAGCACTTGCCCAGTCCCCATGGAGGCCATTCGGCCAGACACTGTCCAACACACCCAGCTGGGAAACTGGAGCAGAGGGGCAATCCATTCTGATAGAACAGAACAAGTGGGGTTTGATATCAGTACAAAAGAACTTAGAGACATCTAAGCCCTGGCAGGCCTTGCCATCTGACCTCTGAGGCTTAAGTAAGATCAATTACTTCAAGTTATTTAATCACACACCAAGCTGCAAGGTGATCCCAGGCATCAGAGGGCGAGGGTTTCTGAGGGAGAGCCCAGATGCTCCACATCCAGACCCTTACCCAAAACCGGGAAGGTGCCTGACTGCTTCTGGGTTAGAGCTACATGAGAACCCTGGATGGCCCCTGCTTCTCCTGTGCAGAGAGCGAGAAACTGGAGTCTGTAAATCTGCAGAACCCAGAGACTCTGAGGTGCCCCCGGGACCTGAGTCCTTTGACCTCAGATCAGAAGAGAGTCTCACAGGGGTCTGGACTGCAACAGTAACGACTGTCAGTATCCAGGTGATGGCATGATTAAGGAGAATATCTGTTTGCTGGTTTTCCAACACGATGAAACAGTGAAAATAGCATGTAGGACAGGTTTAGTGAAATTAAAAAAATTAAATACATTTATGGGGAGCCTAATATAAGAGCTAGATACCATGCATTACTCCTAAATTCACATTTTCAGGTAAAATTCTATTTAAAAATGGATTTTCCTCTGTGATTTTTGTTTGAGATGAGGGTGTTCTTTTATTCCTAAGGATGAAATGGGTATTATTCGTTTGATATCTAAGAATTATCATTAAGATTCATTCATTGATTTGTCCACTGATTTACTTATTCACATATCCATTAAATGTTGTGAAGTTTCTACCATATTCTCTGCCCCATACTGGTTGGTGGGAGTAATGAGGTAGGCTTTCTGTATGGGCCATCCATGGGCTGCTGGGAAACGTTAGCATTACTTCTAGGGAATGCAGACAGATCCTAAAGTTCCTTTAGATGTCCCCCCTGTTTTTTCCTGTGGCCTGACTTCTCTACTTTAAATGGTTGAGGTAGTAATTACTGCCACTCTCTGACAAAAGACATCAGTGAGAGAGTTGCATTTTTCTCTCTCACTCCAAAGAAACAGTATTCCATATAAAAGCTCCATTTTCATTTAGAAGGAAAAAAATATTTCCCCATAGTTTTAAATTTTCAAATACTTTTTTTGAACTGGCAAGAGAGGAAAATATAATTGAAGTACAATTTGGAAAATTGGTGTCTTAAGATCACTGGCAAGTCAAATTTCAGATGAAAAAAAGTTCTAATTTGAAAATTTAAGGACTTAAGCCCAAGCAATATTAGATTTGAATACAAAAGTGTAGCAACATCATGATTATGCATTTTTTTCCTAATGGAAATGATGGATTTTGTAGTGTAAGAGAAATCCATGGCACTTAGTTCTATTATAACCTATAATCAAGCTGATGATAAAAGGAAACAGAAACTATAATCTTATAGTTACATGTATAATCTATCTCTATATATAAACTATAAGCTGACAGCTTTTGAAGCTGTCAAGAGTCTACCATAAAATTCTGGAATCTTTCATCATCACTCTGAAGTCCAGATGTCAGTTAGGCTCAGTCTTATGGTAGGATTCTGGAAGGTGCTAACTAACAGTGACAGGTTTTTAATCTGTCTTTTCTAGCATTGTTTTTTTAAGTCCCATTCTGCTACTGAATATAGTATTTTATTTAGTCTGAATACATGAGGACTCCATCGCACCCAGTCCTGTAAAGCAGATGAACATAATCATGAAGCAGCCATTCAGATGGTCATACATGACCAATCTGGGTACAGGCACATGCCTCAGTGCCTCATGCAAAATGACTTCTATCTGTATGACGTTTACAGGAATCATCAGTATTGATAGAATAAAACTTGCCAAATGACATTAGGGAAAACTAAAAATTTGCAAGGATAGGCTGAAATACCAGGTAAAACAATGTCACCATATATTGTGATGTTTAGTTATGTGGGAATTGCCATACATTGTCAGAGACCCCTGGTCTTAATCCACTGGTAAAGCAGAATTGAGGTGCCCTCAACACACACACACACACACACACACACACACACAACGATAACTATGGGAGGAGAGGATATGTTAATTAGCTTGACCATAGTCATTATTTTACTGTGTGTATGTATATCAAATAATCAGATTGTACTTCAATAAGTATCATTTTATTTAAAATTTTAATGAAAAATTATAAAAAACATTTTGTTTACTAAAAATCCATGTAACTATTTTTTTTTTAATTGTAAGTCATTAAAAAGTAACCTTAATTGATAGTCTCTTTGGCCTCCCAAGTGAGTTAGGATGTTTGTGTTGCCACTAAGTAGCTTGTCCAAAGGGCGGATCTCAGAGTTATTAGGGTGTTCTACAAACAGGGTAAGATCATTTATTCTGTAGTATTTTATGATGTTTTGTGACATTTTGAATTTATTATGCTAGGGACTTTACATCTAATTTCCTTCTTAAGTTTAAAAATCCACTAAATTTTAGTAAAGAACAAAATCTTTTGGCAGGGAACAACCACTAAGAAATTCACCTCAGACATTCCATTGAATACCTACGTAAAAGGTTGAGTGCACTAGAGAAATTCAGTTATGTGCAGACATCAGAAAAACTTCAGTATGTCACACTCAGGGTGCAGGAGCCGGGGCATACCTGTGTTGACTACTGAATTGGGCAGGCTCAGTCTCTCTACAACCTGCTCAGGCGTCATGGCACCTTAACATTAATCCTGAAAAGTTATTTTCATTTTCTGCAGAGGCTTAATTAATTTAACTGACAATAGCTGTATTATGAAATAAAAGAGTCCTTTGGAAAACTGAAAATTTAATAGGAAATTTTATTAAATACATCATTTTGATTTGCCACCTTATTAAAAAAAATTTTTAATTCATATCCTACATTTGGATGTCCATATGTTTCCTTAATAAGCTGCAATAAAAATAGAATTTTAAAGGCATGGAGCCTCCCATCCTTTTATCTTTTATTTAATTAAACTTTTCTGGTTTGGTAAATCATATAATCCCATTCATATTGATCCTGGTATGGGTGTTTTTTTCTTAGATATTTACTGAATTCTACTGTTTTTTTTAATGTACTTTTTGTTAATTGTCAAACAACTATTGTGTCACTTTTCATCTTCTATTTTAAGTACTCTCATGCTGTTTTATGATCAGAAAAAAGCTTAATTTGTTGATATTGGAGGGGAAATTTTGCATAGGCAAAATAAGAGTGTTACTTGAATTGAAGACAAAATGTAGAGCCATTCTAGACATCTAGCTCGATCCCCACTGATTAGAAGTTGCAGAGGGACTGTGATTACAGCAGTCTTGGGTTGATCCTGACTTCCAGTGGGTGAGGTAGAGGCGATAAAGCCATTCTTACAATTCAAGAAACGTGATTTCTAGTCATAAGCCCCCCTAAAACAGAGGCAGGATAAGTTTTTCTTTGGATTTATGTTTGTCCTTATGTTCTCTGGATAAACAATTATTCTAGATAGTTCTACTTTCCAGTTTCTTTAGAATATTTCCATTTGCTTTTATTGGTTTGTGTGTGTGCATGCATATGTGTAAAGTGAAAATTTTGAGGTTTAAGGAGTAACCTTTCTTTCACAGGTATATATACATTTGCCTTTCTTTATATTTACAGATGCATGTGTTGAGGTAAGTTGCTTGTTATAAATGCTGTGCTAATTTTCTTTAACCTGAACTGGAAATACGAAAACATGAAAACACTAAGGTGACTAGTGTCCCCAAAATGAATTTCCCTTGCTTAGATTTCAGTAAACAGCAATATGCCCACTCTTAGTGGAATCTGTGCTTTAAGAAAAAGGAAAGCAACAGTGTAAGCAATCCTACTGGGCCCGGGAGGTTAGTGAGGGCAACTTAACTCCACCTCTGCAAGGCATGGATTTGATTCAGTCCAGGTTGGCTGTGTCTCTGTCTGACTTGCTGTCTGATCACTCTTCTGTGGTCAGTACGTAAGGAAATCCAAGTGTTCTTAGGTAGCATTCTATCTTAAACAATTCTCCAAGTGCTTGTGGGTCCCTTTATTCCCAAAGGTCAGGCTCTCATGGACTCTGGATCCCTGAGAACCCTTCCTCCCCAGGGATGGCTTCTCAAGGAAGGATATGCCTAGTGCCTCCTCACCTGACCAGGTGGAGATGTGCCTCAGCCCTGCACAGCCTGTGCTCCGGCTCTGAGAGATGGAAAGCACCATTCACCTGTACAGCCACCCACCCTGCTGGAGGGCAGGTGAGTGGGGGGCTGGAAAAGAGTTCTCTGTTTTCATTCATACAGCCCTATCAATCCAAGTGCACACAAGTATTTTCCTGTGTTCTCTTCTTCCAGGGAAATTCTTTCTCCTGAGAGGTCTTTCCCCTTAGTGCCAATTGCATCCAGTGAAGGAGACTTCTCTGCAGTCCCCTGTGTATCAGCCTCCACCCCACTCCTCAGTAAAATTTGGTTAAGATGCCAAGACTATGATGCTGCACACACACTAAGATTTATTACTCACTATGGCGATGCCTTGTAGGAAGAGCAGGACAAAGTCTCACACAAGTCTGAAATAGCTTGAGTGGCTGAGATGCACTGTGGTTCTGGGGTGGGGTATGAACCCCCTGGCAAACCCAGAGTGGGTGGCTTGGGCTTCTCATTGGTTTACCCAGATTTGGGGCAAGAGGGGAAGGGAGGGTAGGCATGAAAGCTGTCAGCAAACATCCAAAATTGAGTCTGATTCCTTATTACAGAGATTTAGGGTGAATTGTTCTCACCAAACCCATTTACTGATGGATGTTCAAAGGCATCTAGTTTAAACCTGTCCTTTTTTTTTCCTCCTTAAGGGTAGACTTTATCATCATCATTTTGTAGGTGAATGGTTTGGCCATATTCACCCATGCCAACTTCTCCAATAAGTAGTCTGGGGGATATGATAAAGGATTCAGGCTTGGCTTGTAGACATAAAAATTATTATAGAAATACTAATATGAAAAATCCTAAACATTTCAACCTGTGAAAGCCAATATTCTTATCCCTGAAGTACAGGTTCAAAGGGCTGGTGATGCTCTGGAAAAGGTCCTGGGAGAGAATGGTCCTTTTGAATGACTGTAACAATCAACTGAGCATAGAAGGAGACAATACTGATGATTTTCTTGGTATTTTGGCTGCACATACTATATCTCTATTTATTTCTATTTGTAAGAGTTAATGAGGCACTTGTTCCCAAGCATTTGCTAATACTTTGTGGCCATTTTTCATTTGCAGTTCATGTCAGGGTTTGGGTGAAGCCCCTAGTTAAAAAAAAGTTGTGTTTAGGAAATAGCCACAGTAGATAGAAAATAAACATCCATTTGGGGTCGTGGCTGTACCTTGGCAGTCCCTTAGGACAGAGCACTCAAGCCATTATGGTTAAAGGGGGAAGCCGTCAGTTTGCCCAAGGACTGCTAAGGGTCTCCTGGACAAAACTCAGGGCACACCATAGAGGTGATGCATCTTCCGTGGAAAGGTGTGTGTGAAAATGCCAGGTCGGGTAGTAAAGAGATCTCTGTTCCAGAGACAGCAGGGAACTTCCTCCACTGTGTCCAAGTGGGCCCACACAGGTTACTTGGGATGTCCAGGGACAGCTCTAATCTCACTGGGATTTATCCACTCTGTTCAAGAACATGAGTGAGAAAATTGCTTTAAAACCAGCTCAGTTGGTAGAGACATACAACGACTCTTCTTTCCTATGCCCACATATCCTCCCCGCCCAGAGCCCGCCTCTCCCATGGGGCTGCTGTGCACCGAATTTCCTCCCATGCTCCTGCCTCTCCGGGTAGCACACCACTCCTCAGGGCCACGTGTGCACCTGAGGGAGTGTACTTGCAGGACTGGCTTGTTTTTGCCATTTATGATTAATAATTAAAAATCATACCTAAAACTTCTACATTTACTTTAAATTTTGCTCGTATTTATTTTTAATGTTTTTTTAATATTTAAAATGTTTTAACATTATTTTACTGTATTTATATTTGTCAGAATGTGTTTTAATAAATTCATTTGTAATATTTAGGATAGTTATACTGGACAACATTTAAAGAGGCCGATAACTTAAAATATTTGTTAGGAACACTGGGAGCTGCCCACGAGAATGTACATCCCCCCTCCCTTGTCCCCAGAGGCAAAGGCACTCAGCTCCTTTGGCTGGTTATTTCGGTATTAATTTCCGTATCACTAAGAATCATGCCTTTGTTGCGCCTTCTTTATTCTTCAGTTTGGGCCTAAACTACTGACTTCCCATGTGAAAACTGAGCCCAGCTGCCCTCACCCATCCTCCCACAATGACCTCACCATTCCCACACATACACATTCCCTTTCCTCTAATCACCCAGGTATGATTTTGTCATAATTTTGCTTAGATCAATATTTAATATTTCCATCATTCTTACTACATACATGCTATTCGTAGGTGTATGCATAGTACCTTACGATTCATTTTTCTATCTTTCATATGATCGGTTTTCCTTTGTCCCTTATGCATTTGTCACTAGTCCAACTCTAAGCTCCTCTCCCATTGTATAAATCTGTTCTCAGTATGATCAGATCAATCAACAAATGTACAGTATGTTCAGTATGTATCATCAACTCCATCCTCCCAGCCTTCTGACTGACCCTTACTGGTCTGGTCCACTTTCTTTCCAGGTGCTGCCCACCCCTGTTGCTGGGACCCCCTTCACTGTCACCTCTCTTTAATGGTGGACACCCCGTTTCCTGGATTTCCTTGTCTATTATGTCTCTTTTCTTGGGTTACCTACTGGATTTTATTGAACATTATTTTCTAGTAGTTTCCTGAGAGAAGGTGAAAGGATGTGAAGTTGTTAAGAAATTGCATGTCTGAGATGTCTTTATTCTACCCTGGCATGTGATTTATGGTTTGACTTACTGTAGAACTCTAAGATGGAAATAATTTTTCCTCAGGATCTGGAAAACTCTGTATTTTTTAGTTTTTTGCTTAATCCTTCATTTAAAAAAAGAAAAGCTGTTTTCCTTCTTGGAAGCTTGTTGAATCTTCTCTTTTTATGCTCAGTGTTCTGTAAACTCACAATGTTATCGCTGGTATGGCTTTGATTTTATCTGTTGTGCTGGGCAATCAATGTGCATTTCAGTTTGGATACGCTGATCTTTCAAGTCTGTGCCATTTCTAAAAAATATTTTACTGATCATTTCTTCTGTTTTTTTTTCTGTTCATCCAGACATCTTTAACTGAAAAATCTATAATTCTATTTCATTCCTAATATTTTTGAGAACTAATTTGGAGATAGCTATAGCACTAATTTATTTTAACCACAATATAACATTGTGCTGTATAAATATACCTTAATTTCATAATACATTAAGACACATTTAGATTGTTTCTCTTTGGGGTTTTTGAAAACAATACTGCAATGAATATCTTTATGAACATGTTTATGTGCACATGGGCAGTGTTTCTGTAGTGTAAAGAATGGCTGGGGCATAGAAAATGCACATTTAAACTTTATTAGACATCATTTCTTGTTGACTTCAGTGGCAGTGCCAATTTACATTCCCACCCACATTTCCCTGCATCTTCATCAATGCTTGACATGGTCAGTCCTTTAAGACTGTTCCAGAACGATGGATAAGAAATTGTTTCTCAATTGAATTCATATGTCTTTGATGACTATTAACGTTGGAGGTCTTCATAAACATTAATTAGTCATGAAAATTTCCTCTTCAATGGATTGTTCATTTTACCCATGAGTTCTAAACTAAACTGAGTTTCTGGATATGATAAAATGTGTACCTCAAAATATAAAAACAAAACCAAATCTGACCCACATAGTAAATGATTTGTGCATAATAGTATTCTGCAATTAATAAGAAAATATCTGGATTTGAGGGATACATTTAAGCAAAATTTATTCATTTAACTTCTATATCACTTCATATAGAGAATACTTTTCTTTTATAAATTAACATGGCAAGTGAGTCATAAACATTGATTTACTTTTTGCATATTAATCTTATTTACTATGTCTTCATTATTTATGGAATATTGCTATGAATCTTGTTAGTAAGCCATTTTTTAATAAAGTTATAAAGATAAAATATATATTAAAAATTTTCTATATTCAAAATAGGGAAGAAAAATTAATCACAATCTTCTAAACTAGAAAAATCAGTTTTAATATTCTGTAGATCTATTCATTCCTCTCTTTATGTATATGAATATCTTATATTTTAAATGTGAATATTATGTATAGACTATTTTGCCACATTTTCCACTTGATATAATGTGATGAACATTTTTTTCTGCACTATCAAACATTATTTACCAACAGTACTTTAAATGGCTGCATAGCTTCCATTGTGTGGATACAGGACAATTTATTTAAGCAGTTCTCACTTTTCCATACCCACTGCTCATATTTGGATCACCACTTTCCTAAGTGTGAAATAAGGACAAAAGTCATTATCTTCATGCCTTCCTTAAAAAATAACACAATATTGAAAGTCCCTGGTGAATATCTAGAATAAGTTTTCATTCCTACCTTTTATTATGATATTCTCTGAATATCATTTTTATGTCCCATTCTCAGATTATTATAATGTTATGCTTCATTTTTCAAAGATGACCCACATGTGTACACATGTGCATGCACACACACACACACACACACACACACACACACACACACACACTTTCCATGTCCTTTGGTGGATGGGTTAATATCCCAGTAGATGGGATCAAGTTTGATGATACAGAAAATTCTGGATGCTTTGTTTGGCCAATTCTGTGATCAATCAAGAAAATGCTAATCTAATTTAGATACCCTCTACAGTGATTTTTTTAAACATTAATATTAATCCTGATGTCCAGTGCATAGGATGTTGTCTTCATATAATTCTTTGAACTTACCACCACATGACAGGGATTTCATATTGATACCCGTGGCTCACATGATTAAAGTGCCACCATTAATAGTATAAAGAAATTAAACTTTTGCTTCATAGAAAGCTGCCAAGATTATCACTGAAAAACCCAAGGACCTCATTTTACTCAAATTAAATGCTTGTTTTCTTCATATCTTCACATTTCAAATTAAGTTGATGCTATAATCAATTATGTCTTAAAGAGTGGTTGGTGGTAATTTTGTTTTCTTCATGATACATATAATAACAGCATATCTCACATTAACTTCTTACATTCTTGGACTTGCAGTCCATAGGTTATGACATGATAAGCATTTTTGACATGGCTTCCAGTGGTGCCCACTGTCCAATATCCATACACCATGGAATCCACTGCCCTTGAGTGTGGGCTGGATCTAGTGCATAGAGCATTGCAAAAGTCACACGATGTCACTTCCAAAATTAGGTTTTATGAGGCTGTGACCTCTGTCTTGCTTGCAGTCTCTCTCTGGCTCTCTTGCATGCTCATGCTGACAGAGAAGAAGTCCTAGCAAGGAACTGAGGGTGGCCTCTTGCCTAACGACATCAAGAACCTGAAAGGAACAATAACTTGGGAGGGTAGCTACATGTCTCCAATTAGAAATAACTAAAATACCCATCAGTGGTTGAATGGCTATATAAATGTTGATTTGAACATTTATATATGAAATGTTGATTTGAACATTATATATGAAAATGAACAACATACCCCCATCAGTGGAAATGAGTACTTGCTGTGCATTGATACAGGAGCATCTCACCAGTGTCAGGCTGAATGAATGCCACCCCATACAAAGCGGCATACACGGACTGCTCACGTTAAGGAGGCAAGAAGAATCTGTGATGTTCGAAGCTGTGATAATTTGAAGAGGAGAAAGGACATAAGAATTGGGAATTCACAAAGGAGTTGTTTCAGATGCTGATAATATTCTATTTCTTGATCTGCTTGGTGGTTAGACAGTTGTGTTTATTTTGTGATAATTCAGAAACCTGAACATTTTGATTTGTGTAAAATTCTCCAGTTGTTTTTTGATTCATGCCTTTCTAGTCACTGTTTCAGGGAAAGAGACTGCTAGCTGATCATCATGCACCAATTCTTAAATGTTTTGGACTAAAAAAGACAAACTTCTATACACAGTCCATTGGCCAGAACTAGTCTGAAGCCTCTGTCTAACTGTGTGAGGGTAAGGATTGTGGTCTTGGGTGCACCCCAAGTAGATTTAGAAGTCAGCAAACTGAAATAATGTCTACTATACTGAGCAACTTTCTAAGGTTACATAGCTGTTAAAAGTGCCAGAGCCAGGATTTAACCCACGCAGTTGGATTCTATAATCTATGGACCTAACATATAGTGGACAGCCTCAGGAAAAGCAGATTGTTGAAAACATATAATCACAGATATCCACATGACCCTATTCCAATTTAGTATTCTTTAAATGTTAAATACTTTGTTGATTTTCATTAATCAATTCATACACTAATATCCATTAAACATATTTTAAGAAACTGTTGTCTATCAGGCACTCTATACCAGTCTTGGAGACTTGCAATATTAGGAAAAGTTCCTGCCCAAAGTATTTTGTGGCTGAGAAGGACATCTGGATCCTGAAACAAGTTAAATCAAATTTGATACACACTGACTGGGGCCAGCAACTACTGGAAACTGGACAAAGCAGTAGGGATTCTAAGATGGACAAGGCATGAACCATGCCCTTAAAGACCAGACAATTTAGTGGATGCGATGAAAAAAAAAGCTGAGGTTATTGCAATATAATATTGAACACGTGTGGAGCAAAGATGTACCCCAAAGCTGGGTGACCCAAACTGGACAACTAGGGCTTCAGGGAGAATGTGAAATTTTATCTGGGCTTCTACATATGAACAAAATGTTTAAGGAAAACATATTCGAAGAGGAAAATGCTATTTGTGGAAAATATATGTGATCAAGGGATTTTCTGACATAGCTTGAAGTTCAGGAGTGGCCAGTGTGAGGGGATCTCAATGTGCAGGAGATAAACCTTTGCATGCTAGAGAGTGGTCAGTAGTTAGGCGATAAAAGAAGTTGCCATGAACTTGGGTTATGGCAGGGACAGATCATTCCAATAGATAATTCAGAAGCCATTCCATTGCTGGGGTCACAGAGAAGGAAGACTCAGGGATGATGCAAGGTTCTGGCTTGAGCAAGAGGCTGCCACTGACAGAGATAAGGGAAGAGGAGTTGTAGCAGTTGCTACACGTTGGAGCAGGAGGTTTTGGACAACTCAGTCCAAGTTGCCTGTAAAACATTTCAGTAGAGAGCCAATATCTTTCAGCTCAGTAGTACTTTATAGATTTCTTAGATCTTTATCTCTCTATATTGTCAAATTTTCTTTGCTCATTTACTTTTACCTGTACAGAGGAGAAATTCAAATGGGAATGTTATTACAATACCCAAAAACAATGACATTATTTAGCCTGAAAGCTGCCCTAAGCTATTACTATGAAATTTACTTGTGAAAGTTGAAAGGGAATTTTACCATGTTTGTGTCCAAATCCAGGGTGTGGCTTTTTTGGGAGAGTCAATTTTCAATAATGAAACTAGCAAAATATGACCATCAAATTGATTTACAAACTGTTTTGTTTGTTTTTACCTTTGAATTTTAATGGCATAATTGAGATACCATTTATATGCTATATAATCCATTCATTTAAAACACAATTAAATGGTTTTGATACATTCGCAATGTTGTGAAGCTGTCACTGAAATCTAACTTTAGAGTATTTTCATCACCCCAAAAGAAACCTTTTCCCATCAGCAATCTACCAGGTTCTCTTAATATTTTATTCAGAATGTACTCATTACTGTAAACATAAAATATGTATATTAAGATAGAAAAAAATAAGATATAAAGATATTAGTCATTCAATATCATTTCCAAATACTGTTCATTCTATTAATGTATTTTCTAGATATATCAGCAAAACCTAATTAAAAGTCGATGATCCATACAAATAATAGGCCTAAATGCTATAACATGCTAATAATTACATTAAAAGTAAATTGTCTAGACACAGAAATTGAATTGAACAAATTAATGACCCAACTATAGGCTGTCTATAAAAGCTTAGTTCAAATATAAAGATATATGTGAGAAAAAGAGAAAAGGGTTGTGATAAGATATGCTATACAAAAATCAATTTTAAAAAAGCTGAGGTTTAGACCAAATAGACCTCAGAGAAAAAAAATCTTCCAGGTACAAGGAAGGACACTGAATAACAATGAAATGACTACCACCAAGAAGACAGAACAATCCTGAAAGTGTGTGTACCAAACAACAGAGATCCAAAAACACAAAGAAAAACTAACTGAAGTGAAAAGATAAGTCAATGAATTCACAATTCTGTTTGGGCACATTAACAAACCCCTCTATATAACTGATATAACCACTATACTGATAACAGAAAATATATAGTAGTATCAAATACCACCACTGACAAATGGGTCCTAATCGACATCGACAGAACTTTCCAGTCCACAACAGCAGAATACACTGTTTTCTAAGTGCCCACTGGATACTCACAAAGATATACTTTACCCTGGGTCATAAAATAACGCTAAACAGGTTACAAATATTAGAAATCATGAAAGTATGTTCTTTAAATATGATGTAACTTAATTAGAAGTCAGAAACAGAAAAATGAGAGGAAAACTATCAAATCCTTGAAAATTAAACAACAAACCCATGGGATAACAAGGACGTCTCAAAGGAAATTTGAAAAATATATTGAACTGAGTAAGAATGAAAATATAACATACAGAAATACGTGGAAAGCAAATAAAGTTGTGCTGGAAGGGAAAGTTACAGCCTTTCCTATGACCCAGAATTCTACTCCTGTTTATGTATTCAAAGACATATAAACATGTCCACAAAAAGACTTGCCCAAGAATGCCCATGGCAGCTTTATTTAAAATAGGTAAAAACTGGAAAACATCCCTGGCATCCAACAATAGATGAATAACAAACTTTGGTACATTCCATAGTAGAACACTATATAAATAAGAATGAATGTGTGATACATGCAAGAACAATAATGAATCACAAAAACATGCTGGGCAAAAAGCCTTAACACAAAATGGAATATATGGTTCCATTCCATTTACATGAAATTCTACATAAGCAAAACTGGTCTTGGAAAACAAATCTAAACAAGGTTGCCAATGTGGGTGAAATAGAAGTGAATATTGACTGGAAACTCTAGTGAGATCAATATTCTGTATTTTGATACGGGTTTGGGTTACAGTGTATACATTTGCAAAAACTCCTCAAGTGTACACTTAATATTTGCATTTCATTGTGTGTACATTTTACATAATAATATCTGTAAACAAATACTGAAATATACTTACTGGTATACATGTTTAATCATTTAAAAGGTTGTGTAGGGAAGAGAGAAAAAGATGGTGGAGTGAGTAGTGTGGTGGAAATCTCCTCCCAAAACCACATATATTTTGAAAATACAGCAAATACAACTATTCCTAAAAGAGTGACCAGAAGTAAGAGTACACCAGAGAGTCTACATCTGGGAGAAACAAACATCTCATGGAAAAGGGTAAAGTAAAAAGCCATGACCCAGCAGGACACAAGCACTCCCCAACCCCAGCTGACCAGCGGGAGGAAAAGAATTAGAGCAGGGAAGGAGTGGAAGCACAGGACTGCTAAATACCCAGCTCTAGAAATCTACCCAGGAGCACGGACCCACATTGCGTGGTGCTCTGGACACTGGAGGGGCTGGAAGGTAGATCCTGAGACTAAGACTGCGAAGAGGTTCCCAAACCGGCTGCCCTGGGACCAAAGAAAAGGAGGTGCTTTAAGGGACCTTTCAACGGTAAGAGGGCTGCTAGCGGGACAAGGGTTTGGGAGAAGGAACAGGTGGACAAAATCGCCCTGGCACACTCAGCCCAGCAGACTGGGAACTCTCAGGAGCTTCAGGCACTGTATCCCCCTGACTGGCAATGCAGCCCTGAGGCCCCTCACCGTGATAAGCAGCCTGCCACTCCCTCCCCCTCCTTCCTCCCCACCAGCCGCTACGTGCAAACCAGCTCTCCCTAACATTGCTGCAGACCAGCAGGAGGACATCCCTGCCGACAGCAACTGAACAGCTTAATGCAGAGGCTTCTCCCTGTATGTGGCTAACCGGCCCAGACCCAGAGGCTGCTCCCTGTGTGCAGTATAACGTCACAGACAGCAGAGACAGGCATGGAGACCGGGAGGCACGAAGGGGCTTTGTTATCATGACAGAACGTGTTGCTGGCCTGCAACCCCCACCATTGCCCTAGGCCATTTCGAAGGCTGCCCCGCCCACGGCAGCTTGGGGGATCAACCGAGAGGCTACTCCCTGCACGTGGTTGACCAGCACAGAGAGAGGAGATGGGCATGGAAACTGGGAGGCATCAAGGGGCCTTGTCCTTGCGACAGACACAGGTGCTGCCCGCCTGCAACTCCCACCAGTACTCTAGGCCATCCCGAGGGCCACCGTGCCCACAGCAGCCTTGGGGATTAATCCAGGGGCTGCTCCCTGTGCGCAGTTAACCAGCAGAGAGAGCAGAGATAGGCAAGGCAACTGGCAAGCCGGAAGGGACTTTGTTCTCCCAGCTGACACACGCCACTCACCACCAACCACTCCCATCGCCATGAAAAGGTAGAAGAACCTTGTTCAATCCAAAATCCCTCAAACACAAGAAAGAAGGCTTGGTGAGACTAAAATCACCAATCTTCATGAAAAATAATTCAAAATAAAAGTCATAAGTATGCTGATGGAGCTACAGAAAAATATTCAAGAGCTAAGGGGTGAATTCAGGAGTGAGATAACAAAAATGAAACAAACAATGAAAGGATTTAAGAGCAGACTAGATGAGGTGGAAGAGACTGTTAATGGAATAGAAATCAGAGAACATGAATGCAGAGAAGCTGAGGCAGAGAGAAAAAGGATCTCTAGGAATGAAAGAATATTGAGAGAACTGTGTGACTAATCCAAATGGAACAATATTTGCATTATAGGGGTACCAGAAGAAGAAGAGAGAGAGAAAGGGATAGAAAGTGTCTTTGAAGAAATAATTGCTGAAAACTCCCCCAGTCTGGAAAAGGAAATAGTCTATCAGGCCATGGAAGTCCACAGATCTCCCAACACAAGGAACCCAAGGAGGACAACATCAAGACATATAATAATTAAAATGACAAAGATCAAAGACAAGGACAGAGTATTAAAAGCAGCCAGAAAGAGAAAAAAGATCACCTACAAAAGAATACCCCTCAGACTGTCATCAGCAGAAACCTTAGAGGACAGAAGGGAATGGCATGATGTATTCAATGCAATGAAACAGAAGGGCCTCGAACCAAGAATACTGTATCCAGCAAGATTATCATTTAAATTAGAAGGAGGGATTAAACAATACCCATGTAAGCAAAAGTTGAGGGAATTTACCTCCCACAAACCATAAGGCTAAATAGCTATCACCAGAGAAACTAAAACCACAGCAAAGGAAGTAGACCAACTAAATAATAACCAAATGCATAATTAAATAAGCTACCCACAAAGTCAGTCAAAGGATACACAAAGAGTAGAGAATATGACACCTAAAATATAAAAAGTGGAGGAGGAAGAAAACGAAGGGAGAGAAAAAGAATCATCAGACTGTGTTTATAATAGTGTAATAAGTGAGCTAAGGTAGACTGCTAGAAAGTAAAGAAGCTGCCCTTGAACCTTTGGTAACCACGAATACAAACCCTGCAATGGCAATAAGTACATATCTATCGATAATCACCCTAAATGTAAATGGACTGAATGCACCAATCAAAAGACATAGAGTTATAGAGTGGATAAAAAAGCAAGACCCATCTATATGCTGCCTACAAGAGACTCACTTCAAACGCAAAAACATACACAGACTAAAAGTGAAAGGATGGAAAAGATATTTCATGCAAACAAGAGGGAGAAAAAAGCAGGTGGTGCAGTACTTGTATCAGATAAAATAGAGTTCAAAACAAAGAAAGTAACAAAAGATAAAGAAGGACATTACATAATGATAAAGGGGTCAATCCAATAACCATTATAAATATCTATGCACCCAAAAAGGAGCACCTACATATGTGAAACAAATATTAACAGAATTAAAGAGGGAAATAGAATGCAATACATTCATTTTAGGAGACTTCAACACTCCACTCACTTCAAAGAAAAGATGAGCCATACAGAAAATAAGTAAGGACACAGAGGCACTGAACAACACACTAGAACAGGTGGACCTAACAGACATCTACAGAACTCTACACCCAAAAGCAGCAGGATCCACATTCTTCTCAAGTGCACATGGAACATTTTCCAGAATAGACCACATACTAAGCCACAAAAAGAGCCTCAGCAAATTCAAAAAGATCGGAATTGTACCAACCAACTTTTCAGATCACAAAGGTATGAAACTAGAAGTAAATAATGCAAAGAAAATGAAAAAGCCCACAAACCATGGAGGCCTAATAACATGCTCCTAGATAATCAATGGATCAATGACCAAATAAAAACAGAGATCAAGCAATGTATGGAGACAAATGACAGCAATAATTCAACACCACGAAGTCTGTGGGACGCAGCAAAAGCCGTGCTAAGAGGGAAATATATTGCAATATAGGAAGAATAATACCAAATGAACAGTCTAAATTTACAACTAACAAAACTAGAAAAAGAAGAACAAATGAGGACCAAAGTCAGTAGAAGGAGGGATATAATAAAGATTAGAGCATAAATAAATAAAATCAAGAAGAATTAAACTATAGAAAAAATCAAAGCAGGAGCTGGTTCTTCAAGAAAATAAACAAAATAGATAAGAAAAAAAGAGTCTCATCAAGAAAAAAAGAGTCTACACAGATAAAAGATTCAGAAATTAGAAAGGAAAAATCACTACAGACACCACAGAAATACAAAGAATTATGAGAGAATGCTATGAAAAATTACATACTAACAAACTGGATAACCTAGAAGAAATGGACAGCTTTCTGGAAAAATACAACCCTCCAAGGCTGACCCAGAAAGAAACAAAAACCTGAACAGATAATTACCAGCAATGAAATTGAATTGGTAATCAAAAAACCACCTACGAACAAAACTGCTGGACAAGATGGCTTCACCACTGAATTTTATAAAACATTTAGTGAAGACCTAATACCCATCCTCCTTAAAGTTTTCCAAAACCTTTAAGTAGAAGAGAAGAATAATCCCAAACTCATTCTACAAGGCCAGCATCACTCTACCAAAACCAGGCAAAGAGACCAAAAAAAAAAAAAAAAAAAATACAGACCAATATCCCTGATGAACATAGATGCAAAAACACTCATCAAAATATTAGCAAACTGAATTCAAAAATGCCTCAAAAAGATGATCCATCATGATCAAATAGGATTTTTTCCAGGGATGCAACATTTGAAAATCCATCAACGTCATCCACTACATAAACAGAAAGGAGGACAAAAACCACATGATCATCTGCATAGATGCTGAAAAAGCATTCGACAAAATTCAACACTGATTCATGATAAAAACTCTCAACAAAATGGATATACGTGGCAAGTTCCTCAACATAATAAAGGCCATATATGACAAACGAACAGCCAACATTCTACTTAACAGCGAGAAGCTGAAAGCTTTTCCTTTAAGATCAGGAACAAGAAAAGGATGCCCACTCTCTCCACTTTTATTCAGCATAGTTCTGGAGGTCCTAGCCATGGCAATCAATAAACATAAAGAAATAAAAGGCATCCAGATTGACAAGGAAGAAGTTAAACTATCCCTGTTTTCAGATGATATGATATTGTACATAAAAAAAAACCCTAAAGAATCTACTCCAAAACTACTAGATCAAATATGTGAATTCAGCAAAGTTGCAGAATACAAAATTAATGTACAGAAATCTGTTGCATTCCTATACACTAAAGATGAACTAGCAGAAAGTAAATGACATGTCTGACAAGGGGTTAACATCCATAGTACATAAAGAACTCACCTCAGCACCCAAAAAAGCAAATAACCCTATTAAAAAATGGGCAGAGGATATGAACGGACACTTCTCCGAAGAAGAAATTCAGATGGCACCTGAAAAGATGCTCCACATCGCTAATTATCAGGGAAATGAAAATTAAAACCACAATGAGATATCACTTTACACCAGTTAGAGTGACCAACATAGAAAAGACTAGGAAACATAAATGCTGGTGAGGATGCACTGAAAGGGGAACCCTCCTACACTGCTGGTGGAAATTTAAACTAGTCTAACCATTGTGGAAAGCAGTATTGATGTTCTTCAAAAAACTCAAAATAGAAATACCATTTGACCCAGAAATTTCACTCCTAGGAATTTACCCTAAGAATGCAGGATTCCAGTTTAAAAAAGACATATGCACCCCTATGTTTACTGCAGCACTATTTACAATAGCCAAGAAATAGAAGCAACCTAGTGTCCATGAGTAGATGAATGGATAAAGAAGATGTGGTACATATACACAATGGAATATTATTCAGCCGTAAAAAGAAAACAAATCCTACCATTTGCAACAACATGGATGGAGCTAGAGAGTACTATGCTCAGTGAAATATGCCAGGCAGAGAAAGACAAGTACCAAATGATACCATTCATCTGTGGATTATAACAACAAAGCAAAAACTGAAGGAACAAAACAGTAGCAGACTCACAGAACCCAAGAATGAACTAACAGTTGCCAAAGGAAAAGGGACTGGGGAGGATGGGTGGGACGGGAGGGATAAGGGGATTAAGGGGCTTTATGATTAGCACACATAACGTAAGGGGGGGCATGTGGAAGGAAGTATAACACAGAGAAGACAACTAGTGACTCTATGGTATCTTAACTATGCTGATAGACAGTGACTGTAATGGGGTATGTGGTGGGGACTTGATAATGGGGGAATCTAGTAACCACAGTGTTGCTCCTGTGATTTTATATCAATGATACCTTAATTTAAAAAAAAGATTGTGTAGGGATGTCTGCAATTTACTTTGAAATACTTCAGAAATGCATTAAGTAATGAATATATAGATGAATATGTGTGCAAATGTGTGATTAACCAGTATAATACATTGATCATAGTGAAATCTAGGTGGTGATATTTGGGTATTTATTGTGAACACCTTTCAATTTTCTGTGTATTTGAAAAATGTCACAATAAAATCTTGGAAAAATTACTATTCTTTTTATGACATCATTTTTCCACCAAAACAGAATAGGCAGATGCAGAAATTGCTTTAAATCAACTCACTCCGTTTTAATAATGTCACTAAGCTCATTGCTTGTCATTTTGTATTTTTATATTTTATATTCATAACTTTTCCTCTTTTTTCCTTACCGCTATAAGTTGACAATGAAAGTATGGGCTCTAAAATATTTTGATATCTCAACAGACTTCAGACTAGCAAACTTAATTGTTTGGAAGGCTCTTCTTATTGACTAACCTGTATCAATGTGCAATGTACATGTGGGGGTGGGGCATAAAAGAGCAATAATACAGCCCCAGGAGGACATTTTAATACCAGCTGGTAAAGGGGCAAAGGTTCACAGGTTGTGCTCCTGGCCTGTTCCTTATTCACTCTAGGGTGTCAGCTAAGATTTTAAAATCCTGAATGTAGCAAAGAGGCTACTTCCTCACCAGAGTGCTATGAAATCGCTTATGTTATAAAGTAATGGTATTTTCTCCATCTATTATCTTCTCAGCCAGGACATAATATCCATGTCCTTGGAATCAAAATGAAAAGTTTAACACCTGGACAGAAAAGGAAGTTTTTAAGGAATACTATTTGAAGTTGAGGCCGGAGGTTTTAAAGAGGACGGTCCAGGAGTCCAGTGGGGAAACAAGGCATAGGGAAGTGAAAGATAAAAAGGTTGACCTGCGAATTGCCATCACTCACTTTTCCTCAGGAGGAATCTGTACGTGGGGTCACTGGGCTTCAGTCTCTGGGATCATCTTACCTGTCCCCACACTGACACTCAACACGGAGGGATCAGCAGCTGTAATACAGATTTCTGGGACTTGGTTCAGAGCTGCATTTGCATGGGCCTTGAGAAGCAGAGTTGTGGCTGACTCAAGACAGGGTGATTCTGCACACAAAACGACATTTGATCCTCAGGTGTGTCTGTCAATATGACAGTTGTGGGGATTAAAGATGGCGGCGTGAGAGATGAGACAGAGGCTTCCTCCTAAAACCTCATATAATATGAAAATAAAGCTACATCAACTACTCTTGAAAGAGCAACGGGAAAGAGGACGGCAACGAACTGCATACACCTGGAGACAAGAGCAGCCCTCACAGAAAAGGGTGATGTACTAAAGCTGTGGTCCTGCAGGATCCAAGCCCTTCCCCCACCCCAGCTCACCAGCAGGAGGAACAGGAACGGAGCAGGGAGGGAGTGGAGATGTGGGACTGCTGAATACCTAACTCTGGAGATCTGCTCTGGAAGCACAAACCTACATTTCATGGTGCTTGCATGATACTTTTGTAATTAGGGGGTTGGAAAGCTAAGACAGGCAGAATTCCTAGAGAGACTAAGATTCCAGCTGCTTGTGAAAGCAGGGACCCATACCCAGCTGCTCGGGGACAAAAGAAAGGTGAGCAGTCTGAGAGACTTCCTAACAAAGAAGCACTTAGCAAGAGGGCTGCTAAAGGGACAAGGATTGCACGGAGCTTACTGCTCAGAAGAAAGGACAGGCAGACAAAATTGTCCGGGTGCACTCTGCCCAGCAGGTTGGGAGCTTTCACGATCTTCAGGTGCTCCAGCTCCCTGGCTGCCTACACAGCTCCAAGAACCCCTTCTGTGACAGGCAGGCTAGTGCGCCTTTCTTCTGGCCAGCCCCACCAGGCTTGCAAACCGGGAAATCCTTCCCTGGTGTTAGCCCAGCCAGAGGGAAGATCTGTCTACAGCAACTAAAAACGCAAAGCACAAAGGCTTATACCTGTATGCTCAGCCCACTGGTTCAGGCAGTGTAGACAGGCATAGCAGCCGGAACCAGCAAACACCCCTTTCCTCCCTGGAGGCACCAATACCATTCCCCTACAATCCCCGCATTGCTTCAGGGGCTGAGCAGCTCCAGAGAGTAGAGCTTCTGGGCACTAGAGGGCACCATACACAAATATGAAACGCCAAAGGAACCTGGTCCAGAGTAAAATTATGAACACAACTCCTGAGAAAAATTTAAATGATATGGACCTTATGACTCTCCCTGAAAGGGAGTTCAAAATAAAAATCATTAACATGCTCATGGAGGTATGGAAAGATATTCAAGAACTCAGGAATGAATTCCGGTCAGAGATCCAATCACTGAAGAACACAATGGATGGTATTAAAAGCAAATTGGATACGGTGGAGGAGACAATAAATGAAATAGGAACTAGAGAAGAGGAATATAAAGAAGCTGAGGCACAGAGAGAAAAAGGGTTCTCTAAGAATGAAGGAATATTGAGAGAACTGTGTGACCAATCCAAACGGAACAATATTCGCATTATAGGGGTACCAGAGGAAGAAAAGAGAGAAAAAGGGATAGAAAGTGTCTTTGAGGAGGTGATTGCTGAAAACTTCCCCAATCTGGGGAAGGAGATAGTCTCTCAGGCCATGGAGGTGCGCAGATCTCCCAAGACAAGGGACCCAAGAAAGACAATAGCAAGACACATAGTAATTAAAATGGCAAAGATCAAGGATAAGGACAGACTATTAAAAGCACCCAGAGAGAGAAATAGGATCACATACAAAGGAAAACCCATCAGGCTATCATCAGACTTCTCAGCAGAAACCTTACAGGCCAGAAGGGAGTGGCATGATGTATTTAACGCAATGAAGCAGAAGGGCCTTGAACCAAGATTACGTTATCCCGCAAGATTATCATTTAAATTTGAAGGAGGGATTAAGCAACTCCCAGATAAGCAAAAGCTGAGAGAATTTGCCTCCCACAAACCATCTCTACAGTGTATTTTGGAGGGACTGCTATAGATGGAAGTGTTCCTACAGATTAATAGCTGTCACCAGACGTAATAAAACAGCAGTAAAGAAAATAGAACAGCTAATTACTAAGAAAATGCAAAATTAAATTAACATTTCCCAAAGTCAATCAAGGGATAGACAAACACTACAGAATATGATATCTAATATATAAAGAATGGAATAGAAAGAAAAAGGAGGAAACAAACAAAGAACCTTTAGATTGTGTTTGTAATAGCATATTAAGTTAGTTGTTAGACTTTTAGATAGTAGGAAAGTTAACCTTGAACCTTTGGTAACCACGAATCTGAAGCCTACAATGCCAATAAGTACATACCTATCCATAATCACCCTAAATGTAAATGGACTGAACGCACCAGTCAAAAGACATAGAGTCACTGAATAGATACAAAAACCAGACCCATCTATATGCTGCCTTCAAGAGACTCACTTTAAACCCTAAGACATACACAGACTAAAAGTGAAGGGGGGGAAAAACATATTTCATGCAAACAACAAAGAGAAAAAAGCAGGTGTTGCAGTACTTGTATCAGACAAAGTAGCAAGAGATAAAGAAGGACATTACATATGATAAAGTGGTCAGTCCAACAAGAAGATATAACCATTATAAATATATACGCACCCAACACAGCAGTGCCAGCATATGTGAAACAAATACTAACAGAATTAAAGGAGGAAATAGACAGCAATGCATTCATTTTAGGAGACTTCAACACACCACTCACTCCAAAGGACAGATAAACCAGACAGAGAATAAGTAAAGACACAGAGGCACTGAACAACACACTAGAACAGATGGACCTAACAGATATCTACAGAACTCTGCACCCAAAAGCAGCAGGATACACATTTTTCTCAGGTGCACATGGAACATTTTCCAGAATAGACCACATACTAGGCCACAAAAAGAACCTCAGTAATTTCAAAAATATTGAAATTCTACCAGCCAACTTCTCAGATCACAAAGGTATAAAACTAGAAATAAATTTTAGAAAGAAATCAAAAAAGCTCACAAATACATGGAGACTTAACAACATTCTCCTAACTAATCAATGGGTTAATGACCAAATCAAAACAGAAATGAAAGAATATATGGAGAATAATGATAAGAACAACACAAAGCCACAACTTCTGTGGGACGCAGCAAAGGCAATGCTAAGAGGAAAGTTTATTGCAATCCAGGCCTATTTAAAGAATGAAGAACATTTCCAAATGAATAGTCTAAAGACACAATGACTGAAATTGGAAAAAGAAGAACAAATGAGGCCCGAAGTCACCAGAAGGAGGGACATAATAAAGATTAGAGAAGAAATAAATAAAATCGAGAAGAATAAAACAATAGAAAAAATCAATGAAACCAAGAGCTGGTTCTTTGAAAAAATAAAATAGATAAACCCCTAGCCAGACTCATTAAGAGAAAAAGAGAATCTACACACATAAACAGAATCAGAAATGAGAAAGGAAAAATCACGACGGACCCCACATAAATACAAATAATTATAAGAGAATATTAAGAGAATCTATATGCTAACAAGCTGGAAAACCTAGAAGAAATGGACAACTTTTTAGAAAAACACAACCTTCCAAGACTGACCAAGCAAGAAACAGAAAAACTGAACAGACCAATCACCTGCAATGAAATTGAATCAGTAATCAAAAAACTACCCAAGAACAAAACCCCCGGACCAGATGGATTCACCTCTGAATTCTACCAGACATATAGAGAAGAAATAACACCCATTCTCCTTAAAGTTTTTCAAAAAATAGAAGAGGAGGGAATACTTCCAAACTCATTCTATGAAGCCAGCATCACTCTAATACCAAAACCGGGCAAAGACCTCACCAAAAAAGAAAATTACAGACCAATATCCCTAATGAACGTAGATGCAAAAATACTCAACAAAATATTAGCAAACCGAATTCAAAAATACATCAAGAGGATCATACACAATGATCAAGTGGGATTCATCCCAGGGATGCAAGGATGGTACAACATTCGAAAATCCATCAACATCATCCACCACATCAACAAAAAGAAGAACAAAAACCACATGATCATCTCCATAGATGCTGAAAAAGCATTTGACAAAATTCAGCATCCATTCATGATTAAAACTCTCAACAAAATGGGTATAGATGGCAAGTACCTCAACATCATAAAGGCCATATATGACAAACCCACAGCTAACATCATATTTAACGGCGAGACGCTGAAAGCTTTTCATCTAAGATCGGGAACAAGACAAGGATGCCCACTCTCTCCACTATTCAACATAGTACTGGAGGTCCTAGCCACGGCAATCAGACAAAACAAAGACATACAAAGCATCCAGATTGGTAAAGAAGAAGTCAAATTGTCACTATTTGCAGATGACATGATATTGTACATAAAAAACCCTGAAGACTCCACTCCAAAACTACTAGAACTAATATCTGAATTCAGCAAAGTTGCAGGATACAAAATTAACTCACAGAAATCTGTTGATTTCCTATACACTAACGATGAACTAACAGAAAGAAAAATCAGAAAAACAATTCCATTCACAATTGCATCAAAAAGAATAAAATACCTAGGAATCAACCTAACGAAGGAAGTGAAAGACCTGTACTCTGAAAACTACAAGACACTCCTAAGAGAAATTAAAGAGGACACTAACAAATGGAAGTTCATCCCATGCTCTTGGCTAGGAAGAATAAATATTGTCAAAATGGCTATACTACCCAAAGCAATCTACAGATTCAACGCAATCCCTATCAAAATACCAACAGCTTTCTTTAATGAACTGGAACAAATAATTCTAAAATTCATATGGAACCACAAAAGACCCCGAATAGCCAAAGCAATCCTGAGAAGAAGGAATAAAACAGGGGGAATTACACTCCCTAACTTCAAGCTCTACTACAAAGCCACAGTAATCAAGACAATTTGGTATTGGCACAAAAACAGAGCCACAGATCAGTGGAATAGAATAGAAAATCCAAACATCAACCCAAACACATACAGTCAATTAATATTTGATAAGGGAGCCTTGGATATACATTGGGGAGATGACGGCCTCTTCAGCAGCTGGTGTTGAAAAAACTGGACAGCTACATGTCAGAGAGTGAAACCGGACTACTGTCTAACCCCATACACCAAGGTAAACTCAAGGTGGATAAAAGACCTGAATGTAAGTCATGAAACCATAAAACTCTTAGAAAAAAACATAGGCAAAAATCTCTTGGACATAAACATGAGCAACTTCTTCATGAACATATCTCCCTGGGCAAGGGAAACAAAAGCAAAAATGAACAAGTGGGACTATATCAAGCTGAAAAGCTTGTGTACAGCAAAGGACACCATCAGTAGAACAAAAAGACATCCTACAGTATGGGAGAATATGTTCATAAATGACATATCCTATAAGGGGTTGACATCCAAAATATATAAAGAACTCATGCACCTCAACAAACAAAAAGCAAATAATCCAATTAAGAAATGTGCAGAGGACATGAATAGACACTTCTCCAAAGAAGAAATTCAGATGGCCAACAGGCACATGAAAAGATGCTCCATATTGCTAATCATCAGAGAAATACAGATTAAAACCACAATGGATATCACCTCACACCAGTGAGGATGGCCAACATCCAAAACACAAACAACAACAAATGTTGGCGAGGATGTGGAGAAAAGGGAACCCTCCTACACTGCTGGTGGGAATGCAAATTAGTTCAACCATTGTGGAAAGCAGTATGGAGGTTCCTCAAAAAACTCAAAATAGAAATACCATTTGACCCAGGAATTCCACTCCTAGGAATTTACCCTAAGAATACAGCAGCCCAGTTTGAAAAAGATAGATGCACCCCTATGTTTATCGCAGCATTATTTACAATAGCCAAGAAATGGAAGCAACCTAAGTGTCCATCAGTAGATGAATGGATAAAGAAGATGTGGTACATATACACAATGGAATATTATTCAGCCATAAGAAGAAAACAAATCCTACCATTTGCAACAACATGGATGGAGCTAGAGGGTATTATGCTCAGTGAAATAAGCCAAGCCGAAAAAGACAAGTATCAAATGATTTCACTCATATGTGGACTATAAGAACAAAGAAAAAACCTGAAGGAACAAAACAGCAGCAGACTCACAGAACCCAAGAACGGTCTAATAGTTACCAAAGGGAAAGGGACTGGGGAAGATGGGTGGCAAGGGAGGGATAAGAGGGAAAAAGGGGCAATATGTTTGCAGATGTAATGTTGGGGGGGCATGGGAGGGCTGTACAACTCAGAGAAGACAAGTAGTGACTCTATAGCATCTCACTACGCTGATGGACAGTGACTGTAATGGGGTTGGTGGGGGGGACTTGATGAAAGGGATAGTGTAATAATCATAATATTAAACATGTAATTGTAGATTAATGATCCAAAATAAATTATTAAAAAAAAGAATACTTAGGAGAAGCTAACAAAAGAATAAGTGATTAAAAAAAAAAAGAACATATGAGATGTGAACAATTTCCAGGGATGTGTTGTTTTAATTTGTCTGATTTTTCACATAGTATTCAAGATCAAATAGACAACATTCACCATGTTATTGATAAGTTTTCACAAATGCCTGGATTGTTAAATTGGTTTTCTTTGTTTCATTGGATGTGGCCTATAATTGTAGGTCTAATACTGTTATGCATATTTTATTCCTGTTCTCCTAGTGTGTGTGTGGAAGGCAGTTGTTGGTCTTTTAAAGCCAATATAAGCATATGCTACTTTTCAAGAATTAACTTCAAGAAATAAGTGATTCCTTTTAAACAACTTTGTGAAATCATATACTGATTCCCCACCTGCATTTGCTGCAAGAAAATAATCATGTATATTGTGATTTTATCCGGAATTATAGCTGATGGCTGTCCTGTCTTTCGTATTTTATCTCCCTGTTTGGTCCCAGGAGCTTAGCCAGAGATGGGTAAGATTCCTCATGGGAGGAACAACCTAAGACAGGCACAGTCGTAAGGGACCTCAGGTGAGCAACGTAGGGGCCAACTGAGGTGAGGCATAGAACCTCACCCCTCCAGACAAGAGAGACATTGCCTGTGACAAGCTATGTCACAGGCTGAGCCCAGCTAATCATTATTCTGGTACCTTCCACAAATATATGCATATGTATTTGCATCAATTAAAACAAAAAAGGGGGAAATGTGGGATTCACTTATAATTTAAGTATAAAAATCATATGAATAATCATAGTTGACTTGATTGATTATAGTAACTGAATTAGTTTCTCTGATATGACTGCCTTTGCATTGTTCACCTTGTGGGAGCTTGTTCACTGTATTGGAACTTGTTCGTTGCATGGTGAGCAATAATGTCTTGTGTATTGAAAAGTTGTTAAGAGAAAAAACTTCAAAAGTTCACATCGCAAGAAAAAATAATTTGTAACTATGTATGTTGAAGGATGTTAACTAAACTTACTGTGATAATCATTTCACAATAAAAAATGTAAAAAATAAATTAATTAAAAAAAGTGAATAAAAAAAAATATGACAGTTGCTGCGGTCAGGTCTCAGTCCCATGGAAAGGAGTGGGGCTGTGAGGGAAAACAAATAAACTTAAAAAGCAAAGAGTCTGTATTATTTTGCCAGGGCTGCTATAACACATTATTATGGACTAGATAGTTTAATCACCAGAAATTAATTTTTCTCACAGTTTCTCGAGTCTAATAGTCCAAGTCAAATTGTCAGCTGGGCTGGTTTCTTCTCAGACCTGTCTCTTTGGCTTATAGACAGCCATCTTCTCCCTGGGTCCTTAGTCTTCCCTTTGTGCATGCCTGTGTCCTAATGTTCTCTTTTTATAAGATCATCAGTCCTTTTGGATTTGGGCCACCCTAATGTCTTCATTTTAACTTAATCATTCCTCTAAAGACCCTATCTACAAATGAAGTCACATTCTGAGGTCCTGGGAGTTAGGACTTCATGTGAATTTGGGGAGAGGACACAATTCAGCCCATGTAAGTTCTTGTCCTGAAACTATCCTGTCACTTCTGAGACAAGACTGCATTATTTTAATAAACTGCAACATGCAGGAAGAGGAGGGATGCATTTGCACTTCGTGACTGACCTCTTCATCTTTTTCTTTTTTAGCGACAGGGACACAGGCTTGCTTGTGAGCACAAGTGTGCTATGCTTCCCTACATGTGCACACAAATGCTTGCAGGGTTGAGCTGGTTGCATTGGCTGATTGCTTCTCTTGCTGTAGTCTATGCCCAGGGGGCTAACTCCTGAAGTTTCTGTTTACCAGATACCTTGTCATCTGGCTACCCTTTTGGTTTGACCAGTGGGAGTTGCTGCCAGGAGATGGAAGAAGAGAAATGGAAAAGCCAGAGTATTTCTTCCTGTCTCTGCCTTAGGCAATGTTCCCAGCAGAGCACATCCTCTTCACTCCTCTAACACCCCCTGAAAGCCTTTAGCTCCATGGTTCTGAGATTCTACTGGGTGGCCCCCACCATGGTTTTAACCCACAAGATGACCCTTGCTTTTGGTTATTCCAAACACTACCCCTTCCTTTGTTGGGTTGGTGCTCCTGTGTGCAGTGAACTTGCTACACAAACCTGTTCATCTTCCCATCCTTCATCACCTACATAACAAATCTTTGTATTAAATTCTCTATTTCAGCTGCCTAGAGTGGTCTTTGTTCACCTGCCTGGTAGAGGGGTGGTCTATTGAGCACTCACTCACATACTCAGGGGTGTGAGTGGACTTCAGCAGGTGCCCTCACGTGCCTCTGTTGATACAGGCAGTATGATGAGTGTAGGAACCTCAGGGTTGATGAAGTTGTTTTTGATTATTGCTGTTAGAAAATCTCTGTAAAACATGGTGGTTTAAACATCATTTATGTGCAGGTCATTCTGCAACAGAGATAGGGCTTAGAAGGGGAAGTAGTTGTCTGCTCCATGTGGTATCACCTGGGTGGCTCCACCGTTCCATAGTATTTATTTCCAAGATGGTCTTATTCACATGGCTAGCATGCTGGTTCTGACTTTTGGTTTCTGCTATTGGTGGGTGCCTTGGTTTTCCTCTTGTGCCACTCTCCAGTGAATACAGCATGGCAATCTTGAGGAAAGTGGAATTCTTATTTGGTAGCTGGATTACCCCAGAGCATAAAAATGAAAGTTGTCAGATATTTGTAATGCCTGAGCTTGGAAGTCCCAGAAAGCTTCTGTCACATTCTGTTGTTCAGAGCACTTAAGGGCTGGTCTACATTCCCAGGGAAGGGAAATAGATTATACTTTTTGATAGGGTTTGGAAGAGACAAGAAACCATTGCAAAAAAACGTGTGGTGACAGATGTTGTTGTGACCATTTTGTTGCCACAATCTGCCACATCTGGGAAGTCAAGCCTGAATACAGTCATTATGCCCTATTCCTCATGGGCTTCCTGACTCAAGGGAGACAAAGATATGGAAGAGCCAGGTTGCCACAATCTGCCACATCTGGGAAGTCAAGCCTGAATATAGTCATTATGCCCTATTCCTCATGGGCTTCCTGACTCAAGGGAGACAGAGATGCAGAAGAGCCAGGTAAGCCAAGATACAGAAACTTACTCTCCAGTCATAATTCTCCTGCTGTATGTCAGCCTTCTTCCCACCTCCCATTTCCTAATTCTGGACACCTCAGATACACTTCTTGCTGGATAGTAATTTAGGTCCTCAGCTGTAGGGGCTCCCACTTCCCTCATCTTTCCAGCAAGTTCCTTTCCAATAGCTTTTGCCTAAGGTTAAAAGCATCACCCTTTTCCTGATTCATGCCTCAGTTATTTTTCTAATCAAGAAGGATTACATCTTTATACTGTGTAACCACTCATTGACTCACAAGTCAAAAAAGGAGGCTGTGTGAGAAGGGGGTGTTCCTGAAAGGCCAAGGGTTCCAACGCACCATTAATTAGTGAAGTTAAGAGATATTGTTAGCTGGTTACAATAGCCTTGTAATTGGCCCCAAATATCCCCAGACTTCTAAACTTCCAAGGAGCTCAACCATACTCCTAAGGTAATTACTGGCATCATCAACTTCTCCTCATTTCTCCTGGTAAGGAGAATTGGTGTCTACCAACAGCCAAACCCCCTTAAATATCCTCCACAAATCACCTTGGGCTTGTCATTCACATGAAATAATATAAAAATAGAAAGATACAAGGTGATTTCTTGGTTATCTTAGGAAAGACCACTTTTAGCAGGTTGCAGGGTTGAAAATAGTAAACATGCAAAATACAGAACAGCATTTTTTCCCCTACTCTCTAGCTTTTACTTCTTTCTAACCAGTCTTTGCCCCCTCACAAAACTGGTGATCTGGTGTTTTAACTTTGCCCCTGCCCCCTCTTAAAGTTAAAAAAAAACGGAATAAGAGGAAGGATGAAGATCTAGAAGACAAATTTTTAAACTATGATGGAACATTGGATAACTAATTTTCATCTCTTGGCTTCTGTCTCACTGAAATGACTCTTGTGAGCCAATCTGGTTAATTTATACATACACACTAATACTTACACACAAGTAAACACAATACATATGCACACATCTCTTTGCCTTTGTTTTCCCCTTTCAAAGCTTAAGTACCTTTTATTACCGATTTGAGCTTCAACTGTGGATTTTTAAATTCTCAGATTTTACCTCAAATACATGTTTTGCACAGAGAATAAGTTTTAAGGCTTCAGGAAAATCTACAGATGTTATGCTAGTATGAGAACAGAGGAGAGTAAATGACAGGGATGGCTAGATTGTTGAAGCAGAATACAGTTGACAGATTTGAGGGTATTATGGCAAGAGGGGGCAGGTGAGAGAAAATAATCTATGCTGAGATTGGTCATAGGTAGAGCAAATTGGGGTGAAATATGGAATCTTTATATTCCCTGCCCAAATCACTGTAGAGTTTGGTGGTCTGAAAGTTGCAGATGTGAGAGCAAATAATCACAGTAAATGTTGGCCATAATCTAACAGAAATCTTTAAAGATGCTATGAGAGGCAAAAGATGAAGAAACCAGAGGGATTGGGTCAGATTTCACAGAAGAGGTGGCATTCCATCTGGGTCTTTATGAAGAGGAACAGCGGCCTGCTGGGCAGTTGGACCAGCATGTACAAGGCATGGAGATGCCAGTAGCTTTAAAGTGGTGGGAATTGTGTGCCAGGAACATGGGGTGTGTCCTGGAGAGACAGGAAAGGGGATGGGGCCTATGCCCCTGACAACCTTGAGCAGGCAGAACTGCTGCTCCGCCTGGGAAAGGGAAGCTGAGAACAAGGTGAAACATTGGTGCTGGGGTACACCATGGAGCACAAGAGCTTCAGAGGGGAATGGCGGGAAATGGGCAAGTGGCCTGAGCATCCCAGGGGAACAAAGGTAGGACTGCTGAGGTGACCTTTGTGGCCAGAGTCCCCAGACCCCTGTTGCCTCCTCTAAGGGAATGAGAACCCAACATTCACTTTGGGCACACTTGAACAGAAGGGGTACAGACACAGTTCTCCCAGAGGGGAGAGAGTGACAATTAGCTGAGCAAAGAGGCAGGAGCAGAAGAGGCCGGTGCATGTGTCTGTAACATGGTAGCACAAGCAGTAGACGGATGGCAGAGGGGACGGCCGAGAGAGAACAGAGCCCATGAGGGGCAGGTCTGACCTGCGGTGACACCCCGCCTACAGCAACTGCACAGATATCAACTCTCCAGCCTGAGACAGAAACTGCTGGAGCTCAGGCAGGGAATTTTGTTAGTAAATTATTACAAAATAAAAGTATTCATGTGGACATTGTGACAAAGCAGATCAGGGAGTTTTTACAAATCTTCAAAGAGTGAGACTCTCTTGTTTTGAAAATTGCTGCAGAACTGCCATTTGAACACCCACAGGCTTAAAACTAAAAATTAAATTTAAGGATCATTACATTGGATGGTAAAGAACACTATATGCATATGTAGATTTGGAGGAATCTATTATTAATGAGGAAGATAATTTTAAAATTAATTGCCATGTTATTGAAGATACAGTGATTAACTGCAAAACAGTTGTTTTGGGTTGTTTTCAAATCATGAATCCACTTTTTAGTTCTTGTACAATATCCACAAGTTACAGAAAATGCCAGAGGAAACATCAAAAGAAAATCATGAAAATTTACATTTAAAATTAAATCTGTCCAGATAAGAACCTGCACCTGGATGTTAACAAGAGCTTTATTCATAATTGCTGAGCCTTGGAAGCAACCAAGATATCCTTTAGTAGGTGAGCGGATAAATGAACTGCGGCACAGCCAGACAATGGGGTAGTATTCAGTGCTGAAAAGAAATGACTATCAAAGCATTAAAAGACATGGCAGAATCTTAAATGCTTCACTTAGTAAAAGTGAAAGAAGCCAATACTGTTTGACTGTATCATACTGTATGATTCCAACTCTATGACATTCTGGAAATGGCAAAACTATGGAGACAGCAAAAAGGTCAGTGGTTTCCAGGGTTTGGGGGAAGGAGGGGATGCATAGGTGGAGCACAGAGGATTCTAAGAACAGTGAAATGGTTCTTTATGATCCTATGATGGTGGACACGTGTCATTGTACATGTGTCCAAACCCATCAACTATAGAAAGCCAAGCATGAACTCTAATGTTGAGTATGGACTTTGGGTGATTATGATGTGTCAGTGTAAGCTCATTGATGGTAATGAATGCACTGCTCAGGGTGGGATGTTGTTAGTGGCCAATTTTTTGAGTTAAGAAAAAGGGCGATCACCTTGAATGCACCTGACTCAATCAGATGAAAACCCTTATTGGAGCACTGGAGATCTTATGAGGAAATAGAAGCTTTCTTCCAGCCATCCCATGGTTTCCTATGGAAAAAACTGTGAAAAAGAACTATGGATAGCCTCCAGGACCTCAGGGCGGCCTCCATTTAACAACCAGTAGGAGGCTAGAGTCCTCAGTCATACAGTAAAAGGAGATGAATTCTGACAACTTGAATGACACTGACAGGGATTCTTCCTCACTCAAGCCTCTAAATGAGAATGTAGCCCGACAGACATCATAACTGTAGCCTCAGAAACTCTGAACAGAGCATCAAGGTAAACCATGATAACTTTGTGTTTATTGGTTACCTGTCATTAGAAACTAACACAAGAGGGCAATAGATTTTTAAAACGATCTCATGTTCCTGGTTCAGTTATAAGACACTCTAGTTTCATTGGCAAAGTGAAAACCATCTCTCATGAAAGTTTCTACTACTGACTGATCTTCTTCAACAAATACAGGAATCTACTTGTTTCAGTTTTTCCATACCCATAAGTCCCCCAAATCTAGAAGTACCTTCTGAACATTCCGTATGTGCTAAATTTAGGAAAAATTTATGTATCAACTACATTTTCAGACTAAACCAGTGTAACAGTGCAAAAAGGATTCACTAATCATGACATTACTGACAAGACTGCTCTACGATTCATCTAAAGCTTATCTCATGCCTCATCCTTTCTTAGGGTCATTGCTGTTTTTACTCTCTTAGCTTTCTGCTCATTTGCAGCAGTGTAACTATTTTGTGTTTAGATGAGGCATGGATTAATCTAAAATATGGAGATGAACAAGATGCAATAATGACAGGCTTAAAGCAGCATAGCACCTCCTTGTAGGGATGATATGTGGATCACCAAGCACACTGGAATCCAGCGATTACCGGGACTAGCAGTCCACAAAGAGCAGATCCTTCCTTGTTGATTAATGCCAGAAAGTCTGAAAGCAGGAAAGACCCAGAGTTTCCACTGCTGAGATGCACACATTCTTCATAACTGAATTGTCCAGAAAGAATCACTATCCTGTGCTTCATCTTCAAACATTAATTAGCTTTAGAAGATATTCTTATTGGTTCCTTGAGATGTATGTAAATTATACTTTCTGTGTAAATAATTTTGAGTAAAACTGAGCAATTGGAGGTCAAATAATCTTGACTCAATATAGACAATGGTAGTGTGCAGTGGTTGTGGAGTTCGAGTAACTATATTAACCCCCAAACTCCCATTCACTTATCCCACACCTAACAATAAATACTGCTCTTCTACACACCTCCTCATTATGAACAAATTGAGAAATTAAAAAGGAAAACTCAAGATAGTGATTCAATTACTTGTATTATTGATAGGGGTTAAGTTGCAGTATATAGCTTATGTGAGAGCTAAATGATTGCCAGAATTAGACGGATGTTCCCATCCATTCTCAGCATAGGACTAGGATAGGCCTCGCTGGCTTGGTCCCAAGGCAGAGAAGGATGGAGATAAGCTGAGGATGCACAGTTACTCTTCCACACTGGCCAGTCACAGGCATTACTCCTCTACTTGGAGCAGAATGCTGAAGAGATGCTTCTAGGCCCACAGCATACATCCTTCACAGAAAGGAAACAGGTCCCCCTCAATTCACATCTGCTTAGATAATGTCTAATAAATTTTCTCTTAAAATACCAAGTGTTAAGCTTATTACTAATTGGAGAGACTCCACCACAGATTAGAGAGCTGAGTTAAAGATACCGTCATATGTCTTATGTCGTATATCAAAGCTAGCAAGATAATAAGGGATGATATGGGAGAGTTGTTACAAATAAATTAGGTATGGTGTATAGACAAAGGAAGGCATTGGTACTTAGCTAAAAATCTTAAGTTAAACATCTGATGCAGAGAAAAGATTGGCAGGTATATCTTTAGAGAACACAGAAAACTGTGAGCAGATTGCCAAATCATGTCTGGGAAAAGACCAGCCATGTTGAGCAAGCATTGTATGGTCCATGTATGGTCAACTGCATCTCTGCTGGACTGTCAAAGAGGCACCAGGTCACCATGCCATGAGCAAATGTCCTCCTCTGAACCTGCCTCCAGAACGTTTCACATCACAAACATCAGGAACCTACCATCTCCTGGGGAGTAGCACCACCTGCCTCCATCCCTCCTGCCAGCCCTTTTCCCCAGCAAAGGCTCTAGAATTGGTGTATAAGAGGGTCTAGAATTGGTGTGTAGGATAAGCTTAGGGCAGGAGACTGGATGGAAGGAGGGGCTGGGGTGCTTATCTGAAAACATTCTCTGCTTTTTTTCTTATATTGTATGTTTATTTGGCCTGACTTGGATTGGAAGTGAGTACAAGATTATACAGAGACTCAAGTCTCCTGAGCCACTCTAAGTACTCCCTCTCCTTCGTCCAATAATATAGTTTAGATTCAGAGACTGCCTACCCATGTAAGAAAGTTCTATACCACATAGCAAAGTATCTCTCTTCATAAAATAACAACAATAAGTAAATAACCAGAAATTGCATTAACTCCTGCTCTGGAAGGTTGGTTGTGGAACCCTCTCCATTTATCTTCTCCATGGCAACCCACACTTCTGGCCCCAGTGGGGCAGATTTTCTCAAAATATGATGGCACAACGGTGCCATGTTCCAAGAATAATGGAGACTGGGTGTGATACTAGTAGGCACATAAGTAGTGGTATCTGCTGCAGGCCAGAGGATGTTAAGGTCAAAGTGTTCCAGGGAGTCCTCAGTTTCTTAGACTTGCGAGGAAAAGAAGAACTGGCCCTGGGGATGGCACTTGAAGAATCAGGGCTACTTCTCTGCAAGATCATATTTAAATTGGGATGTGATGCCCATCTCAGGCTGATGGGCTTAATGCTTGTCTGTCACTGGGAGGGAGGGATGTTCGCAAACATGAACAAATGAGTTAAATGGTGACAGTTCCCGTCAGAAACTATAAAACACAGAGGCTGGAGGAAGTTTACAAATCATTAGGCTTCTTTACCTTATAAGCCTAGGCAATTATTCAGAGTAATTAATCTGAACATGACTATTAGCCAGAATATATTAGTAATACAGAGGAAGCTGAGCAGCTTAAATATACTTACAAAAGGAAAAGAAAATATATTTGAGATGAACAAATACGTCTGTTCTATGGATTTCACACTTACAGGCAGAACCAGCTGGATAATTTGTGGAGCTGGTGTGAAAATGAAAAGGTGGGGATCCCTGTTCAAAGAGCAAGAAAAAGATGCAGTTACAAGTCCTATGATACAGGCCCCTTTTATTTAGAAATATCTTATTAGCAGTAAAATTTAACAGGAGTAATGTTATACATAAATAACACAAACTTATAAATTGTAAAAATATATTCTAATGTAATAACTGTATATAATAACTAAATAATGATACTTCATTTATGTACTATCTTGATTGAGCATAAGATTTCCATGGCTCACTTTTCTGAAAACTCATGAATATAAAGTCATCACAGTGAAGTACACACAGCAACCTCACTTTCTATTACTGTAATTGGAAGCAGCATTACTTGCTTTTGGCAAATGTAAGATCAGAAATAATTTTTGATAATTTTTAATTGTGAGTATAATCTATTTGCTGATGTAACCCTTAATGAAAAATACTATATATTCTGTGGCAGCATTGGGATACATTTCTGATAAACTACTTTGAAGTATAAATTTTACTGCATCTAAAGACAATGAATCTTGTGGGACAACTTTTCTAAAAGTATTTAACTCTTCATACAAATAAACTTTATGTCTGAATTTAATTCTTTTTGCTATTAAAAAATAGTTTTTATGTATTACAGCAGTTTTGGGTTCAGAGCAACGCTGAGCAGAAAATACAGGAAGTTCCCATATCCTCCCTACCCCCAACATGTGCACAGTGATCTTATCTGCAAAATCCCACCACTTTTGCCTTAAAATGAAACTGAGTGATGGGGGTTGAATCCATTCATTCTGCCAAGTAATGTGGCCCTATCAGAAGAGTGACATCCATCACATTTGTCAATTGCTATCAGCCAGAACCAAGTCACAGTTTCTCCCACACTCAAGGGGAGGAAATTATCCAATGGCATGAATCCTTGAGGGTCACTTTGTCTGCCACAATTCTTAATAGTTTACCTCATTTGCTATAATTTGTTATATGGCAAATGGAATAATTTTAGAAAAAGAGAATTCATGATCTTTTCAGATTCACTTGGCAAATGTTTTTGGTTATCTAGACAGATAAATACCATTTAAGGGCTCCTGGATTAATGGATATATTCCATAAGAAAGTCATTTCCTCCCATTCCAATTCTTTCCACTCATCAACAGCATTATAATTGACATTTTGTTCTCCTGAATTAATGTACCCATTACAAGGGGGTATTCTCAGAAAATTGATAATACCACCAGTTCTAACCCTCTTGTAAATAACTAAATTGTCACTCTGGTCTCTTTCCATCTTGAAATTTCGTTGAGATACCCATGCTTGGTCAACATGGATGAGCTAATTTTTTTCCTTAGAAACCCACATAGAGTATGTTTATTGGATGGCTTTCCCTGAAGAGGTCGCTGGAGTTTCTTCTCCAGCATCACTCTATCTGCACTACCTCTCTTGTGCATTAACAAGGTCTTCATGGTTTTGTGTCTACATGGATCTTGAACACATATTCTTATGTTGGGGTGATTTTCTCTGAATGGGGCACTTTAGCAATGGAAATGTCTCCCAACATAGAATTGTTTCTAGGCTGTGATAAATGAGGGCTATTGGCATAAAGGCAGATGACTGAAGGAGGCAGATGTGACTGGGTCTGGTTTTAGAACAACATATTGTTCAGATGCAAGCATAGTGTTTTTCTCTGTTCTTTTTCTGCTGCAGCTCTAAAAACAGGGTGCTAACACCCTCCACACTCCCAGAGCAGTCACCCAGCAAATCACCAGTTCTGGAAAGGCTCCAAAAGCTTCCCTGTGCATTCCGTGTTGCTGCTGGACATAGTAGGTCCTTTTCTGGAATTTGCATGCATTTCAGGTTGGGAGGAATGGGACTCAGTCTCTACACCCTCCACAGGACACTGGTCGACTAACAAGACCCTGACTCCAGCTTTTTGACCCAGAAATCCTGGTTTCTGACCCAGCACTCCCCACCTACCCATGGCTTGCTCTGGCCCTAGAAATGTGAGCCAGAAATGCAGATCATTTTAATGCAAATTTTCCATCTCCATTTTAGTTTAGCCTCTGAAGGTCCACCCCAAACGACATCATTAGTGGTAAACTACATCACCTCCCTACCAGTTCCATCTCCTGTCCCTCAGGGTGGAGAAAGCTCTGGAAACCAGGCCTGCCTGGTGTGTCACATAGGACACTTTCTTCTGCAAACCATGTACTTCAGTCTCTTGGTAAATTTCCTTTGTCACCTTTCTTTTCCCCCATCTTCTCCTCTTAGAACATGCTAATTAAATTGCACTTCTGTTGAGGATGACTCTCTCCTCTTCCAGTCCCTATTTAGGATTTCTTCTGTCCTCCATCAACAGAAATACTTCTGAGGGTACCAATCCAGTAGCAACAGACATTAAATAGTATTTTTGCACATTTTTTTTAAAGATTTTAAGAATAAAAAGAATGTCTTCTCTGACTTCTGTACATCATCTGTGTTGCTAATACATAATATGAAAAGATCAAACATTCTCCAATATACCATATTGACAAGTAATCCCTTTTTGAGTAGATGTGATTCTCACCATTTGTGTTCATTTACAATGAAAAAAAAACATTTTGTTGTCTAAGGCTAGATGAGATAAACAGTCAAAACCAAAACACCCATAATGCATGGATTTTCTAAGAGTTCTGGGGTACAACTAAAATCTCAGTATGACAAAGTACCTAACTCTAATAACGCAATATTGATTTCAATCGATAACTGTTTAAAGGTTAAAGGGAAATGTAGGCACAGAATGACAGCAGGAAATATGATTCTCTTATTTTATTAAATGGCATTATAGAATGTCTTAGCCCAACCCTCATAAAGAACTTGGAAAATGCCAAATGTGCAGTAAGTTATAGTTCAATGAAAAGTACATGAAACAAATGGAGGGGCCAACTTCAATGACTGCCTTCTTTAGAATACTCCCTTCTGGGCCCTCTGCAGAAATCGTTGGAACAAGTGCAAGAGACATCTGGGGAAACGCCATCCTGTGCTCTCACTGTGCACAAATGCTCCTGCTCCTCTCTTTTGGAGCACTAATCCTGAGTCACACATCCCTAAAACAGGTTGTGTTTGGGAATAGTTTTAGTTTAATCCCACACTGACATGACAATTGAAATGTTATATATCTGTATGTAATCAGCTGAATTCAGGTCTTGTTTTAGATTTTGAGTCTGGTAGTTAAGCTTTCTCTGGTGCAAAAGACTGTGATTGCTCTCATCCAGAAGAAGAGTCCATAATCAACCAAGCCGTGTGGCACATTCAAGGGGGTGGAAGTGTCAAACCAAGACAGAGAGAAGAATTTATTAGGTGGAATAGGGAGTGCAGCTTTTGCCTGAAGCTTCTGGTGGGTTTTGTTCTTTGGCCTCTGTTCTTGACAATTAATCTGGTAATGAATATGTACCATGCTTCCATTATTAAATATCTATTACATTTCTACTTGTGTTAATGGCTCCAAAGGGAACAGAAGATATATTGATAAGATATACATAAGGATGATTGAAAAAATTCCTCCCGAAATGGTGCATTAATGGCCACCACTGCTCATTACCTTGTTTCCATGTACTAGGAAGTCTTCTGGGAGCTTCATGCAAATTATTTGAAATTGTCTTTGGGAAAACTTCAAGTTGGGTAATACTAGCTCTCTTAAAATTGAGGAAAGCAAGACTTAGAGTAAATTTACCCAAATCTTCACATACATAATCTATAAACAAGAAAACATCACTATTATATTAATTAACATGATGATATTGCCAACAGATAATTGGTGAGGCAATTAGGTTAGAGTGTGATTATCCAACAATAAGAAGAGTACTTGGGAAGTTGGAATCAGAATAAAGGGATAGAGTTGAATTGAATGATTCATTTTTTTCAGGCTAAGATGGAATAGTTTTATTCTTGGGACCTGACAACTAGAGACTCTTTATCTAACCATGGTCTTAGTAATGAAAATAGGTTATTTCATATCCACTAGCCAAATTAATTTTCCACTGAGCTGGATAAGAGTGACCAATTTTTATCTCTGTTATTATGCTTTTTTCCTTATGTTTTATGACACTTCCGCTTTTTGTAGTTCAACCTGGCTTTATATGCTGACTCCCACAGAGATCTTTTCATACTGGGAATAATTATCATCTTCAGGGGAAAAAAATACAACAAAATCTAAGCATTCTGCCATCTTATTTTACTTCTACCTTGAGAATAACAGTGACAGGTCCCTAACTGAAACTTCAGATCTTGGTTAATGGTTCTAGGACAGAAAGCTTTGGTGCTGACCCAGACTGAGGAAGTCCTCAATCAAATCTCCTTATCATTTAGCTGGGTACTGGGTTCCACCTGAATAGATTTAAATTCAGAAAGTAATTGGGCTTTCAGTTTTTGGGAAAAACTGAACATCAGTCCAGCTTGATGTTGATGGTGAAAATTTACAAGATCACATTTTTTGCAAAATCCTTTACAAATCACTTTTCAATGACAGCTTTTTAAAGCAATTCTTAAATCCTTCAGAGTTCCTTAAGTGATGCAGTATTTTATTGCTTTGAAAAGCCTTTAACAGATGATGGAATATTCTGGACAAATTCCAATGAAAGTAGGAAGTTCCCCCTTTTGGTTGCCATCCGTGTCCCACCAAGGAAACAGGAGCTTCTTAATGACATCAGAATGGCAGTGTCACGTCATTTTCAACTGCTAGTGTGCACATACCACATGAATAGAGAATTTTTCTGGCTTGCTGTTTCTGTTGATAGAGAATCTAAAACTCTAAGAACCGAGTCAAGGAAATCCATAGAGAAAGAAAGGAAGTATTATAATTTATAGGATTAGAAAAAATATAAAATAGTTCTATTCCCATGGACTACTTTGGATTTTTCTGAGCTTCTAGGGATTTAACCACCAGCTAGCACCAGTCCAGAATCTCATCACAGATACACATTAGTATTATGCTTTGAAGTTAAGCAGAACAGTATCACAAGTGGTGGTCAAAATAATGCCTAGAAGAATATTTTGGACTCTTGGTTTAGAATAACAGTCAAATTATTAAAAAATTCTAGCCTCTCACTGTGTAGTGGAAACCAATGGGTCTGATCCCCTTGTCTAAATATACCTGCTTTAGGTCACCTATTGTCTTTACATGTAATTCCTATTTTATGAAGTAAGACCAGCCTCAAAGAAGCACTGTAGTTTTTTAGCATCAAAGTGGGAAAATGTACATGACCCCAGTGAGCTATTCAATTCAATGCATACATATTAAACGTCTACTATATAAAGGGCTGGACAACATAGAAATGAACAAAGCATAACCCCTGCCTTCTGAAGCTTGAGGTTTAGTGGGCTCTGTTGCAAATTACCACTCAAAACCTTAGTTATTTTCTTGACTGCTGCTCCTAGAATAAATTACTGTTTCCAGCTCAGTGTTACATAGTTGGAATAAATTACTGTCTCAACTTGCTTTCCATATATTTTATTAACAAGTGTAATGTAAGAGAGTAAATTATCCAGGTAACATTATCAGGTAAGACACTGAATGTAAGTGATTGAAAATTTAAGGCTTATCACATCCCTCCACAACTGCTAAATAACCAAAGGGAATTTCTGTCTAGGAGACTACAAGCTGGAGTAGGCAAATAAGGAAGACAAGACCATAAACCAAGAGATTAAAAACTCTTGAACAATATGACTTCACAAAGGTAACCTATTCTCTGATGGGAGGTGAAGATCCTAATTAAGCAAGTCAGACACACCCAACAGGAAAGCCTGGGATCTCAGAAGCAGATGGAGAGCATCTCCTGGCTACTCTTGCAAGAATGTGTTCACTCCTGAGAGGGAGGGATTATTGTATTAAAGATGGCGGCATGAGAGGTGAGATGGAGATCTCCTCCCAAAACCACAAATAGTACAAAAATATACTTAATTAATACAACTAACCCTAAAACAGCAACAAGAAAAAAGGCTGAACCAGACTGCATACAGACCTCATGAACAGAGCAGACCTCATGAAACAGGGTAACGTATGAAAGCCTTAATCCGGCGGGACCCCAAGCCATTCCCCCAACCCAGCTCACTGGTGGGAGGAAAAGAAATGAAGCGGGGAGGGGGTGGAAGCCTGGTACTGCTGGACACCTAGTCCTGGAGATCTGCTTTGTGAGCAGAAACCTATATTGTGTGGTGCTCTGGACGCTGAGGAGCTCGGAAATGCAGAGTGCTTGAGAGACTAACATTATGGCTGTTTCTGGAGGAGGGGATCCACATATGGCCGCTCTGTCAGGAAAGGCAGGCAGTCTGAGAGGCTTCCTAGCAGCCAGAGGGCTGCTGAAGGGGTGGAATTTGCACAGAGCTTGCTGCATGGGAGAAGGGAGAGCTGGACAAGGTTGTCTGGGTGCACTCTGCCCAGCTGGTTGGGAGCTTTGAGTAGCTTCAGGTGCTCCATCCCCCTGGCTGCCTACTCAGCTCCGAGGCCCACACTGTGACACGCAGCCGGCTGCACCTTCATCCAAGCCTGCCGGCACTGGTTCGCAAATGGCAGTCACTATGGTGGTGTCAGGCCAGCCAGAGGGAGGCCCCACCTAAAATAGCTAGAGACGCTAAGCACAGAAGATTACACGTGTGTGCTTGCCCCACTGGCCCTGACACAAGACAGGCACCACAGACGGGAATCAGGAAACAGATCTTTCCTCCCCCCAGGCACCAGATCTGCTCCCCTAAGACCCCCAACCTCACTCTAGGGTCTGAGCAGCTCCAGAGACTTGAGCTTCTGCACACTAGTGGGCACCACACAGAAATATGAAATGTCAAAAGAACATGGCTCAAACCAAAATGTCAAAAACCCCAGAAAAAGTGCCAAATGAAACTGAACTCACCAATCTTCCTGAGAGTTCAAAATAAAAATTATAAACATGCTTATAGAGGTACAGAAAAATATTCAAGAACTCAGAAACGAATTTAAGTCTGAGATTCGATCACTAAGAAATTTCATATCTGAAAAGAAACATACAAAGGAGGGATTTAAAAGCAGATTGGATGTAGTAGAAGAGAGAGTAAATGGAACAGAAATTAGAGAAGAGGAATACAAAAAAGCTGAGGCACAAACAGATACATGAATCTCTAAGAATGAAAGAATATTGAGAGAACTATGTGACCAATCAAAACGGAACAATATTTGCATTATACAGGTAACAGAAGAAGAAGAAAGACAAAAAGGGATAGAAAGTGTCAAAGAGGAGGTAATTACTGAAAACTTCCCCAATCTGGGGAAGGAGATAGTCTCTCAAGCCATGGAGGTGCACAGACCTCCTAACACCAGGTACCCAAGGAAGACAACATCAAGACATATAATAATTAAAATGGCAAAGATCAAGGATAAAGAAAGACTTTTAAAAGCAGCTAGAGAGATAAAAAAGATCACATACAAAGGAAAACCCATCAGGCTATCATCAGACTTCTCAACAGAAACGTTAGAAGGGAGTGGCATGATTTATTTAATGCAATGAAGCAGAAGGGCCTCAATCCAAGAATACCCTACCCAGAAAGGTTATCATTTAAATTTGAAGGAGGGATTAGGCAATTTTCAGATAAGCAAAAGCTGAGAGAATTTACCTCCCACAAACCACCTCTAAAATGCATTTTTGTAGGGACTCCTATAGATGGAAGTATTCTTAAGGCTAAATAGATGTCACCCAGGGATAGACAAAGAGTACAGAATATGATTCATAACATACAAAGAATGGAGGACGAAGAAAAAGAAGGAAGAAAAAAGAACCTTTAGGTTGTGTTTGTAATAGCATATGAAGTGAGTGAAATTAGACTGTTAGATAGTAAGGGAATTACCTTCAACTTTTGGTAACCACGAATCTAAAGCCTGCAATGGCAATAAGTACATACCTATCGATTATCACCCTAAATGTAAATGGTCTGAATGCACCAATCAAAAGACATAGAGCTACTGAATGCATAAAAAAACGTATGCTGCCTACAAGAGACTCACTTCAAACCCAAATACATACACAAACTGAAAATAAAGGGATGGAAAAGATATTTCATGCAACTAATAGAAAAAAGCAGGAGTTGCAATACTTGTATCAGACAGAATAGACTTCAAAACAAAGAAAGTCACAAGAGACAAAGAAGGACATAACATAATGATAAAAGGGTCAGTCCAAGAAGAGGATATAACTATTATAAATATCTATGCACCCAACACAGGATCACCTACATATGTGAAACAAATACTAACAGAATTTAAAGGGGAAAATAGAATGCAATGCATTCATTTTAGAAGATTTCAACACACCACTCACTCCAAAGGACAGATCAACCAGACAGAAAATAAACAAAGAGACAGAAGCACTGAACAACATATTAGAACAGATGGACCTAAGGGATATCTACAGAACACTCCATCCAAAAGCAACAGGATATACATTCTTCTCAAGTGCATGTGGAACATTTTCAAGAATACATCATATACTAGGCCACAAAAAGAACCTAAGTAAATTTAAAAAGATTGAAATTGTACCAACCAGCGTCTCAGATCACAAAGGTATGAAACTAGAAATAAATTACACAAAGAAAATGAAAAAGCCCACAAACACATGGGGGCTTAATAACATGCTCCTAAATAATCAGTGGATCAATTACCACGTAAAAACAGAGATCAAGCAATATATGGAGACAAATGACAACAATAATTCAACACCATAAAATCTGTGGGATGCAGTGAAGGCCATGCTAAGAGGGAAATATACTGCAATACAGGCCGAACTCAGGAAAGAAGAACAGTCCCAACTGAACAGTCTAAACTCACAATTAATGAAACTAGAAAAGGAAGAACAAATGCGGCCCAAAGTTAGTAGAAGGAGGGACATAATAAAGATTAGAGCAGAAATAAATAAAATCGAGAAGAATAAAACAATAGAAAGAATCATGAAAGCAGGAGCTGGTTCTTTGAGAAAATAAACAAAATAGATAAACCCCTAGCCAGACTTACCAAGAAAAAAAGAGAGTCTACACACATAAACACAGTCATAAATGAGAAAGGAAAATTCACTACCGACACCACACAAATAGAAAGAATTATGAGAGAATACTATGGAAAATTATATGGTAACAAACTGGATAACCTTGAAGAAATGGACAACTTTCTAGAAAAACACAACCTTCCCAGGCTGACCCAGGAAGAAACAGAAAATTTGAATAGACCAATTACCAGCAAAGAACTTGAATTGACAATCAAAAAACTACCTAAGAACAAACCACCTGGACCAGATGGTTTCACTGCTGAATTTTATCAAACGTTTAGTGAAGACCTAATACCCATCCTCCTTAAAGTTTTCCAAAAAGTAGAAGAGGAGGGAATCCTCCCAAACTCATTCTATGAGGCCAACATGACTCTAATACCAAAACCAGGCAAAGACACCACCAAAAAATAAAATTACAGACCAAAATCCCTGATGAACATAGATGCAAAAATACTTCAACAAAATATTAGCAAACTGAATTCAAAAATACATCAAAAAGATCATCCACTATGATCAAGTGGAATTCATCCCAGGGATGCAAGGATGGTACAGCATTCGAAAATCCATCAACATCATTCATCACATCAACAAAAAGAAGGACAAAAACCACATGATCATCTCCATAGATGCTGAAAAAGCATTCAACAAAATTCAACATCCATGCATGATAAAAACTCCCAACAAAATGGGTATAGAGGGCAAGTACCTAAACATAATAAAGGCCATATATGACAAGCCTACAGCCAACATTATACTTAACATCAAGAAGCTGAAAGCTTTTCCTTTAGGATCGTGAACAAAACAAGGATGCCCACTGTCCCCACTTTCATTCAACATAGTTCTGGAGGTCCTAGCCACAGCAATCAGGCAACACAAAGAAATAAATTTCATCCAGGCCAGCAAGGAAGAAGTCAAACTGTCCCTGTTTTCAGATGACATGATATTGTACATAAAAAACCCTAAAGATTCCACTCCAAAACTACTAGATCTAATATATGAATTCAGCAAAGTTGCAGGATACAAAATTAATACACAGAAATCTGTTGCATTCCTATACACTAATGATGAACTAGCAGCAAGAGAAATCAGGAAAACAATTCCATTCACAATCGCATCAAAAAGAGTAAAATACCTAGGAATAAACCTAACCAGGGAAGTGAAAGACCTAAAGCCTGAAAACTACAAGACACTCTTAAGAGAAATTAAAGAGGACACTAATAAATGGAAATTCATCCCATGCTCTTGGCTAGGAAGAATTAGTATTGTCAAAATGGCCATCCTGCCTAAAGCAATCTACAGATTCAATGCAATCCCTATCAAAATACTTACAACATTGTTCAATGAACTAGAGAAAATAGTTCTAAAATTCATATGGAATGACAAAAGACCCCGAATAGCCAAAGCAATCCTGAAAATGAAGAATAAAGCAGGAGGAATTACACTCCCTGACTTCAAGCTCTACTACAAAGCCACAGTAATCAAGACAATTTGGTATTGGCACAAGAACAGAACCATAAACCAGTGGAACAGAATAGAGAGCCCAGATATAAACCCAAGCATATATGGTCAATTAATATACAATAAAGGAGCCGTGGATATACATGGGGAAATGACAGCCTCTTCAACAGCTGGTGTTGGCAAAACTGGACAGCTACATGTAAGAGAATGAAACTGGATTACTGTCTAACCCCGTACACAAAAGTAAACTCAAAATGGATCAAAGACCAGAATGTTAGTCATGAAACCATAAAACTCTGAGAAAAAAATATAGGCAAAAATCTCTTGGACATAAACATGAGCAACTTCTTCATGAACATATCTCCCTGGGCAAGGAAACAAAAGCAAAAATGAACAAGTGGGACTATATCAAACTCAAAATCTTCTGTACAGCAAAGGACACCATCAGTAGAATAAAAAGTCATCCTAAGGTATGGGAGAATATATTCACAAATGACATATCCGATAAGGGGTTAGCATCCAAATTATATAAAGAGCTCATGCACCTCAACAAACAAAAAGCAAATAAGCCAATTTAAAAATGGGCAGAGGAGCTGAACAGACACTTCTCCAAAGAAGAAATTCAGATGGCCAACAGGCACATGAAAAGATGCTCCACATTGCTAACCATCAGAGAAATGCAAATTAAACCCACAATGAGATTTCACCTCACACCAGTTAGAATGGCCAACATCCAAAAAACAAACAACAACAAATATTGGTGAGGATGTGGAGAAAGGGGAACCCTCCTACACTGCTGGTGGGAATGTAAACTAGTTCAACCATTGTGGAAAGCAGCATGGAGGTTCCTCAAAAAACTCAGAATAGAAATACCATTTAACCCAGGAATTCCACTCCTAGGAATTTACCCTAAGAATGCAGCAGCGCAGTTTGAAAAGACGTATGCACCTCTATGTTTATCACAGCACTATTTGCAATAGTCAAGAAATGGAAACAACCTAAGTGTCCATTGTAGATGAATGGATAAAGAGGAGGTGGTACATATACACAATGGAATATTATACAGCCATAAGAAGAAAACAAATCCTGCCATTTGTGGCAGCATGGATGGGGCTGGAGGGTGTTGTGCTCGGTGAGGTGGGCCAGTTTGAGAGGGACAAGTGTCAGGTGATTTCACTCATCTGTGTAGTATAAGAACAAAGAAAAAACAAAAGGAACAAAACAGCAGCAGACTCACAGAACCCAAGAATGGACTAACAGTTACCAAAGGGAAAGGGGCTCAGGAGGATGGGTGGGAAGGGAGGGATAAGGGGGAAAAAGGGGCATTACGATTAGCACACATAATGCAGCAGGGGGGGACACGGGAAAGGCAGTATTTACAGAGAAGACAAGTAGTGATTCTGTAGCATCTTACCATACTTATGGACAGTGACTGTAATGGGGTATGTGGGGGGGACTTGATAATAGGTGAATTAGTAACCATAATGTTATTCAAGTAATTGTACATTAACAACACCAAAATAAAAAAATGAAAATAAAAAATAATTTTAAAAAAGGAATGTGTTCGCTCCTTTCTTTTCCTCTACACACTGTTCCAGAAATACCACAGTTCACACACGTGGATGGGGCCACAGCCCCTGTCCAAGCAGATGAGTTTGTTTCTCTAAACTACTGTAAATGTGTGCCGCTCTCCTGGCCACCTGGGGTTGAAGAGCAGTTGGAGAAAGGAAAGAGTATGTTAAATGTTTAAGATGCAAATAACTACAATGGATGATTCTACTTCTTAAAAAACAAAACTGGTAATGCAAATTATATTTGTTCTTTTGAGAAATGTGTGTAGGCATTGCTCTCGTTGCCAGTGACTTAATAAAATAGAAATAGGAATGTATTAGCCCTTCCAATGCTGAGATTTTGTAATTTTAAGATGAACGACGTGCATTCACTTTGTGAAAACAACTGACACTTGTAAAAATTATTGTTCTATATCATGCCTTTTGCTTGTGTATGTTTCCAGTTCTTCTGAGATACTGAGAAATCAGAATTCATCCAGCTCAAAAGGAGGACATTTTGTCTGTGTTCTCCAAAGCTGCCAAACCAGAATTAGCTCCCAACTAAGTGAATCACATTGCTCTGCGTGAAGTAGCTGACATAATTAGTGGAAATTTTAAATTGTATTGATTTCACCAGATGTTGTTAAGGTATGAAATATTTTTTATAATTTTAAGATCACAGAAAATGTTAAGTCGGAGCCTCTATATTTGCTTCAGTACACAACTTTTTCTATTCATGTAAAACTTATAAATCAGCTTTCATGTTGCTTTTCTTGCCTTCTTTGCGGTGCTCAGCCTTAGAGCCTGTAGCTATCAAGCATTCAGTGAGTCTGTTGAAATGAGCTTCATCCTAATGCTAGTGAAAAGAAAATGCGCTTCAGTTTTTCTCATTGAACAATGTAATTTGGAAGTTGGTATAATAAAAATAAAGATGTTAAAGTAAGAATAAATAATCCAAAGAGTGAAAGGTAAAAAATTATGCAACCTGGAAACTGTCCGATATTTTTTGCCTTATGTTTATTGTGTGTTTGTTTGTTTGTTCCAATTAAAGTCACCAATTTGAATTGGCTGGTAGAAAGAATCTAACCCTATCTTTTTAAATAAGGTTTTTATTTTAAATAGATTTGGATCTAGAGAAAATTTGTGAAGATAGTACAGAGTTCCCATATGCACCACACCTAGTTCCTCCTATTAGCATCTTTTATCAGTATTGTACAGTTGTCACAATTAATTCATCAGTATTTGTCATTTTTCTATTAACTAAAGTTCATACTTTATTTGGAGTTCCTTGTTTTTTACCTAATATCCTTTTTCTGATCCAAGATACCATATAACATTTAGTTGTCATTTTTTTCAGGCTTGTCTTGGCTGTGATAATGCTGCAGTCATTTTCATCATGTCACGTCTAGGGTCACCAATTGCCCCTTACTGTCAATGTTAATCTTGCTCGCCTGCCTGAGGTAGTGTTTGCTGGGTTTCTCTCCCATTTCCATACTGTACTCTTTGGAAGGAGGTTACTATATGCACATTCAGGGAATAGGAGTTATGCTCTTCCTGGAGGTTGATATGTCTACATACATTAACTATTCTCCAATTTTGTTTTCTTTTACACTATTTATTTATTAGTATGGACTCATGGATATTTAGTTTATATTTTGGGTTACTGCACAATACTTCTTTTTTAATTGTGTTGCTTAAATTGTTCCAGCTTTAGCATTTGGGAGCTCTGTCTGCTGGCCCCTTCGTCTCTTTGATAGGCTTTGTCTCTCATCGTTGCAATCTTTTCCAAGTACTTCCTTATGTCCCAACACTAAAAATGCTCCAGGATTATCAAGTGTATTTCCTGTCTCAATTCTAGAATCAGCATTTTTTTCAAGTATCTCTGGTTCTTATTATTGGAGAATGGTAAAAGAAAGCAAGATCTGGGTGACAAGTGTGCTTATTGCTGCTGAGGTGTCATCACTTCTAGGACCTCTCAGTTAATAGAACAAGGAAATCTGTATGTGTATACTAACCTGTGCCTATCCATTTATCTAGAAACACCTCTGTGTGTATCCATATGTACACACACACATATATATATAGAAATGAGTTAATGCTGATGTCTCCAACTCTATGGGATCATTCTGCCTTCTCCATTTGATTGTAGGTAAATTTCCACCCAACAATTAAAAACCTGACTCCCACTATCTGCTGTTTATTTACTTATTTAATATTAATTGTTCAATTCCAGGGCATATAGGTAATGGTTTCACAATATTTAACCTATAGAGAGCAGCATGATCAACTAGAGCACAGTGTTTCTGTATAGATTCCTTTGCCTTTGATCTTACAGATTCCACTAATTCCCGGCATTACTAAGGTCAGCACCTTTTACTTTTCCCTTTACACCTTTTACTCTATCCGTGAGGTTGTCCCATATATTTGTACACAATAGATTCTTTAGTCACAGTCTTCATTCCATGCTGGGATCCCATGACCTCCTAAGGTAGCTTTTAAAATTTTACATACATTGAAGTTTACTCTGTGCTCTATGAGTTTTGACAAATGCATAGTGTCATGTGTCCACCAGTAAATATAAAATAATATAAATACAAATATAAAATGTTTCACAGTATTAAAAATCCTAATCAACCTTTCCTCAGCCCCAAACTCCTGGCAACCACTAATGTGTTTACCATCTCTATAGTTTTGCCTTTTCCAGAATGCCACATAAATGGTACAATATAGTACATAGTAATTTCAAATTAGCTGTTTTTTCACTTGTAATATGGATTAAGATACGTGTACATCATTGTTTGGAAAGACTGTACATCATTCTTTTTATTGGTGGATAATATTCCGTTATTTGGTTGTACCGCACTTCATCCATTCATCATATGAACATCTTGGTTCCTTCCAATTGGGAGAAAATATGAATAAAGCTTCTATAAATATTGATGTAGTTGTTTTGTGTGAATACACACTTTCAAATCCATTGGGTAAATTCCTACCAGCATATTGTCAGATCATATGACATGACTATGCTTAGTTTTGTAAGAAATTAACAAACCATCTTCCAAAGAGATAACAAGTACTATGTTACTTTTTAACCAACAGTTGATCAAATTTCCTGATTCTCTTCATTCTTGCCAATTATTGTATTTTTACTTTTTTCCTTTTAGCTTTAGCCATTATAATTATTGTGTAGTACTATCTTGTTGTTTTAACTTGCATTTCTCTAATGACAAATGATGGTAGGCATATTTTTATTGGACTCATTATCAGTATATCTTCTTTGGAAAAGTTTCTGTTCATATTTTCACTATGTTGAATTGGGTTTTCTTGTTGAATTTTAGGAGTTCTTTGTGTATTTAGGATATGGGTCTTTTTCTCAAATATGAGTTTTTTAAACAAATTTTTTCTCACACTCTGTAGCTTGCTGTGTTATTCTCCTAAGGCATTTTCACTGAGTTTTTAACTTCAAAAATCAGTTGACTATATTTGTCTGGGTCTATTTCTGGGGACTCTAATTTAACCCTTCCACATATGCCTGTTCTGTAAATGACCCCATGTTATCTTGACTACTGTAGGTTTACAGTGAGTCTTGAAATTCGATAGCATATGTACTCCAACATTGTTTCTCTTCAATACCCTAGCTTCTAGGTCTTTTAGGCTTCCATTTAAAGTATTATAGGACTTCCGGGAAGATGGCGGTGTGAGCAGGGCGGCAGAAATCTCCTCCCAACACTATATTTATCAACGAAAACACAGAAAATACATCTATTCCTAAAAGAGAGACGAGAATACACAGGAAAGCGCACAGCGTGCAGCGACACCCGAGAGGACTTGGCACACCAAGAGGCGGGTAAGATACGGAGCCCTGACCCGGCGGGACCCGAGCCCTCCCCCACCCCAGCGCACCGGCGGGAGGAGAGGATTCAGAGCCAGGAGGGAGTGGAAGTACACCCCGCGAAGTTCAGCCCCGGTGATCTGCGCGGGGAGCTCTGACCTACATTGCGCAATGCAGCGGAGATTGGAGAGACAGAGGGGCAGGATCTGAGCGGGGAACGTGCCAGGGTGCTTGCAGCCGGCTCCCGGGAAGGAAAAAAAAAAAGCGCGCGCTTTCTTCAGCGGTCTTAAAGAGACGGGAGCACAGCAGAGGAGCCGGATCGCCCCAGCACACTCAGCCCAGCAGGCTGGGAGTCCTGGGGAGTTTCAGACGCCTTAGCTGGTGACTGAGGAAGCGTAGCCATACTTAACACTTCTCACTGAGATCAACAGCCTCCTATTCGTTCCCACCCCTGCCAGAGCGATAAAGGGCCCTGCGGAGCGGCACAGTCACAGCTGTGCAAAAGTGGGGCAATAGCGCTACCTAGAGCATTCCCACAGAATCTACATCCGGTGGGCATTTTTTTTGTTTTTTTGTTTTGTTTTGTTTTTTGTTTTGTTTTTGTTTTTTCTTTTCTTTCTTTTTTTTGTTCTTTCTTCCTTTCTTTTTTTTCTCTTTTTTTTTCTTCTCTTTTTAAAGTCTTAAAGAGCCCAGCTGACATACGTGGCAACTATCAGTGACCAATTATACAGCCATGAAAAGACAGAGGAATATGGTTCAGAACAAAATCAACCAGACAACCCCAGAGAGGGAGTCTGAAGGGATGGAAATGCACAGCCTCCCTGAAAAAGAATTCAGAATAAAAGTCATAACCATGCTGATGGACCTACAGAGAAATGTGCAAGAGCTGAGGGAGGAAGTGAGGGAACTGAGGAAAGACAATACAGAAATCAGACAAACGATCGACAGGCTTAACAGCAGAATGGACGAGATGCAAGAGACTGTTAATGGAATAGAAAGCAGAGAACAGGAGTACAGAGCAGCTGAGGCAGAGAGAGATAAAAGGATTTCTAGGAATGAAAGAATATTAAGAGAACTGTGTGACCAATCCAAACGGAACAATATTCGCATTATAGGAGTACTAGAGGAAGAAGAGAGAGAAAAAGGGATAGAAAGTGTCTTTGAAGAAATAATGGCTGAAAACTTTCCCTCGCTGAGGAAGGAAGTAGTCTCGCAGTCCACCGAAGCTCATAGATCTCCCAACACAAGGGACCCAA
>JAVSCE010005174.1:0-42754 GCA_032199065.1 Smutsia gigantea | reverse complement strand
ACAGATCAACCAGACAGAAAATAAGTATAAAGACACAGAGGCACTGAACAACACACTAGAACAGATGGACCTAACAGACATCTACAGAACTCTGCACCCAAAAGCAGCAGGATACACATTCTCCTCAAGTGCACATGGAACATTTTCCAAAATAGACCACATACTAGCCCACAAAAAGAACCTCAGTAAATTCAAAAATATTGAAATTCTACCAACCAACTTCTCAGATCACAAAGGTATAAAACTAGAAATACATTGTACAAAGAAAACAAAAAGGCTCCCAAACACATGGAGGCTTAATAACATACTCCTAAATAATCAATAGATAAATGACCAAATTAAAACAGAGATCAAACAATATATGGAGACTAATAACAACAATAGCACAAAGCCACAACTTCTGTGGGACGCAGCAAAGGCAGTTCCAAGAGGAAAGTAAACTGCAGTCCAGGCCTATTTAAAGAAGGAAGAACGATCCCAAATGAATAGTCTAAAGACACAATTACTGAAACTGGAAAAAGAAGAACAAATGAAGCCCAAATTCACCAGAAGGAGGGAAACAATAAAGATCAGGGAAGAAATAAATAAAATAGAGAAGAATAAAACAATAGAGAATATCAATGAAACCAAGAGCTGGTTCTTTGAAAAAATAAACAAAATAGATAAAACCGAGCCAGACTTATTAAGAGAAAAAGAGAATCTAACACATAAACAGAATCAGAAATGATAAAGGAAAACTCATGATGGACCCAACAGAAATACAAAGAATTATAAGAGAATACTATGAAAACTGATATGCTAACAAGCTGGGAAACCTAGAAGAAATGCACAACTTCTTAGAAAAATACAACCTTCCAAGACTGACCAAACAAGAAACAGACAAACTAAACAGACCAATCACCGGCAAAGAAATTGAATTGGTAATCAAAAACTACCTAAGAACAAAACCCCTGGACCAGATGGATTCACCTCTGAATTTTACCAGACATATAGAGAATAAATAATACCCATTGTCCTTAATGATTTCCAAAAAATAGAAGAGGAGGGAATACTTCCAAACTCATTCTATGAAGCCAGCATCACTCCAATACCAAAACCGGGCAAAGACCTCACCAAAAAAAGAAAATTACACACCAATATCCATGATGAACATAGATGCAAAAATACTCAACAAAATATTAGCAAACTGAATTCAAAAATACATCAAGAGGATCATACACCATGATCAAGTGGGATTCATCCCAGGGATGCAAGGATGGTACAACACTCGAAAATCCATCAACATCATCCACCACATCAACAAAAAGAAGAACAAAAACCACATGATCATCTCCATAGATGCTGAAAAAGCATTTGACAAAATTCAACATCAATAAAAACTCTCAACAAAATGGGTAGAGAGGGCAAGTATGTCAACATCATAAAGGCCATATATGACAAACCCACAGCTAACATCATACTTAACAGCGAAAAGCTGAAAGCTTTTCATCTAAGATCGGGAACAAGACAGGGATGCCCACTCTGTCCTCTGTTATTTAACATAGTACTGGAGGTCCTAGCCACAGCAGTGAGACAAAACAAAGACATACAAGGCATCCAAATTGGTTAGGAAGAAGTCAAATTGTCACTATTTGCAGGTGACATGATATTGTTCATAAAAAACCCTAAAGACTCCACTCCAAAACTACTAGAACTAATATCTGAATTCAGCAAAGTTGCAGGATACAAAATTAACACACAGAAATCTGTTCCTTTCCTATACACTAACGATGAACTAACAGAAAGAGAAATCAGAAAAACAATTCCATTCACTGTTGCTTCAAAAAGAATAAAATACCTAGGAGTAAACCTAACGAAGGAAGTGAAAGACCTGTACTCTGAAAACTACAAGACACTCCTAAGAGAAATTAAAGAGGACACTAACAAATGGAAATTCATCCCATGCTCTTGGCTAGGAAGAATAAATATTGTCAAAATGGCTATACTACCTAAAGCAATCTACAGATTCAACGCAATCCCTGTCAAAACACCAACAGCATTCTTCAATGAACTGGAACAAATAGTTCTAAAATTCATATGGAACCACAAAAGACCCCGAATAGCCAAAGCAATCCTGAGAAGGAGGAATAAAACAGGGGGAATTACGCTCCCTGACTTCAAGCTCTACTACAAAGCCACAGTAATCAAGACAATTTGGTATTGGCACAAAAACACACCCACAGACCAGTGGAACAGAATAGAAAATCCAAACATTAACCCAAACATATACAGTCAATTAATATATGATAAAAGAGCTTGGATATATATTGGGGAGATGACAGCCTCTTCAGCAGCTGGTGTTGGCAAAACTGGACAGCTACATGTAAGAGAATGAAACTGGACTACTGTCTAACCCCATACCCAAAAGTAAACTCAAGGTGGATCAAAGACTTGAATGTAAGTAATGAAACCATAAAACTCTTAGAAAAAACATAGGCAAAAATCTCTAGGACATAAACATGAGCAACTTCTTCATGAACATATCACCCCAGGCAAGGGAAACAAAAGCAAAAATGAACAAGTGGGACTATATCAAGCTGAAAAGCTTCTGTACAGCAAAGGACACCATCAGTAGAACAAAAAGACACCCGACAGTATGGGAGAATATATTCATAAATGATGTATCCGATAAGGGGTTGACATCCAAAATATATAAAGAACTCATGCACCTCAACAAACAAAAAGGAAATAATCCAATTAAGAAATGGGCAGAGGACCTGAGTAGACACTTGTCCAATGAAGAAATCCAGATGGCCAACAGGCACATGAAAAGATGCTCCACATCGCTAATCATCAGAGAATTGCAAATTAAAACCACAATGGGATATCACCACACACCAGTAAGGATGGCCAACATCCAAAACACAAACAACAACAAATGTTAGCAAGGATGTGGAGAAAAGGGAACCCTCCTACAGTGCTGGTGGGAGTGCAAATTGTTCAACCGTTGTGGAAAGCAGTATGGAGGTTCCTCAAAAAACTCAAAATACAAATACCATTTGACCCAGGAATTCCACTCCTAGGAATTTACCTTAAGAATGCAGCAGCCCAGTTTGAAAAGGACAGATGCACCCCTATGTTTATCACAGCCCTATTTACAATAGCCAAGAAATGGAAGCAACCTAAGTGTCCATCAGTAGATGAATGGATAAAGAAGATGTGGTACATATACACAATGGAATATTATTCAGCCATAAGAAGAAAACAAATCCTACCATTTGCAACAACATGGATGGAGCTAGAGGGTATTATGCTCAGTGAAATAAGCCAAGCCGAAAAAGATAAATATCAAATGATTTCACTCATATGTGAAGTATAAGAACAAAGAAAAAACTGAAGGAACAAAACAGCAGCAGACTCACAGAACCCAAGAACGGGCTAATAGTTACCAAAGGGAAAGGGACTGGGGAAGATGGGTGGGAAGGGAGGGATAAGAGGGAAAAAGGGGCATTACGATTAGCAGACGTAATGTTGGGGGGGCACTGGGAGGGCTGTACAACCCAGAGAAGACAAGTAGTGACTCTATAGCATCTCACTATGCTGATGGACAGTGACTGTATTGGGGTTGGTGGGGGGACCTGATGAAGGGGGTAGTTTAATCACCATAATATTGCACATGTAATTGTAGATTAATGATACCAAAATCAATTTTAAAAAATGTGTACATAGAAATTTTTAATTCCCTGGACACTCTAATTTCTTTTGCCTTTGTGAGCCATCTTTTGCCAAAATTTGTTCTTGGGGTAATTCTGATCATCAGTTATGAGGAAAGATTGGCATGTAGCGAGCAACTGCCATGTGCTTGACCCTGTCCTTGGGACTTTCTGTACATCATTTACATGATCATTTAGTCTTCCCAACAATTCCTTGAAGTATTATTCCAATTATACTGATGAAGAACCTAAACTGGAGTGGCAGTTTTGGGGCTGGGCCTGAGCAGGTTCCTCTCTTGTCAATGTTGATGTCACATGCTGTTACCATCTTTAATCAGTAACTATTCCTGCAGGCTGAGCATGGGGGAGGGGGGGTCCTTCTCTCCCAGGAAGACTTGAGTTTGTGGTGGCTGAGGGTCCTTGGAGGGAAAGGTACAGAAGGACTGGGAGAAAGACAAGGGCTTGGAGAACCTTCACAAACCCCCAGCACCCCAAGCCGCTTAGCAGGGTCATCAGGACACATCAAACATGACAAGCTGCAGATGAAGAGGAGAGTCAGAGAAAGACAGTAACTTTGTTCTCAGGCTTCTTTCTTCTTGATCTGAGCAATATTTCCTTTCCCCATTCATTTGGCAGCAAAATCAAGGAATCCTAGAGTTGTGAAATACCATACGAGGTAATAATAATAATGATAGTGCCATTGATGGTGGTGGTATAGTGGTGACAGTGGTAGTAGTAGCTGGATTGATTAGAGGTTTTATTGAGCATTCAGTATGTGCTCAGTCTGATGTGTTGTACTTTACAGACATGATATAATTTAATCCTCTTGATCATAATCTTCTTTAATGGGTAAGGAAACAGACTTAGCTTCACTAATTTCTCAAATTATATAGAAGGAATAGCAGAATCAGAATCCGAAGCTATGCATCCTGATAAAGAAGTTCATGCTTATAAAACACAACTTTATACTGCCTGTGATTATTAATAATAACTATGTCTCCTAATCATCTACCACAGTCTAGTGGTTCCCATTCATGAAGGCATTTAATGCTCAAAACAGCCCCTCTGGAGAGAGGAGTGGGAGCAAGCTTCCCAAGAGAGGGCAGAAGGCCTGGAGGTCAGGAGAGCACCCACCCAATGCCCCTGAGGCCAGGGAACGGCTCCACTGCAGGAATGGTCCCCTTCTGTTGAATCCATGAACACTCCATCTATCTCAGCCTGGAAATATGGCACAGGTCTTTTCTTTGGCCTTATTTGACCCAATGTTCCAATTACTTAAACTGATTCAAGTAATCTTTAAATTCATGAGAAAACTGAAAATGAAATCGCGGTGACAATGGAAGGTACTTAGATTATATAATGTAATATCAAATAAATATTGGATGAATGAATTGAAAAATAAATGTTGAACAAATAAATAAATAGATCTTACTGCAATTTGCTTCTCCAGCTCAGGTAAACAGTGATACTAATATGTATTGCTGCTAGGCACCGTAAGAAATGTTTTACACGGCTTATTCATGCCAATTTTTTTTACATAGTTCTCCAGTCTCCATTCTTTGTGATCTTACCTTTGAATATATTCCTCTGCATCTTAACTCCTTATTTCTCCATCTGTGTTTCTCATCTTAACTCTTTCTCTCTTTTCCACATTCTTTTTTAACAATTTAAGAGCCTAAGCACCTCTGGATATCTAAGTTCTGCAGTTTATAAAGTATGTCTTTGTAGGAAAAAATATTGTGTTTTTTAAATTAATGATTCCATATAGTCTTTCTCAGCTACTTACTGTAGGTTTTTTGGAGTGTGTGTGGCGGGAGTGGGCAGAGGAGAGTCTGAAACTGGTGCTCCATGATGTTACATACGCTTAGTGGCTATTGATTCCATACAACAGGAAAGGTGCAAAATGGTTTGTCTTCTTTTCCCCATAGACCGTTTGTACTAATCAAAGATGGAATCACACTCACAGAGGATAAAGGCATCCATTTCACAAAAATGTTTCACTGTGGTTATGACTCCACAAAATGTGCTGCTGAAATGACAGTGCAAGAAATAGACTCTTCTCTGGTTTTCCCTGTCACAAAGCTAGATGTTAGGAAGATGACCTAATCTGTTTTCACTTAGAATATGCTACTTTATGCTTTCACCTTCAAAAAAAACCATTAAACTGCTTCCTGTCTATATTTCTGAGGAAAATATCTAGTTACCCTCACTAAAATGAGCAAAAGAGTAAACTTTGAGTCTGTAATGCACCATATTGTGCTTTCCTTGAAAACCAATTCCGCATAATGGGTGTGATGCTTTGCTATTTAAACCACAAGTGCTGGATCAGCAGCTATCAGCTGTTTCACACTCACAGGACTACAAGTATTAGTGCTTCCCCATCTCCACAGTGGCTATGCATGCAGCACAGAGGCATACATTAGCTGGGTGAAAGAAGTACCCAGTGTTCCGACCCAAAGGCTTTGTCTCTGCCCTCGGCCCGTCTCCCTCTAGTTGTTCTAGTTGAACTGGTGCCATCAGAAGACATTTAGGATACATTTTGGGAGTGCACTCTGTGGAAGGGTGCTGAACGGGATGTCAGAGAAGGGAAAGGGCAAAGGATCAGGAAACCCTTACCTGGCGTAAAAGTCACACGCTGGAGAAGTGCACGTCTCATTAGTAGAGGTGCTGATTGCTTTTGTTCTAGACTGTCTTTTCAAGGCTGTTGGGGTAGTGAACAGCCTTGGAAGATAAAGACAGTGCCTCACTGTGGAGGAATTACCAGGAATGCTTACTGTCCAGTATAATAACAATAATGTCACCTTCTTGGAGGCTTACCATCCATAATTAAAGATTTGAGTTCCCTAATCTCAGGGTTGCTCTTCTGTAACACAACCATTGTACATCCAGGTATCACATGGCCTTCTTCACATTACCTTCTACCTTCTAGTAATCAGGGCTTGGGAAACTAGCATCAATGCCAATATTCTAGCTATGCTGTTGCTGTGAAAAACGAAGTCTTTTTTCTAGAAGTCTTGCGTCTTCTGCTAGCATCCATCCAATTGTGTCAGGCCAACTTGTTGGTTTATAAGTAGGTAAAATCTCAGATCCTTTGCAGTTCTTGACAGTCATTAAATAGTATTAAAAAGATCATATATCATGTAATGGTATATTAATAATAGCAAAATTAAGAAAAAAGGGAAAACAAGAGAAAAAATAAAAGATCATATGACTTTGGAAGGATTGACCTTGACACCTAGAGAGTATGTCTTACAAACACGGGAAAACATGTTTGAGAGCATGGCTCCTATTCAGGATGTCACTGTATTTTATTACTTCTGTGTCTCTTTAGACTGGTGATTCTCACCTTTATGGGAGGGGGTTATAGACTCTTGAGAGTCTGATGACAGTTCTGTTCTGCAAGTATATCCTCAAAATCACAAGTGAATGTACACACATTTTGTACAAAATTTTGTACATTTGTGGATCCCTTAAAGACATTAGTTGGCCCTGAATCAGAACCACAGGTCTGGACTGATTTTCCCTAAGGGTAAGAACCAAAGGCATACTGCTCATAACACAGTAGGCACTCAAATAATGCTTACAGAAGGGCACATGTATAAATTTGAAAAACAGATAAGTAAATTAGAAGACTAAAAACTTACACAGATGATATTCCAAAATATGAAACCAAAGTGGACACTAGTTATACTAGGGGGAAAAGGTAATAATTAATGAGACCTTGGTAATTCTCCAGGAGGATTAACAAGGAAACTGGCCTCAGGAAAATTAACAGATTTAGACAAGGTGGTTAAGGACATGGATTCTATAACCAGATTTTCTGGGACAAATCTTGACTCTTCCATTTGCTTGTGGTGCAGTCTTGGGCAGGACCTCAACCACTCTGTACTTCAGTTTTGTCATCTGCACAGCTGACATACAGCACCTGCCATAGACTAGTGCCTGGCACATAGAAATACTCAGTAGAAGTTAGTTGTTGCAGTGGTGTCTAGATATTAAAGCACAGACTTCTTTCCTAACTTCACTGTTTTTAAAAAACCTAACTTGTTTTTTTACCTGACCCTCTGATACATAGTCTGCCTCTAGGCCCTCAGTTTTGGGGAAAATGCTGAGACTTCTACCTCTGGCTTACTGATCCCAGTTTCCTTTGTCTGAACACCTAGTTTCAGCATCCTCTACAGCTCCTATCAGGGCTCTCTTTGTACCTCTAATCTTATCTTACCAGTTGAACCAACATTTAGCTCCCAGGTGTGTTTGGACAACACAGGCCACTTGGTCCAACAAAACGTATGGATGGAGCTTCCCCACAGCCCATTACAAAACTGAAGGTGAGGAAGGATATAGCTGTGAAGAGATCCTTCAGTTACCTGGGTCTGAGGAAGTCTACCTCTTCTAAAGAAGAGGGGTTAAAAAGTTCTTCCATGGGTCAAACGTGCAAAGAATAAATGAGGGAAATGTCTGTCAAGCTGAACACAAAGCCTGTGATATGGGAGAGGCAGAATATTTGGGACAGCATCTTTGAGTTCATAGCAAGAGAAGGAGAAGAATACCCAGGGTTGTTATTCAGGGATGTAAGGCTATACAAGCAAAGCCAGTTTCAGGAAGTACAGAGCAATGATGGACTTTTTCTCATTTACCAGAAACTGCAAAAAAGACAATATAGCATAAAATACAAAGGAAGCTCTCAGAAATGAGATGTAATTGTAGATGAGAAGAAATAAGGAGACAGACTGATCAAAAAAGACAAAGAAAGACATGAACAAATGATGGACATAATGAAGCAAACAGGTGAAGCACCAGACAGAGATTTCATGGAAAATACTATCAACCATAAAACGTATCAAACAGAGAACAAATATACTGCTCAGTGAAGACAGAGTAAGCTAAACAGGTGTCAGAAGGCAGAACTCTCTTATTTTTATTTTTGCTTCCATATTTTTCAACTAACAGAATGCTTGGCAAACTGAAAACATCAGGCAAGCACAATTAAAAAAAAGGCCTGAAGCCCAAGATATGTGGAGATTTTAAGAGAGCACTTAGCTTCTTTAAATTTGTTCAAGTGGTTGGATCAATCAAGGTGAATTATGTCCTATGGCCTTGAAATAATCTGTCGATGAAACTGTGAAACCATAGTTAGTCATCTGAGACATCACAGAAAGCCAGAGCAGTGCTGGAACACTAGACATAGGGAACCATTGATCTTGGTTTTCAAAAGATGGATTTAGATGAGGCTGACTTTCTTCTTGGGTAACTCTCTGGATCTGTTCCAGAATGGCCTATTGATAAGGGCCTAGAGTACCTAGAGCTGTGGCCTCTTCTTGAGTACCAGAGACTGGGTACTGAAGAAAACTCACCACATTCCCTTTTGAGATAAGATTTCTAGCCTGAGAAACTGATCAATGTCATAGACAGAGTGTAGGGATTTCACAAGGCAGTGGATAGCGTCTGTGCTCCCTGTGTGGAGGAGCTGGAAAAAAGTAAATGAATGAAACCACAGAAGTTTTTGTAATTGAGTGAACAACGACTAATGTTAACAGTGTTGATTAATTATCTCATAGTTCTCTGCTTGGCTTATACTGTTCAACATTTTAATCAATAACTTACATATAGATAGAAGGCAATTTTTATCAGATTGGCAGATGGTCAAATGAAACTTAAAAAGTATCTTGACAGGACAGAATGTGTATATAAAATTGAATAAGAATTAAAGTCTCCAAAACTAAAAGTCTTAAGGCATTTAAACTTCTTACAAGTTTATGAGTTGTGTTTTTTTTTCCCAATTCCTAAGAGTCTATGATTTCCTAAGCATTAATAACACTTAAGTAACAACTACAGCCACAAGAAAAAGTAAAAACAAACCAAAGGTCATTGCTTCTTTTGGCTAGTTCTAAGTACACAATTAAGAGATTTTTAAAGTCCTAACATTTCCAAACACCAGGGCAACAACATTGCAACTGCATCTGAGTCACCCATGCAAAGACTTATCTCAGTAAGCATATGCTACCCGAACATATATCACACTCAAATGGTCAGAAACTATTGATTTGGTGCCAAGAATTTAATAGTCATATGGAAAATTCACTTAACTTTCTGACTGGTTACCTCAGTTTCCCCTCCTGATACCTAGGGATGGGTAATACTTGCTAACACTGCTAGAGAGGCATGGATCATAAAGATCAACAATGTAATCTTTGTCAAGCCCTGTGGCCTAATTTCTTGGAGAAAAATGCTCAAGTATCCCTGCTCCTCTTGTTAAGGGCACTACACATTCACAGTGCAAGAGGCCCGTGACTCACCACCCACACTTCTCATTAACTGCTCTGTGGAGGGTCCCAAGGGCTCCTTAGGAGACTGTAGATACTCATTACCAGGCCTGGCGTGCAGAATATGCACAGGGTGCCCTGGCCTTTGGCAATGCTTTCCTAAAGCAAAGAACCAGCCTGAAAGCTAATGGTAGGAATCTCTCAGAAATGAAACAGAAGTTTCTCATTGGTACAAGCTGACAGTAGGCACATCATAGGATCTTGGGTATCATCTGGAAGTGTTGTGATATTCCCATTGACGCCAAGGGAAGCTTTCTGCAGAGAGAGTCCACTGAGGTGGCTGGGAGACGAAGTCCTCAAACTCAAACTAGTACATGACTCCAAGGGCTCAGACTGGAGTCAACCAAGAGCACAGACATTGGTCTTTTATTTTGTTTTCTCCCTCATTCTGCTCCCACTTGGGGATAAAAAATAATTTGAATTGGAGGAACTTATTATAAAGTCTTCTGTCCATGAAGAGAGTGCCAACTTTTCTACTTTTCATTTCTTGTTTTAACATTGGCAGGGTATATGGTGTTTAATTCACCATGGGGGTCCCCGTGAACTTAAGCTTCTCAGAGGAATCAGATGTCTGGGAGTAGAGCTCAAAGAATCCACATTTTAAACTAGATCTTCCGGTGATCATTACCTTTGCTTAAATTCAGGAACCATTGTCATATACCATTCCATCTGCAAGACAAGCAGCCTACTTTCTCCAATCCTACCTACAAAGTGTTTATAATGAAGCATGATAGGAAGAAAAACTTCTATAAATGCAAGAGAGATTGCAAAGTTTCTTACTGGACTTGCTTTCTCAAACAAACAAAGGACACAATTTTTTTCTCAGGTGGAACAAAAAATTTACTTCAGGGTCTGAATTGTTCTCAATGACCTGTGCACAGGAAACGACCATAAGGATTGAAGCAGTTTTCCTGTAGCCCATTATTTCTGAATAATGAGAATAATTTAGAATATGTCTGTTGACCTTGTTTGCCCAAGATAAACAAACATCACACTTTGTACTAAAATTACATAACACTGCATCATATTTGGCTTTACTTTGGCAGGACAGATGTTTGGCTTTGTTCCAGAGGATAACCAGCAAAGATTTGCACTCTTACACAACACTGGCTTCAGGAAAATAGTAAAAGATTGTGAAATACTGAATATCATAAACTGGAAATTCTTGAGTTCACATAGTTGAATAAAAGTTTACATTTCTCATCATTATCTGCAAAACAAAGAAGAACGTTCTTTGTTCTTCACTCATATTCGAAAAGTTGGGAGAACAAGACCTTGCAGCAGTAGACAAGTATCTCGGCACCCACAGGAATACACGTGCACAATCCGCTGCCATTTTACCTTAGTGCAGGTGTTCTGGCTGCTTCCTGCCTCCTTCGGAGATGAAACCTGCCATAGGGGAAAGGACGCAAACTCTGGGTGCAGACAGATGAAGAGCAAGGTCCCTTGATGCCTGTTAGCTGAGTGATCTCTGGCACTATTACATGACTGCCCTGAGCCTCCATTTCTTTGCACAGCTCTGTGTGGAGCGTACAGAGCACAGTACCATTTTGCTCAGTGTTAACCTTGTCTACCTCTCCCTCTTTGCCAAACGTGCTGGAAACAGTACTGGCTTGCCCTTCAAGCCTGGTGTCAAGGACAGTGAAAAGCAAAGAGCACATTCCAGTCTTGGATTATGTCTTACCTAAGTCTCAAGAACTCAAAACAAAAGTGGGACCAGACAATAATTTTGCCCCATCCTCTGAAGTGATTTACGAATCCCTGCTTAAAGGAGCAATGGATTAAAATGGAAAAATAATTGAAATTCATCCCTAGCTTTCTGGTACCACTTTTCTCCTATTCTTGCTGGTCAAAAGTTTTATAATTATTTGCAAATGATCTGAAGATTTTACACTCTTAATTTGTATGTTTTTGTGTGTGGCAGTGGTGGTGGTTTAAGGAGACAGGAGAGAGGAAGGAAGCAGGGAGGAAGAGAGAGATGCAGAAGATGGTAAATAAAGAGTCGATGCCTAACACATAGATGAATACAAATGCAATTAAAAATGCAGTCTGAAGACATCAGTATAATCAAGTGCTTTTCATCTAATCATTCTAATACCTTCTTCAAGTGCATTCCCCACCCCACTCCCTTTTTCTCCCCTGAGAACTACACATTGATAGAGTTTTGTCATAGAGAGTCAATCACTTGTTCACACACTGGTCACTTGAACATAATCCCTTGTTTCTACCATGGTTTCATTTTGTACATAAATTTAGAAACAACAATGTGGAACATTTACCCGCCTTCCAGTCACAAAGAAAACACGTTCATCTGGCTCCTTAGAGTGAGACATTATGCCCAAGTAACTGGCTGAATGTTGTGAAGTTGCATCGAAAGCACGAGCCACTGGGTCCGCCTGAGAGACTTGAAGGGTGCTCCCCTGGGAGGATGAACACCCGGACGAGGGCAGCCCCAAGGCTGATTCTGGCCTGCTCCCGAGTGGGCCCCTCCGGCCAAGTCCTGCCTATGCTCCTGACCCTCTGATTTCCCCAGCTTCCTCTGCTACCCCCACTTTACTCCTCCCCGAAGCCAACTTGGACCATCAACCTCAAGCTACTTCCTATACAGTGCACACTTCTCACTGCCCTGGGGGGCCACTCACTGGAATAAGATTTCTCCCTACAATCAGCAACAAGAACTTCTTTAGTCGGTGAAATGGAACTAAATCATGTGGATGTAATGCATTCAGGTGACTTTCAGGCATTAATACATTTGTTTTTAAATTATAAAACTAATGCTCATTTAAAAAAAATACAAAAGCGTATAAAATAAAAAGTGAAAATTTTCTCTCCCAATTTTCACTTTCCAGAGTTAACTATCCCCAGATTCCTCTGTACATAATGTTCCCATGAACATAGATGTACATACATGAATTATTTTTGTTAATTTCTAAAAAATGAAATCGAACTATTCATACTATTTCAAAATTTGCTTTTTTCCCAAGTTACGTCGGTTCCCTGTGCCTCAATTGCCTCACCTGTGAAATGAACAAAATAATGTTTATCTCCTTCGGAGTTGTGAGGTTTAAATCAGCTAAATCAGATGAAAAGCACATAGACCAGGGATGCAAGGATGGTACAACATGCAAAAATCCATCAACATCATCCACCACATCAACAAAAAGAAGAACAAAAAACCACATGATCATCTCCATAGATGCTGAAAAAGCATTTGACAAAATTCAGCATCCATTCCTGATTAAAACTCTCAACAAAATGGGTATAGACGGCAAGTACCTCAACATCATAAAGGCCATATATGACAAACCCACAGCTAACATCATACTTAACGGCGAGAAGCTGAAAGCTTTTCATCTAAGATCGGGAACAAGACAGGGATGCCCACTCTTTCCACTGTTATTCAACATAGTACTGGAGGTCCTAGCCACGGCAATCAGACAAAACAAAGACATACAAGGCATCCAGATTGGTAAAGAAGAAGTCAAATTGTCACTATTTGCAGATGACATGATACTGTACATAAAAAACCCTAAAGACTCCACTCCAAAACTACTAGAACTAATATCTGAATTCAGCAGTTGCAGGATACAAAATTAACACACAGAAATCTGTTGCTTTCCTATACACTAATGATGAACTAACAGAAAGAGAAATCAGAAAAACAATTCCATTCACAATTGCATCAAAAAGAATAAAATACCTAGGAATAAACCTAACGAAGGAAGTGAAAGACCTGTACTCTGAAAACTACAAGACACTCTTAAGAGAAATTAAAGAGGACACTAACAAATGGAAATTCATATCATGCTCTTGGCTAGGAAGAATCAATATTGTCAAAATGGCTATACTACCTAAAGCAATCTACACATTCAAAGCAATCCCTATCAAACTACCAACAGCTTTCTTCAATGAACTGGAACAAATAATTCTAAAATTCATATGGAACCACAAAAGACCCCGAATAGCCAAAGCAATCCTGAGAAGGAGGAATAAAACAGGGGGAATTACGCTCCCTGACTTCAAGCTCTACTACAAAGCCACAGTAATCAAGACAATTTGGTATTGGCACAAAAACAGACCCACAGACCAGTGGAACAGAATAGAAATTCCAAACATTAACCCAAACATATACAGTCAATTAATATTTGATAAAAGTGCCTTGGATATACAATGGGGAGATGACAGCCTCTTCAGCAGCTGGTGTTGGAAAAACTGGACAGCTACATGTAAGAGAATGAAACTGGACTACTGTCTAGCCCCATACACAAAGGTAAACTCAAGGTGGATCAAAGACCTGAATGTAAGTAATGAAACCATAAAACTCTTAGAAAAAAACATAGGCAAAAATCTCTTGGACATAAACATGAGCAACTTCTTCATGAACATATCTCCCCAAGCAAGGGAAACAAAAGCAAAAATGAACAAGTGGGACTATATCAAGCTGAAAAGCTTCTGTACAGCAAAGGACGCCATCAGTAGAACTAAAAGACATCCTACAGTATGGGAGAATATATTCATAAATGACGTCTCCGATAAGGGGTTGACATCCAAAATACATGAAGAACTCACGCACCTCAACAAACAAAAAGTAAATAGTCCAATAAAGAAATCGGCAGAGGACATGAATAGACACTTCTCTAAAGAAGAAATTCAGATGGCCAAAAGGCACATGAAAAGATGCTCCACATCGCTAATCATCAGAGAAATGCAGATTAAAACCACAATGAGATATCACCTCACACCAGTGAGGATGGCCAACATCCAAAACACAAACAACAACAAATGTTTGCGAGGATGTGGAGAAAAGGGAAACCTCCTACTCTGCTGGTGGGAATGCAAATTAGTTCAACCATTGTGGAAAGCAGTATGGAGTTTCCTCAAAAAATTCAAAATAGAAATACCATTTGACCCAGGAATTCCACTCCTAGGAATTTACCCTAAGAATGCAGCAGCCCAGTTTGAAAAAGACAGATGCACCCCTATGTTTATCACAGCCCTATTTACAATAGCCAAGAAATGGAAGCAACCTAAGTGTCCATCAGTAGATGAATGGATAAAGAAGATGTGGTACATATACACAATGGAATATTATTCAGCCATAAGAAGAAAACAAATCCTACCATTTGCAACAACATGGATGGAGCTAGAGGGTATTATGCTCAGTGAAATAAGCCAAGCCGAAAAAGACAAGTATCAAATGATTTCACTCATATGTGGAGTATAAGAACAAAGAAAAAATACTGAAGGAACAAAACAGCCGCAGACTCACAGAACCCACGAATGGACTAATAGTTACCAAAGGGAAAGGGACTGAGGGAAAATGGGTGGGAAAGGAGGGATAAGAGGGAAAAAGGGGCATTACGATTAGCAGATGTAATGTTGGGGGGGCACGGGGAGGGCTGTACAACTCAGAGAAGACAAGTAGTGATTCTATAGCATCTCACTACGCTGATGGACAGTGACTGTAATGGGGTTGGTGGGGGGGACCTGACGAAGGGGGTAGTTTAATAATCATAATATTGCACATGTAATTGTAGATTAATGATCCAAAATAAATTATTTAAAAAAAGAAAAGCACATAGAACAACACCCTGCATCTAATAAGTCCTCAATAAATATGACTTTTATTATTGCCATAATTTATTAAACTGTCCTCTATTAGTTTACACTAAGCTGTTTTCCATTTCTTACTATTAATATTAAATAATGTTGCAGTGAAAATCCTTGGGCTTTATCTTTGCACCTTTGAGCAAGTATTTCTGTTGTACAAATTCTGAGGACTGGACTTCCTGGGTTGAGGGCATGCATAGTAGGTCCAACTAAATCGCCTTCCAAAATGTATCCATTCCAATGAATCATGTATGAGAGAGCATTTGTTTCCCCACAGCCTTCACCAACACTGACTGTTTTCCATTCTTGATGTTTTTCAAGTATGGAAATGCCAGTCCGTAATTTACATTTCTCTTGCTATTGTGAGGTTTTCCATTTTGCTATACATTTTGTGATTATTTGTACTTATTCTTCCATATCTTGACTATTTTCTATTAGGTCTTTTTCTTTTACTTTCTTGTCAACTTAGACTTTTATTATGAACAATGGATATTAACCATAATCTGCTGTAAATGTCCATTTTCTGCCAATTTAATTCTCTACCAGGGACATCATATACAGCCCTTCAGTTTCAAGTATCTTGCATATCAAAGGATGGAGCTCCATCGTCACAAGCCTCCCAGCTGGCACTTCAGCTGGGCCTTCTCTGGGCCATTCCATTGCTCTATCAGACCAGCCACTTCGGAGCGGCAGTGATGCGATTTGACCAGTGGCTCCCATGTCACCCACTCAGCCCACTCTGCTGTAAAGCAGGTGCCTGCCCTTATTTTGCTGTAAGTTGGTCTGACATTATGTTACATGGGGTCTTATGAGATTGGGTTTAATATTGTGTAAGCCCGTAGGTAGTGGTGATGGCTAGAGTCCTGCAGGCAGGCAAGGCAAATCTTTACCCAGAACGTGTATCTACTTCTGTTAAAACAAACCACTGACCTTTCTAAGGTGGGAGGGTTCAATGTTGTCAGTTTCCTGCCAAGTGGCTAAGTGGTCTCCTGGAAGGATGGAGCCAAATTGGGGTCTAGATTAGGTCTGTGTTGGGGGCAAGTTGGATATTTAGCAGCAGCTGCATGGATGCACAGTGCCCATCTCTGCCCTCATGACTCTTCCCACACCCACTGATCAGCAGGGGGTGGCCAGGGACGGAGTGGGCTAACGTCAAAGGCCATTTTGCCTACTTGGTTGTTTAGTGCCTCTCATGACGGGAGCTTTCTGCCAGAACTGGAATGCCTGAGTGGAAGAGTGTGTACATTGCTCGGTCCAACTAAATCAACTTCCAAAATGTGTGCATAACACACCAAAGCATGTATGGGAGAGTGTCTGTTCCCCGCAACCTTCTCCAACACAGTAGTATCCACACTTTCCCTTCTTCCAATATATGGGAAAATGGCAGGGGATAGTTGGCATTTCTCTTGTTATTAGGAGGTTTCCCATCTTGTTACATATTTAGTGAAAATTGATATTTATTCTTCTGTCCTCTCATTTTTTCTTTTCTTAGATTCTTGTTGCAAACTCTAAGAAATTTCATTCCAGTGGGTGGCCCCCCAGGGCAGGGAGAAGTGTGCATTGAATAGGAAGTAGATGGAGATTGACGGTCCAAGTTGGCTTCGGGGAGGAGGAAAGTGGGGGAAGCAGAGGAAGCTGGGGAAATCAGAGGGTCAGGAGCATAGGCAGGACTTGGCCGGGGGGGCCCACTCGGGAGCAGGCCAGAACCACCCTTGGGGCTGCCCTCGTCCAGGCGTTCATCCTCCCAGGGGAGCACCCTTCGAGTCTCTCAGGCGGACCCAGTGGCTCGTGCTTTCGATGCAACTTCACAACATTCAGCCAGTTACTTGGGCATAATGTCTCACTCTAAGGAGCCAGATGAACGTGTTTTCTTTGTGACTGGAAGGCGGGGAAGCTTTCTGCATTGTTGTTCCCAAATTTATGTAGAGAACAGTTTGCATTTTTAACATGTGATATGAATATCCTCACACAGGTCCCCTCTCTCACACCCAGTCACAAGCCTCCTCCCCGTCTTCCAGTCTCCCCCCTCCAGGGCCTGCTGGAACACGTGTGTGCACTGAGAGAATGGGGCAGCTCAGATGACTCCCCTGTTGGGGCTGAGCCTCTCAGGGGTGGCTGTGCTGACAAGGAGATGGGTTTGGGGCACATCAAGTTTCAGGTGCCTTTGGGACATCTAAGTGGCAGAGGCCCGAGCTACAGGCAGAAATTTGGGAGTCATCCCCGGCCGTGGGGGCACAGGTCACCTGCCAGGGAGAGGGTGTGGGATGAAGAGAAATGGGGGACCCATAGCTCCTGCGAGAAGTCCAACATGTATGGACATGGGCTGCAAGGGGGAGTTGGCAAGGGGATAAAAAGGAAGCACTCCCCAGGGAGTGGGGGCGGTGGGGGGTGGGGGGAGCAGAAGAGACTGAAGACTTGGGAAAGACTGAGAAGTTGTGAGAATCCTAAGAATGTGCCCTCCTACGAGCTGTTCAAGGGCATCCAACAGGAACCTTGAAAATATGTGAGTTCATGTTACTTCTCCACTCTGCATTGCACTCAGATTAAACACCCATGTCTTTACAACAGTCCCGAGTCTCTGCGTGACTGTCCCCTCCCCTCCTCTGCTCCAGTCACGCAGGCCCTCCCATGCTTTTCCCCAGACAGGCCGGGCACATGCCAACCACGGGCTCTCCCCTGAGCAGGCCCGTCCCCCAGATGCCTGCTTGGCTCATACGCCCCACCCCTCGGGACAGCGCACTCCCCCGCCTCTCTCCCGGCTCCCTTACTCTCCACCGGCCTTAACCTGCTCTGCTTTCACTTGTTGCCTCTGCACTCATCAATATCAATCATACTCAGTGCTTTATTCATTAATTATTTATGATTTTCTGTCTGCTTCCCCAAACAAACTATAAGCTCCACAAGGGCAGGGATCTTTGTTGATTTTGTTTACTGATACATCCTATGGGACCAGCACAGAGCCTGGCACATAGTAGGTGCTCTACAATTGTTTGTGGTATTAATGAGAAAACCTGCTCTTTAAAGGAAGATACCCATGGTACCATAACAAGAATGACCTGAGTCATTAGTCTGAGGCCAATGAAGAATCATTACCATCTTCACCTGGCCCTGAAGCAAGAGGCTTCCAGTTGAGAGTGTGAGGGGAGAAGTTACCACGCATTAGTCTCTAGTACTTTTTTTTTCTTTTTTTGCTGCTTAGACCCCTTTGAGGTTTCCTGTCACTGAAGGCCATTGGGGTAAATTATGACCGTTACAACTTCTCAGTCTTGCCCATCTTGTTCACATTTCTGTTTCTTTCCACATGCGCTTTTTAAAAAAGTTGAGATGTAACACACATACAATTCACTCTTTTCAAGTAATTGTACAGTTCAGTTGTTTTTAGTATATTCAAAATATAATCATTGTATAATCATCACCACTATCTAATTCCAGAACATTTTCATCATCTGAGAAAGAAACTCTTACACATTAGAAGTCACCTTTCCATTCCTCTCTCTCTTCAGCCCCTGCCAACTACTAATCTACTTTCTGTCTCTATGAATTTGCCTATTCTGGATACTTCCTGTAGATGGAATCATACAACATGTGACCTTTTGTGTCTGGCTACTTTTACTTAGATAATGTTTTCGAGTTCATCCATGTTACAGCATGAATTACTGTTTCATTCTTTTGTATGGCTGAATAATATTCCCTTGTGTGGATGTGCCATATTTTTTATCATTTTTTGATAAATTTTGTTTATCATATTTTGTTATGAGTTGGTACAGTTGGGTTGTTTTCACTTTTGGCTATTATGAATAATGCTATGAACATTTGTGTACAAGTTTTTCAGTGAACATATGTTTTCAATTCTCTTGAGTAAATGCCTAGGACTGGTAAAATGGTAATTCCACTTTTAACCTTTTGAAAAACTTCCAAATTTTTTTCCAGAGTCTGCATCATTTTCATTCTCTTCAGCAATTGATAAGGATTCCAATTTCTCCACATCCTTGGCAACACTTATTACTGTCCATCATTTTGATTATAGCCATCCTAGTGGGTGTGAAATGGTATCTGATTGTGGTTTTGATTTGCACTTCCTTAATGGCTAATGAGTTTGAGCTCTTTTCATGTGCTTATTGGCCATTTATGTTTCTTCTTTGGAGAAGTGTCTATTCAATTCCTTTGCCCATTTTAAATTGGTTTATTTATTTTTTAGTTGTAAGAGGTTTTTTAAATATATAGTCTACATACTAGATGTTGATCAGATATATGATTTGCAATATTTTCTCCCATTCTGTGGTTTATCTTTTCAATTTCTTGCAGTGTCTTTTGAAGCATGAAAGCTTTTACTTTTGATGAAATCCAACTTATATATTTATTCTTTGGTGCCACAGACTCTTTAGTTACAATGCCTAGATCCATTCCAACAAGAAAAGAAGGATGATACCAGTTGGGGAAAAATAAGAAAATGGCAACTTTACAATTAATATTGCTAATACAGTTACTTAGAAAACTGCCTTTGACTAGACAGTATAATTTCTATTGGTGGATATAAGCCAAATATGAATCACATACAAATCATCATCTTCTATTCCATTCAGCCAGATGGATTTAAGGGACAGAGTAATGGAGAGTATCATTCCAGAGGAAAATGGTTTGTATTTATGCCATTTAAAATATGATTTCTAAATAGCTTAAGCATATCTATCAAACTGTAAATGGAACATTTAAAATCAGTGTCAACAAAAGTAATGCTCTGTGAAATTTCTGAACTATGGCAATTTGCTTTTCAGACCTAGCATCTTAGTGCATAGAGATTGGACAGGCTGCTCTTTTGGAAGTCACCCCACTTTCCCTGGAAGTTTGTATTTGATTTATATGGGTATATTCCATGGAACATAGGATCCAGGCTCATCTCTTGGAATCTGGAATGAAAGAACAAATTTGGATGTTTGCAACTTGGAAAATGTTCAAGACAGGTGAAAATAGCAAAATATAAAATAGGATTAAAACTACCCAGAGGGAAACCAGGACACTGAGAGGTCTTGGAAGGATAGCATGAGAAATGTGGAAGGATCCAGGAGAGGACTAAAGGCTGGGGAAGGGCCACTAGGAGAGGGACAAATAGAAAGTGGAGTCAGTCTCTGTGTTTCTCCAGAGTGAGGGGGTGGTTCACGGGGCCTAGGAAAAGCTAGAATGGGTGCCACAAAGAGCCGGCCTGAGAGGAGGCAGGGGAGGGAGCTCTCCCCTCAATATAAGGGATGACTTGTTTATAGTCAGAGAGGTCACTGTGAACAGTATGACTTCCTCTCTCAGTGAAAAATCCCATCACTGGAAATGGCCACGGAAGGCTGAGATGTTTGCTCGGCATGGGTGTTGATGCAGTGGGGACTGTGGGCTGGGCAAGGAAGGGCCCTTCCCACTCTGTGGTTCAAATCAGGAATTGCACACACTTTCCCAGGGCCTGGTTGGTGTAGAGTGAGATAGACTGTTGGAATGGCCCATGTCCTTGGCCTGGTGTCTTAGGTTTGGGGTACAGTTCCTGAACTTCTATTCCTGACCAGTGTGTCCTGGGAAGGCCACAAAACAAGGGAGGAACATAAAACTGATGAAAGAAGAATGAACCTTCTTTTTCAAGTGGCATAGAATTGAGACCAGTGCAGGTCAGGCAGGGCCAGGCTGATAAAAAAAATGCATCGCGAGGGCCCCTCAGCTCCTCCCCTGCTCAAATGCCCTCAGGATTCCTGCCGCCTTTTCTTCCAGGGCAAACCACCATGCTGGGGTAATGAAACTAGACCACGAGGACAGGGGGAGAAAATTCAGAATCTTATGAGCAGAACATACCATTTTTGTGAACTTATCTTCACAGGCCATCCTAATCTTCTCTGGGGTCAGCGGACTACTGAGCTTCCACTGTCCCACCAGGCCTCTCTCCCGTCGAGCTGCATTCACCGCGTCACGGATGGCGAAAAGCACTGAACACCCCAGGAATAATGCAGACTCTCCCAGACCCTTGAAGGAGACAGGTCAACTAGATTATGACTGTGTCTCTACATATGTAGGCATGTGTGCATATATAAAATATACAATATTATATATATTAATTTTTCCTTTCAAAAAGTAATTTAATATTTTAACTCAGTATTCTCCTTCTTAGGATTTTAGCCTAAGGAAATGATCCCAAATGAAGAAAGCAGAAGATGATTATTGCAAACAAAAAATGAGATACAACCTGATGGTAATAGTAGTTTGCATTAGGTTCCAAGATTTGGAGTATTTAAAAAAATTTTATAGTGTTGTTAAATGACTTCATAATTAAATTTTTAATAGGGCTTTGTCCTCTGTATCAATCCTGGTAAAAACCCCAAACAACCAAGAGATGAGTGCAACCCCACCCCCCTGCACAGAGATCACATAAACATGCATTTATTCATTGAACACAGCTTACCTTGGACGAATACAGGGTATTTGAGTTTTGAGACGGAGGCAACAAAGATATGTTCAACTTTGTGGGGATATCACAGATGGTAGGGATTTTATACTGGTTTGGACCACGAGTGTACAGGACACCCTGAGGAGAATAATTCAGCTCCTCTATTGTATAAAGTCCCATGCCTTGAACAAACGCACCTTCAATCTGAGGCAAAAAAAAAAAAAAAAGAATTTCCATAAATGAGAAAATACAATCAACGGCAGCATTTCAACTTCATGCTGCTTATTTGAATTTTTAGAATACAGTTTAAGAGGGTTTTCAGCACGTCCTGGAGCATGTCTCTGAAAGTTTACTTAAAAAATGTACCTAAAAGTGTCTCTAAACCTCTTATTCAGTGCTAAGTTCAAAGTCAAAGGACTTGAGTTCAAATGTCAGTTTGACATTAAAATTATAGTTCTAGAAGAGGCCTCAGGCACTCTCATTTTTTCTGCTATAAAGCAGAAGAAACTCCCCCTGAGGACTTGCTCACAGACCCCAGCATGTGAGAAGGGTTCTCAGGGTTTGAGAATCCCGTCATCTCATCTCACCATCCTCACTCACCAGCGGGCTGGCCTCACATCTCCAGACTCAGCTTCCTCACTTGTAACACGAGCTGTGTGCCAAGCTTCCAATACAGCTTAAAGATGTCCACATATGGCCAAAATTGCTTTCCACACATTTTGGAGTTTCCGGGTCTATTCTTTGTCTACTTGCTTCCTGTGGCTGTATTTCTCCACCTCACTCTCCATCCTCACTTCTGTCTGTTAGCAGGGATGTTCTCTCCCGTGATGTCAGGTGCACCTTCCTGAACCCCTAGACTGTCCCCCTAGGCTGCCACCTCCACCTACAAAGTGAGGTGCTTGTCTTTGGAGGACCGCCACCACACCTGCCCTCTTTCCTTCTCTTGTCCAGCCTCATGCTCCACTCCTCTGACACAGGAACTTGCCTTTGTCTTCAGCCCTCTCCTCATCGCCAGCCATGTCAAAGTATGCAGAATTTCATGTCTTTCTTTAGGCTGATTTCCTCCTCCCAAGCAGAAAGCCTTTTTCTGTTCATACCTTGACTGCCTCATCCACACCCACTTCCTCCCTGAAGCCTGCTTTGACTTCTCCAACCCATACATTCTTCCCAGTCTCTAGGGACACAATGTCATAATGAAAGACTGCGTCAGATTATGTTCTCCATTGCAGGTAGTGAGCTGAACTGCTCACAGATACAAGGCAGATGAAGAAAGCGAGTACAGCTTCCAGGCAGGTCCTGTGTCCTAGAGTCAGAGGGTGCATGACTTCGTAAAGAGGCAGTCAATTGACTTTTCCTTGTGGAAATGTAGCTCCAGTGCATAATGTCTGCATTTCCAAGAGATGCTAGACACTTGAATATTTATGTAAAACAGCTTGTTATTTTTCAATTGTCAATTATTTCAAATTTAAATTAAAAAGTCTGTGTGCAGACTAGGCTTCCTATTGGAAGCTACTGCTGCAACCACTGACATCGGTTGCCCCGACCCGACTTAAACCCCTTGGAGTGGAGCCCATCACACACCCAAGCCTCCACTGGCGCTCCACTCTGTCTCCCTGAGAGGCGTGGGCTCGTTCGTCTCCTCCCGGCTTAGTCCTGCTTCATTCACGTTCCCCAAGCACAGGCTGCATCCCTCTTCAAAAACTACCTAAAACACCTTTGTTTCTTTCCCCCTTTTGATCAGTAGAGATTTGAGTTCTGTGGCTGGCCTGAATAGGAAATTCTGACTAATGGGTTAGAGAAACAGGACAATGAATAAGCCAGATGGGATGTTTTCCCTGTAGATCCCCACAGCAGTTTTGGCTTTTATAAATAGGAAGCAAGGCAGATCAGTTACCCATACCTGGCCAATGTCAAGGGCTGGATTTATACTGCAGCCAGCATCCATGATAATGTCTGTTCTGATATTCTAGCAATAAAAAAAAGAAGTAAAAGTGTTTCTTTTAATGAATATAATTTAGGGAGAGAAAGTTGAGAAACAGTTCCTGCCAGGATGGCATTAGTCTAGAACCTTTCTTTGGGCCACATTATATTTCAGGAAAAAGAAGCAACAAAGGTTTTATAGTGTCACGAAGTTTATTAGTATAACTTTCAAAGTTATACAAATACTCAACCAGCTTAAGCACAGATTTTTTTTTTCTTGGGAACAATAAGAGAAAAATATTTACTTGACTTTGTTCTAACCGAGTGCTGCAACATAGGTCAGGATTGCTGGCTGTGCCAACAGTCTACATGCAGGCTCCCTTTAGGCTGTTTCCTCCTTGGTTTCTTTCCTGATTCTATTTAAAAGCATCAGGGAAATAAGAATAGAAGACACCAGTTGTCTTCCATGGAAGCAGCCACAGCACCAAGGCAATTACTGAACTTCTACTTTTTTCCAGTAATCAAAGAAATTGTCATTGGGCCAAACATCGGTGTTTCTACAGTGCTCATAAGGATGGAAATGTGGAATTGAGGTGTATCCAGAGTGCAATTTGAAGACCTTCCCAATCGGTACTGACCTTATGAGCACCCGTCAGGCAGTCTATTTCAACCTCGGTACAGGCAGCTCCATAAACAAAGTATTTGAAAGGACAGCCTTCCCCTGTCTCCCAGTTCATATTCGACTCGTAACCTCTGGAGGAAACAGAATCCTTGAGGAGTGTTGGTAAGTGATCAAGTGCCCTGAGTGCTGGCCATGATGATAAACGGGCCCATAAGGAGCTGTGTTCGGTTTGTATGCACAGCAGATGAGAGGGATACACTTGTACAGTGATGTGCCAGCACGTAACGCATGCAATAAATCTGATGAATGAAGAAATATAAACTTCTTTCTTATTAAATTTGCTTTGTCTAATAAAAATATCCAATTGCTCCTTACCTGACTCCTTACGCCTGGAAGTTAGCTGCTGACTGTACGACTATCTATCTATTGTTTTGGGCTAATACTGATCATGCAATCCTGTTGTCACCAGATTTGGGGAATTCCACCTGCATTTTACACTCAATACTATTTCAAAGGTGTACGCTTGCCTGTTCATCTGTCTTTCTGGCTCCAGGATTCGGCTCTCACTCTTTGCCACTATGCTGGTCTCCATTGCCTGTTCTGTTCCCAACTCTTCCTTAAGCACACCAAGTGAATGTCGTGGTGAAAGAGAAGCACAGGCCAGCAGCTTGCCACCACTTTGTACCCTTCTTTCCTCTGCTTTCCCCAGCCAGCGGGTGTTCTATTAAAAATACCTGATGCTTATTCCTGACAGCCAGTCAGTGCCCTGGGACTCTCACGACAACTGGCAAAATGACATGATCAGGTAAGACTCTGCTCTCTGTCACCCTGCCCTCTGATGGTTTTCACTCTCCATTAGAATCATTTGGTTTATTGTTTTCTAAAGTATGTGAGTCCTAATTGTTCCACATCTTGACAACCCATGACTTATTGTCACATCTCTCATATTTTGCCAATCTAGAAGGTGTGAAATAGCATATATCTTCTTATGAATTTGATTTGTATTCTTTTACCTTTGTTTCTTAATTTAAGGGATACACTGAGTTTTCAACAAAAGGTTAGCCACGGCTCTAACCCACAGAGGCCCCTCTCGTACTAACCAGTATGATATGAATCATCGATTCAGTTGTATTTTATTTATGTGCCTGTTTTTCCTAACAAAAGCCTTTCTGGATATTTGGATTAGCGAGCAGCTGAATGTTCTTCATAACAGGGGTTAATAGAAGGTACAAAATCAGGTTTTGAAAAAACTGCAAACAGAAGTGAAACCCTTCCTCAAGAAAACAGTGCCATTTTCCACAACATGGGCTGAAAGGACTATTTACCTGAAGTAGCCAGTAGCTGAAAGACTGATGCTTTCATCAAAAGCAGTCTGCGCCTGTTAAAGAAGAGTACAGCATGATGCGATAATGATGTTTAAGGAAGGAATTAAAATTCAATTTTAATTTTACTGTATGTTTAGTAAAACTATCAGTAGTGATAACTAGGGAGGACCAATATTACTGTGTTCCTTTCAGCATTCCCCATCTCCAGGTGGAGGCCCCTGTGATTTACAGTTTATAGTAGCAGCATTTGTTCAATACATATGATCACATGCAATGACTGCCGTAGCGTGTTACCCTTACTCTGGACTGCTGTGGGCCATGCATGTTCTGCTTAGCAAGACCTTGCTCAGTGATCTGGAAACACTTAACCTATTACCATGGAATATAGTTCAAGACACAATGGATGGTTGGGTGTTTGATTTTAATAGCATGTATCCATCCTAGTCTTAGGAAAGGGGTATAATTTTGCTAAGTTGTACTATTTACATCAGAAGCTCTCCTGACTCTGTGGTGCGACTAATATATAGGAAAATGGATATTAGGTGCAAGTCCCTTAGTCTGGGGAAGAAAAAGGTGAGAAGCGCAACCATTACTGAAGATTGCGGGCCACATGGCAGCTTCTCGCGATGGCGGAGGAGTGCCTCTGGCATTCCATCTCTCTCCAGCTCTCCGCTCAGGCTCTCTCAGGCTTTCTTTGGCTCAAGAAGCACAGGGCAGAGGGCAGAAATAAACATGCCCAGAAAGAACTGAGAGGTCCCATAAGTAAGAATTATAGACTGAGTAGTCCATTTCTGAGTAGCACTCCCCAAATGTCATTTCCTCCAGACCAGTGCTTTTCGTGGGACGTTCTGGAGCAGTCAGCACGGCACACCCTCCAGACCAGTGCTTTTCGTGGGACGTTCTGGAGCAGTCAGCACGGCACACCCTCCTGTCCCTTGCTGATGCCCCTCCCACGCCACCTGGCGCTTTATAGCCTATGACTTTGAAAGTTTGCTTAGTTAACTTAGGAATGTGTGTCTTTGCTTCCAACGAGATTGCAGCATAACTTATGGCACGGTTCCCTATTTCTATGTGAGTGCTTATTTGTTTTTTACTTTTACAGGAGGATTCTAGTGTTGTCTTCCCATTTTAGGAACAGTGGAACCCCAAAAAAGAGAACAAACAGATTTATAGCTATTGTCTAGAAAATACCTAGGTTCCTTTGGAAGAAACATTAATTAGTTCTTGCTTAAAAGAAGAGTTTTGGACAAAAGAACCACCTTTTTCTCTAATAATTATTTTCCCATTTGCCAGAATTCCTCTACCAAACTGAGATAAGATTTCCTCCTGCTGAGAGGCAAAGGGTCTCTATTTATCACTATGTAACTGTAAGTGCCGTTTCTACTGATATTTAATTCACACATCTCTCTCTCACTCTCCCCCTTTTTTTCTAACATAAAACACAAAATAACAGTGATTCTCACCCATTCCTTCCAAGTGCCTCCAGGATTCTTGCTGATGATGGGTTCAAGGCGTTTTAGAAGAGTTTGACAAGCATCCTAGGGATTATTTTTTAATTAAAATTATGATCATAATTACTTTCAAACACCAATTCCAAAATAACAGGATATGGGCTGTTACAGGTGCTCGTTTAAGAGACTCCTGGAAACAGGGAGGAGGAAGACACCAACCCCATATGAACTGATCTGACAGGTTTCACTGGGGTGGGGTGAGGTGTGAGCTGGCCTTCAGGACCGACCGTTTAGGATGGGAGCCACCCTAAGAGGTCAGGACTTAACAGAACTGTCAGCAAACCACGAGCCACTGTTAACAGCATGGTCAGCTTTATTTTGTGGGAAAGCTCACTCTGAGGGCATGAAGCCAGAGTGACAGGCAATGAAGCGGGTGGACAGTTAGAGCCTTGCCGTGGCCCTGGCAAGAGGCACAGGTCTGAGTCAAAGCAGCAGTATTACTGGGACATGGAAGCGAAAAGACACAGGCATTTTTTAGTAGAACTGAAAGGGCTTGATGACCGGTGACATGTCAGGAGTGAAGGAGAAAAGGAGGTAGCTTTTCACCCCAGGAGAGTGGCTGGGTGCTGTATCACCAACCAAGGCTGAGACTGGGGGAGGGCGCATTTTTCAGCGAGAGGGTTTGGGAAGGTGACAAGAATTGGATTAATTCTCAACATCTTCTGAGCCCCACCCATGTAACCCAGCCTGGTGGGGTTACTGATTGGGACGCCACTGTAATGGTGTTTACCTTTACTGCAAACCCATTGATATCTGCCACCAAGGAAGCTCCAGAGATACTTGTATTGGGGACAGTCTCTGTGCTTGTTCCACGCAGGTGAACATTAGACATTGGCATCTTTAATTCACGACTGGCCACCTGGATTGCAGAAGAGTTTCTTTTCAAATACTTTGGTTAGTCATAGACCTGTGCATATACTCACATGGCAGCGCGTATGTAAAGCCTTTAGATGCACAATGGGGACAAGTGGGAAGAACCATGAATTCCTCCAGCCACAAGATGCTCCTCTTTTCTAAAAACCCTGTAGCTAATCTGGACCCCAAGTCCTGAGCACACTTTTTTTTTTCCCCTTGAACTGTCTTTTGTGCAATAGCATCAGGAAGAGAAGGGGAAGCCCCATCCAGGGCAGGGAAAAAGGCTTCGTGTCTCTATAATCACAAAATCGACGCCTTGGACGCCTCTTCTACCATCACATTGCAGAATTCCCGCAAAGCTGACCTTAGCGATAGTAGGTGCTTGCGACCCACATTTCTGGAGATGGTCTAGGAAAAAGGTGCTTCTTATATGAAGGTCAGCGGCCCTGGGAAAGCGGCAGCACCGACGCATCATCGCAGAAAGAGAAGAGGCTGGTGCCACCGGCCTACACAGGGATTGAGCTGACTGCTCTGTTCTCCCCTTGCTGTTAGTGCCAGGGAGCAAAATCGTACTACTGGCTTCAGCTGACCCAAAATTCCCCCCATTCCCACAAGCAGTATAGCTTAATAGTTTCCCATGACTATGACAGGGACACAGGCATGAAGAGCCCTTCCACCTGATCAGCTTTCAGAAGATCATCTACCAAGGTGCTTCGGCTTACAGCATAAGGTCCCTGGTGGCCCAATAAGGAAAACACTGAAGTCTCACCCCCAAGATGGGGAAAGATATGACCAAACAATTCTCAAATGACTTATAACATGAAAAAAAATATGTATTCACTCTGTCTATAACCAGAAAAACGCTAATTAAGGCAGTAATGAGATATTATCATTCACCTATCAAATTATCTAAGATTTTAATAATCTGTAAAATACAATGTTGGTTAGTGGTGTAATGAGATGGATACTTTCTGGAAAACAATTTGTAATATGTATCAAATGATTTAAGACATATTCTGTGATCCATAATTCCATTTCTGGGAATCTATTTTAATAAAAGAATCATTGATTTGATCTTAGGTTTATGTACAAAAACATTCACTTAAGTATCCAACAATTAATTATACATACATCCAAATGCAGTCATTAAAAACATGATTGCAAAGAGTTCCTAGCAGGAGGAAGTGCTCACTCTGTATCAGGATAGGTAAAAAAACAGGATACAAAATTATATAAATAGCCTGTTAGCAATTTTATTTTAAAAAAGAAAAAGAAAAGAGGGAAAGACCCCAAAACAGTTGTTATGGCTAAGTGGTGGTAGAATTGTGCAAGGTCTTCTGATTAAAAATGTTTGCCTCTTTTAAATATTTTGTAATCTGTAATATCACTATTAAGACTAGAAAATAGAAACAGCAGCTAACAATTAATCTAAAGTAAATGAGCCAAAAGCAAACTGGTAAAGTTTAGTCAGAAATATCAAATGTGAGTTTGATTATCAGTTGTTCATAGGCTTTACTATCAAAAGGGCAAGAAACAATGCAATACCTTGGAATTTACACATCTTTTTATTACCTACCAGAGGTTCAAAAAATACAATTCGCTTGTTAATACCATGTCCAAAGGAAAGCAGCAAATACAATATGTACACAACCTTTTTTAGCAATAAGACAACCTGAGACTGTTCTGGCACATTCTTTTAGGTGGCTCACTTACAAAATTGGCTTGTTTACCCAGTTTGTGCTAACAGCTTAACAGTTTAAGCTGTCAAAGCTAAAACCTCCTACTCTTCTTATTTTGGAGAAGAAAATGTACATTTGTAGTTTCTCATGCACATGTCTACAAGCACACATCCGACTTAATCCAGGCATTTGCATTCTTACCTGAAGCAGTTTAGTGTGGACCCCTTGCCCCATTTCAATTCCACCGTGAGTCACCAGCACAGATCCATCTAAGTAAATGTGAACCAGGGCAGCAGCCTAAGCAAAAAAGATGAAAACAGTTTCCATGATCTGTTTGACTGGGATTAGCACATGTCCTGTCAATTAAAACATTTTCCCTGGAAATGATCCCCTCCTTCTCATCTGCTGCAAAAATATCCATAGACTCTCCTCCCAGCAGCCCTTCCTTCCCATCCCATCCCCTGCTACCCCGAGCACTGAACAGAGCCAGTGCGACTGGAGCAAGTGCTGCCTCATCTCACCCCACAAGAGGCCAGATTGTTGCTGGATGGGGCTGAGTCATGGGCAGAACTGTGCTCCTTACGCTACTGTTTCCTCATGAGGACCTTTGAGTTCACTGGTAGTAGCATTAAAAGTCTGCTTGAAATCCCCCTTCCCCCGACCCAGGGTGGAGCAACAATCTAGGTTTGGGTTTTTTTTTTTTTGGAGGGGAGGGGTGTCAGTTTTAAAATGCCAAGTTACGTGTAGATGGTTTGAGGGAGGGGGAGAAGAAGTGTTGATATGAACACGTATTCCCATAGTTGTAGTGTGTTATAGAGACGCAAAAGTAAAGATCTAAATAAGATGGGACAGATAGATATTAGTTTTTTGCTGCAAAATGAGCTAAGCTCACTCTAAATCATTTTTTCACAGAATCACAGAGCGTAGCTGAAAGGGAACGTGAAAGTAATCCTATCCAACAGTATAGCTCCCCATAGGGATGCAGAAGGAACCAACTGCTAACATAGAATTAAAGGCTGCTGGAATCAGAAAATTCAGACTTTAAGCTAAACGTGTTTTACAGTCAACAAAAATGTGTCTTCTTGCAACTCTGCCCATGTTAAACTAGGGGTATGGAAATAGCCTGAGAGATTGCAAAAACAAGTATAGATTCTTTACTTTGAGTCTCCAGTGTAAGACTAACATTACCAGCATGCAGTCCTAGAGAAAATGCTTCTAGAGGTTCTGCTGTGGTTCAGGAAGCCCTGCAAGGCACACTCTGTAGCAGTTCAACTGGGAAGTGCCAACTTCATAGATGTAGTAGGAGCCATTTAGGGGTCACTTAAAGCCCAGTCAGCTAGGTTTGTTACTATCTAAGCTTCTAGGCAATGTGGCAAAATAATCTAGGATTTGTAAAGGCAGGGTCTTCAGAAAATTCTTGTAACAAACTAATGTCCATTTAATGAAGCTACAATTTTAGTAAGCCTTCATTACTCACTTAGATGGCTTATATACAAAGTAAAAGTCTCTGGAATCACATGCCAATCACCAGATAAACCCAAGGAAAGTCCTGCCTTCCTAGATCAACTGCCCACTAGGAGGACATTCATAACCCATGGTGCGCTGTGAGCCACATTTGGAGAATTGCCTGTTTAATGGTATCCAAAGGTTCACATTACTCCAGTGCATGATAAGCAGAAGCCTCTATCATTCCAAATAAAACAGTCTGACAGTGAAAAGGGCCTCTATTTACCTAGTCAACAGGTGCAAAGTAGGGATGCACTGGTAAAATGGAGACATAAGGAAGTATCTTAGTGCCTTGAGGGAGGCATCACAGCCATAATAATCATGCCGAGGAGCCCTGGGAAGATGCAGCAGAGTGTGTTTTATGTCTATGGCCACATCACACCAGGAAATACCGTCTTGTGTTCCTGGCCATTCTTACTCTCAAAATAATAAAGGTAAGGAGTGACATCCTCTACCAAGAGGCCAGAGCCTCCTGCCCTGGGGTTGCACATCAGATATCAGGTGATGCTAGCGGCAGTGGCTGCTTCTGGACTCCGTTCTGAGGCACTTCACTGTGCTCTGCTAGGATGTAAGCCCCCTGAAAGGAAGGACTGGGTCCTAAGGTATCCCTTGGAATGCAACAATATCTCACACATAGTAAATGCTCAATAAAAGTTTGATAAATGAATTTTCACCAGTATGGCCATTTGATCTGTTTATTAAGCTTATAAAGTCTGTATCTGGCCTTGTAGGCCCAGCAAGCAATTCCGAAGCTGCTGTGGCAATTTGCAGTTGGTACCTTGTGACTGAGCTACAGTACAGTGGGTTGTGCATTTCCTACAATGTATGACCCTGCTGGCACTGGCATTCTGCCAGCATGCCCAGGGCAGCATCACAGAGACTGCCGAGTAATTTGATCACAACAAATTACTTGCCGTCTCCTTGGGCCATTGAAAATGTCAAATTTGGTTCAGGTAAGTGGCACCACCAGATGGGTCATTGTGCCACAGAAGAATTCCACAAGCTGCATCTATGAAATTGCACAACTGGAGTGTTGAAACAGATGATTTTCCAACATAACTCTTCAAGCAGTGACTGCTACTATTGCTGAGAAGTCTGCTTTGGTCTCACAGAATCCTAAAATGTCTCAGCCATTCAAACACTTACGTTCCTACTCTGTGCCAGGTGCCATACTAAGGCATTGAGAATATAGGGGTTAAGTAGATACTGTATGTTCTTCAGTGTTCACAATCTAGTAATTAAATATACGGGAGGTATATTTGGTCCCCTCAGCTGCTGGGAGCACAGGGGCTGCCTCTGATCAGGAGGGCAGCATGGAATAGCAGACATGTGGCCAGATGGTCCTGAAGTCAAATCCTTGCTCTGCCACTCACTAGCTGGAGGTCTTTAGGTAAGAGAATGAACCTGATTTTCCAGTGGTAGTTTCTCCCTCTTCCTTCCCTTTGACTAACCTTGGTTTTGTCTTTATTCCTCAACCTCTTGACTGTCTTCCTCAGCTGGGTAAATTTCGTGCAGGTGACTAAAAGGCTCTGTGGTTTTTGCATCATAAATGGGCAAGGAATGGGAAGGCTGCGATAACATCACCACTTGCATTATTTTAATGCTCCTCTGAGCGCTCACCTGTCTACAATCAAGCAACATGAAAACATTCTTATGTTTCCACCAAAGCCAAACCAGGATGGTTGGGTGAACAGATGGGCATGGAGTGAGAGAAGAGCATTCCTGCACAACTCTGCTCCTTCAACACACAGTGTACTTGCCAGCGCTCGTCACAGCCGCACCCCTTGTATCCCTACTCTGTCTTCCCTCAAAGCACCTGCCATACCTTTTTCATGGCTCAGGCAAAGGTGCAAATTCTGATAAGGAGAGTGATGACAGTTTTGAAGGCTCTGTTCTCCCCTCTGCATGGGGAAAAATACTCATGCATACATGTACACGCAGGTTATAGGGGTCTCACAGCACAGCTGCTCGAAGAGCTAGGACAGTGCAGACCACTAGCTGTTTGGGCTAAGTTTCAGTCAGAAATGAAGAGGTAGAAGTAGCAGGTGGGGTTTAGCAACCAAGCAGGGAATTTATTTAATTAATTAAAGAAATTAAACTCCAAGAGCAGATTTCCAGTTTTCCCCTTCACAATTTTAACAGTTATGAGGTGAACAGAGTCCTAAAATTGTGTTTTAGAAAATTATTTAAGTGATTTACTTTTCTGGGTTTAGTTTACCCCAACCCACCAAACAGGCGGCTGGCACCCTAGGCCTTGCGGTTTCCTGTTTCTATTTTCACAGCCCAGTGACACAGAATCGTAGGCAGAGTAGCTGTAAGAGGAGTCTTGGCAGTCATCAGTCCCACCTCTCAGTTTACAATTGAGGGATCTGCGGCCCAGAGCGAGTTCACTCAGCTGCTTAATGCCAGGGCCGGGAATAGACACCAGGTCTCCTGATTTGCCAGTAACCATGCTTGTCACCAGCCCTGGGGACACAGACAAAGAGCTCTTGTCTCCTCTCCAGAAAAGCCAGTGTGATTGAGCGCAGTTTTGGTGAAGGCTGACAGTCAGGCATCACAACCATATGAGTAATCCCCCTTAACAGGAGTCTCCCCAAAACCTCTGCTTTTGTGTCTTTGGAGAACTGACCTGACCCATAGGGACTGAGCCAAGGCCGATAGGGAACTTCAGGGGGACCATGGCCAGCCCTTTCTTCTTCCAGTAGTTCTCCAAGTTGAATTTTTCCACGGCGTCTTTCCGCAGGGAATAGGAAGACATAGCCATACATTCTTTCCAGCACAGAATCAGGTTCTCGGCATTAATCTCTTGTTTGTAGGGTGTTTGATCAGTTTTCTTGTACATGTTTATGCTTCGGACCTATGAAAGAAGAGGAGATTAACGTGGGGGGAAGGGCAACAGACATAGTGTCTTCCATCCACTGCCCTCCTGGTTAAGTTCCCCTCGTCTCATAAGCACCACACTCACTCCACTTGCTCTTTGTTGAAGCCCTTCCCAACAAGGTTTCCTCTACTCGGAGCCTCTATCAAGTATATTAGCATTTATAGGCCTCCTATGCTGCTCTGTGTAAATACAAAGGAAAATCCTTTCCTTATATTTCTTAAATAATTCAACACAGTCCAGGTAAACTATAGACTCAATTCTAGTTGCATTTGTGAAGATCATTTGAAAGGTAATCCTAGAATTTAATTTCCAGGCTATATGATCTTCAGTGACTTGGATTATCCAGATGCCGTGGCAAGATAAGACCAGTCATTTCCAAACCAGGAAAACATGAAAGTTTGTTTAATGTAACCAATACTGGGATGAAGAACAAACTAAAAGATCTAGCCCAGGATGTCTGAGTCATGAGCAGAATTCTTCCTGAATTCCCCAAATTGGTGACTAAAGCCCCCAGCTGAGAACAAAAGGTACCAGGTACATCACATTCTCAGTTGAGAAAATTCTTAGCAGCTACGGTTAGCTACCTCCCAAGCAGACAGGGGCCATGATGGACATACACTCTCCCTGCACCCCTAAGAAAATTCCCAGATCATTATAAAAGGAAGACTGGAAATTGGTGAGCTGTGCCATTCTGGGGAAGGCAGTGTTTTTAAGGGTGGCTAGTCGATCCTCCAACTTCCTCAGGGATGAAGGGAGGTCATTATCTGATTCTCCTCCCTAGTGCTACCAAATGTGACAGGACATCTAGGAAAGGCTGTGAGGAGGTAGCCAGGAAGGGAGGGGCATGGTCCAGTTCAGGAGACACGAAGAAGATGGCTGCTGCCTGTGGCCCCAGATCCTGAGGCTGGAGGAGAAGAAAGTAGGTGAACCAGGGACTGGGCTTTCCAAGAACAGCTCCAGCACGAGGCAGATGTGTGAGCATCTGGGAATGCTGCATGAGGCGCCAGCTGAGGGTCAGCTGGAAATTCAACTCTCCCTCACAGGGGACTGTCAGTCTCTGATAGAACGAGCCGAAATGGAGCCCACAGACAATATACTTGAAAAGTGGTTCCATCTAACCGAGGAGAGGACAGAGAACCTGCCGGGGAGGCTATTTCCTCTGGTCCTCCTCTGCCTCCCTGTCCCACAACACAGTGGAAGGCACATGGAAGGAGACAGGCAAGAGAGCGCGCAAGGCGTCTCCCCACACTAACTGCACTCCAGGATTCTGGCTGCGGGGGGCATAAGGCAGGGAACAGAGCTTGTTAACGAATGAAATTGGGACCGGGACTGTTTTAGTAGCTGAGATAACTGAAACTGTACAGCAGCTGCATGAAATGTTAAAGAAGCCAGGGAAAGAAGGGTTTGTCAGAACCTGTTGGCAGCAGTTACACCCCCAAGCAATGGAGACTTCTCCCTAAACAAGTCAGAATCCAAAACTCATTCCTCAACGGCCTCTGTCTCCAGGAGTTTTGAGAAAACGCCTGAGTGAGATGAGGATCGCTTGGCTTTGGAACCCCAGCTGTCTACCAACTAGTTAGCTGGGTTACCTCAGGCAAACCACTTAGCCTCTCCAGATCTCAAATTCCTCAATATGAAGTGTCCCCCCATGGTCCTCCCACCTCTGGAATGCGATGTCTTTTGTATGCGAGACCAATGACCATTACCTTCTCAGGGGACAAACCACATTTGGCTGCGACTTCGGTGATACAGAATTCAGTGATGAACCCCGCTTGAGGGAAGCCGAACCCACGCAAAGCCGAGTTGGATGGAAGGTTGGTTCTGCACACCCAGGCCCGGCCACGCAGGTTGGGAAACTTGTAGGCATTTTCCATTTTCAGAAGTCCCATTTCTATCACCTGGGGAAATCCAGAGTTGATGAAATAAGACACTCATCCTTCCGTATCTGCTTTACTGTCCTGAGACCTCAGATCACAACCAGGCCAGGAAGGACCAACCCTTTCTATATCACATTTAACAAGCTAAGGACCCATGTCCCAGATGCATTTTTGCTATGAAATCATTTTTAAGGATTTGAGTAAATGCTTTTGAAATAACTATTTTTTATTTTTAGATTTTAGAGCTATTAGGCTTTTTTCCAGGTTTCAAACATTTCCAAAAGGCGTTGACACATCCATAGGCCCTAAACACGGCAGCCTCTACAGAGTGTAATGAATGAACTATTCTGGAAAACAGGGTAAAAATATTTTGGTATTTGGTCTGCTGCCCTGGGTCTTAGCCAGGGACAATTTTGCCCCTCCTCTCCTGGGACATTTTGCAATGTCTGGAGATACTTTTGGTTGTTAAGACTGGGGACAGCTGTGCAATTGACATCTACTGGGTAGAGGCCACAAATGCCACTAAACATCTTTCAATGCACAGGACAGTCCCCAAAACAAAGAATTACCCAGGCCAGAATACCAGCAGTGCTGTGGTTGATGTCTAAGGCTTACATTTGGGAAAAGAGTTGTAAGTAAAGTAAACATGGAGATAACATATGGATGCTGACTTGGCCAATGTCTCTGGGCTCACTCTGGGAACTCTGGGAACACATGGGTATGCCTGCAGTTAGGGTCTTTATGCTTTTATAACTAAATATTACTTAACTACTGGACATTTTCTGAATTAAATCATTTTATGTAACACTATCCAGAAGGTGAACTTGCATCTTAAAACACTTACAAGTAATGACTCTTCCAGGGAGGCACCTCCATTGCTATAATGCTCCACATCCAGGGCCAGGATTCTGCCATCATTCATGAATCCAGCCTGGGGAAAGAGAACTGACCTTTGATATTGGTGCTTGGGACTGTGTGTCTTTAAAGTTTACTTTGTCACTTGTGAATCCTCTTCACCCAGGCAAAATGCTTTATGACCTTCGATTTGGTAATGATTTCTTGGATAGGACACCAAACGCACAGGCAATGAAAGAAAAATAGGTAAGCTGAACTACATCAAAATAAAAACTTTCATGTATCAAAGGACACTACAGAGTGAAAAGGCAACCCAGAGAATGAGAGAAAATATTTGCAAATCATATATTTGATAAAGGGTTAATAGCCAGCATGTATAAAGAACTCCTACAACAACAGAAAAAAAGTGGACAAAGGATTTGAATAGACGACATTTCTCCAAAGACAATATACAAATATCTAATAAGCACATGAGAAGATGCTCCGTATCACTAAGCAATAGGGAGATGCAAATCAAACCACAAGATAACCACCTCACATCCATTAGGATGGTAACTATGAGTAAACAAACAGCCAATGATGTGTTGGTGAGAATATGGAGAAATTGGAACCTTCGTCCGCTGTTGGCAGAAATGTAAAATGGTGCAGCCACTGTGGAAAACAGCATGGCAGCTCCTAAAAAATTAAAAATAAAACTACAGTATGATCCAGCAATCTTATTCCTGGCTATTTATCCAAGGCATTGAAAGCAGGATCTTGAAGAGATACTTGTACACTTGTGTTCATAACAGCATTATTCACAACAGCCAAGGGGGGAAGCAACCCAAGTGTCCATCAGTGGATGAATGGATAAACAAAATGTGGAATATACATACAATGCGATATTATTCAGCCTTAAAAAGGTAAGAAGTTCTGACACATGCTACAACATCGATGAACTTTGAGGACATTATATTAAGTGAAATATACCAGTCACAAAAGGATACTGTTTGATTCCATTTATATGAGGTACCTAGAGTAGTCAAATGCATACAGACAGAAAGTAGAGTGGTGGTTTCCAGCGGCTGTTGGGGGAGGAGGGAATGGGGAGTTATTGCCTGATAGGTACAGAGTTTCAGTTTTACAAGATGAGAAGTCTAGATAATTCACACTGAACAACAATGTAAATATATTTATGTCACTGAACTGTACATCTAAAAATGTTTAAAATAGTAAATTTTATGTTGTGTGCATTTTGCCATAACTAAAATAATAATTAAAAAGGAAAATATGGGAACTTCCAGGAAGATGGCGGTGTGAGCAGGGCGGCAGAAATCTCCTCCCAACACTATATTTATCTACGAAAACACAGAAAATACATCTATTCCTAAAAGAGAGACGAGAATACACAGGAAAGCGCACAGCGTGCAGCTACACCCGAGAGGACTCGGCACCCCAAGAGGCGGGTAAGATCCGGAGCCGCGACCCGGCGGGACCCGAGCCCTCCCCCACCCCAGCGCACCGGCGGGAGGAGAGGAGTCAGAGCCGGGAGGGAGTGGAAGTGCACCCCGCGAAGTAGCCAGCACAGGGGATCTGCGCGGGGAGCGCTGACCCACATTGCGTAGTGCAGCGGAGATTGGAGAGGCAGAGGGGCAGGATCTGAGCGGGGAACGCGCCAGGGTGCTTGCAGCCGGCTCCCGGGAAGGAAAAAAAAAAAAGCGCGCGCTTTCTTCAGTGGTCTTAAAGAGACAGGAGCCCAGCGGAGGAGCCGATCGCCCCAGCACACTCAGCCCAGCAGGCTGGGAGTCCTGGGGAGTTTCAGACGCCTTAGCTGGCGACTGAGGAAGCGTAGCCATACTTAACACTTCTCACTGAGATCAACAGCCTCCTACTCGTTCCCACCCCTGCCAGAGCGATAAAGGGCCCTGCGGAGCGGCAAGTCACAGCTGTGGAATAGTGGGGCAATAGCGCCACCTAGAGCATTCCCACAGAACCTACGTCCGGTGGGCATTTTTTTGTTTTGTCTTTTGTTTGTTTTGTTTTTTGTTTTGTTTTTGTTTTTTCTTCTTTCTTTCCTTTTTTTCTGTTTTTTCTTTTTTTCTTTTTTTTTTCTTCTCTTTTTAAAGTCTGAAAGAGCCCAGCTGACATATGTGGCAACTATCAGTGACCAATTATAGCCATGAAAAGACAGAGGAATATGGTTCAGACCAAAATCAACCAGACAACCCCAGAGAGGGAGTCTGAAGGGATGGAAATGCACAGTCTTCCTGAAAAAGAATTCAGAATAAAAGTCATAACCATGCTGATGGACCTACAGGGAAATGTGCAAGAGCTGAGGGAGGAAGTGAGGGAACTGAGGAAAGACAATGCAGAAATCAGACAAGCGATCGACGGGCTTAACAGCAGAATGGATGAGATGCAAGAGACTGTTAATGGAATAGAAAACAGAGAACAGGAGTACAGAGCAGCTGAGGCAGAGAGAGATAAAAGGATTTCTAGGAATGAAAGAATATTAAGAGAACTGTGTGACCAATCCAAACGGAACAATATTCGCATTATAGGAGTACCAGAGGAAGAAGAGAGAGAAAAAGGGATAGAAAGTGTCTTTGAAGAAATAATTGCTGAAAACTTTCCCTCGCTGGGGAAGGAAGTAGTCTCGCAGTCCACCGAAGCTCATAGATCTCCCAACACAAGGGACCCAAGGAAGACAACACCAAGACACATAATAATTAAGATGGCAAAGATCAAAGATAAAGACAGGGTATTAAAGGCAGCTAGAGAGAGAAAAAAGATCACCTACAAAGGAAAACCCATCAGACTATCATCAGACTTCTCAACAGAAACCTTACAGGCCAGAAGAGAATGGCATGATATATTTAACGTTATGAAACAGAAGGGCCTCGAACCAAGAATATTGTATCCAGCACGATTATCATTTAAATATGATGGAGGGATTAAACAATTTCCAGATAAACGAAAGTTGAGAGAGTTTGCCTCTCATAAACCACCACTACAGGATATCTTAAATGGACTGCTCTAGATGGAAGCACACCTAAGGCTAAAAAGATGTCACCAGAGAAAAAAAAATCATAACAAAGAAAGCAGACAATCCAAATACTAACTAAAGGCAAAGAATAAAACACCTAGTTTAGAAAGAATGGAGGAGGAGGAATAAGAAGGGAGAGAAATAAAGAAACATCAGACTGTGTTTACAATAACTTAACAAGAAAGTTAAGTTAGATTGTTAGATAGTAAAGAAGCAACCCTTGAACCCTTGGTAACCACGAATCTAAAGCCAGCAATGGCAATAAGTACATACCTATCAATAATCACCCTAAATGTAAATGGACTGAATGCACCAATCAAAAGACACAGAGTAACAGAATGGATAAAAAAGCAAGACCCATCTATATGCTGCCTACAAGAAACTCACCTCAAATCCAAAGATATACACAGACTAAAAGTGAAGGGATGGAAAAAGATATTTCATGCAAACAACAAAGAGAAAAAAGCAGGTGTTGCAGTACTTGTATCAGACAAAATAGACTTCAAAACGAAGAGAGTAGCAAAAGATAAAGAAGGACATTACATAATGATAAAGGGGTCAGTCCAACAAGAAGATATAACCATTATAAATATATATGCACCCAACACAGGAGCGTCTACATATGTGAAACAAATATTAACAGAATTAAAGGAGGAAATAGACAGCAATGCACTCATTTTAGGAGACTTCAACACACCAATCACTCCAAAAGACAGATCAACCAGACAGAGAATAAGTAAAGACACAGAGGCACTGAACAACACACTAGAACAGATGGACCTAACAGACATCTACAGAACTCTACACCCAAAAGCAACAGGATACACATTCTTCTCAAGTGCACATGGAACATTTTCCAGAATAGACCACATACTAGGCCACAAAAAGAACCTCAGTAATTTAAAAATATTGAAATCCTACCAACTAACTTCTCAGATCACCAAGGTATAAAACTAGAAATAAATTTTAGAAAGAAATCAAAAAGGCTCACAAATACATGGAGACTTAACAACACTCTCCTAATTAATCAGTGGGTTAATGACCAAATCAAAACAGAAATCAAAGAATATATGCAGACTAATGACAACAACAACACAAAGCCACAACCTGTGTGGGATGCAGCAAAGGCAGTTCTAAGAGGAAAGAATATTGCAATCCAGGCCTATTTAAAGAAGGAAGAACATTCCCAAATGAATAGTCTAAAGACACAATTACTGAAATTGGAAAAAGAAGAACAAATGAGGCCCAAAGTCACCAGAAGGAGGGACATAATAAAGATTAGAGAAGAAATAAATAAAATTGAGAAGAATACAACAATAGAAAAAATCAATAAAACCAAGAGCGGGTTCTTTGAAAAAATAAACAAAGTAGATAAACCCCTAGCCAGACTCATTAAGAGAAAAAGAGAACTACACACATAAACACAATCAGAAATGAGAAAGGAAAAATCACGACGGACCCCACAGAAATACAAAGAATCATAAGAGAATATTATGAGAATCTATATGCTAACAAGCTGGAAAACATAGAAGAAATGGACAACTTCTTAGAAAAATACAACCTTCCAAGACTGACCAAGCAAGAAACAGAAAAACTAAAGAGACCAATCACCAGTGACGAAATCGAATTGGTAATCAAAAAACTACCCAAGAACAAAACCCCTGGGCCTGATGGATTCACCTCTGAATTCTACCAGACATATAGAGAAAATAACACCGATTCTCCTTAAAGTTTTCCAAAAAATAGAAGAGGAGGGAATACTTCCAAACTCATTCTACGAAGCCAGCATCACTCTAATACCAAAACCGGGCAAAGACCTCACCAAAAAAGAAAATTACAGACCAATATCCCTGATGAACGTAGATGCAAAATACTCAACAAAATATTAGCAAACCGAATTCAAAAATACATCAAGAGGATCATACACCATAATCAAGTGAGATTCATCCCAGGGATGCAAGGATGGTACAACATTCGAAAATCCATCAACATCATCCACCACATCAACAAAAAGAAGAACAAAAACCACATGATCATCTCCATAGATGCTGAAAAGCATTTGACAAAATTCAGCATCCATTCATGATTAAAACTCTCAACAAAATGGGTATAGAGGGCAAGTACCTCAACATCATAAAGCCATATATGACAAACCCACAGCTAACATCATACTTAACAGCGAGAAGCTAAAAGCTTTTCATCTAAGATCGGGAACAAGACAGGGATGCCCACTCTCTCCACTGTTATTCAACATAGTACTGGAGGTCCTAGCCACAGCAATCAGACAAAACAAAAGACATACAAGGCATCCAGATTGGTAAAGAAGAAGTCAAATTGTCACTATTTGCAGATGACATGATACTGTACATAAAAAACCCTAAAGATTCCATTCCAAACTACTAGAACTAATATCTGAATTCAGCAAAGTTGCAGGATACAAAATTAACACACAGAAATCTGTTGCTTTCCTATACATTAATGATGAACTAACAGAAAGAGAAATCAGAAAAACAATTCCATTCACAATTGCATCAGAAAGAATAAAATACCTAGGAATAAACCTAACGAAGGAAGTGAAAGACCTGTACTCTGAAAACTGCAAGACCCTCCTAAGAGAAATTAAAGAGGACACTAACAAATGGAAATGCATCCCATGCT
>JAVSCE010005173.1:0-20152 GCA_032199065.1 Smutsia gigantea | reverse complement strand
AGGCTAACTCCTCCTTGGATTCAACAGGATTCCCTCTGAAAATACCCTGTGAGCCAGAGGCCACCAGCAAGGGAGGTTAATTATGAGCCTCACCAAAAATAAACAGCCAGGGGAAACACTCACCCTCCCTGTTAGTCCTGAGAATCCACTCTCCTGCCAAGCCTTGCCAAAAATAAACAGCCAGGGGAAACACTCACCCTCTCTGATAGTCCTGAGAATCCACTTTCTTGCCAAGAGAAAATGAACCAAGCAGGAAGAACCAGCAAGAGAAACCCAGCTTAGCAAGCAGCCAAGTCAGGAAGCCTCATAGTCCCCGGAGTTCCAAGAAGCTCATTCCTCACCCAGAGATGCCAGAGCAGGTGCGCAGATTTGGCAAGAGGGATCTAGCTGTAGCAAGAGGTTCCATCCAGGAAGCTCCTGTTCAAGGAAGGTTCAAAACTCTCCTCTCCTGCTGAGACATCAGGGCAGTTACAGGGCACGATGAGGAAACCCTACCTCAGCCCTTCTCTACCAACAAACATCTAGAAATTTAGTCTAAGAAAAATGTCTTCTATTCGCTCAAGTAGCACCAGCGAGAACCAGGAAGAGACCCAGTGATACCAGGTAAAGCAAGCAAATAAAAACAATAACACAAAACTCTGAAAATTAAACTGCCGTTGGAACAACAGCCCACAAAAATAGGACAAGACCTGTTACTAAACCTAAATAGGTAACTGCCCTGAAAATAAAAGACTGAAATAGGCACCAGACTCTTAACAAAATAGACAAAATATCTAACAATCAATAGAAAATCACCTTCCATATCCAGAAACAAGAAAAATCACAACTTGAATGAGAAGACAATCAACTAATGCCAACATAAAAATAAGTAGATGTTCGAATTATGTAATAAGGATTTTAAATCCACCATCATAAAAATGCTTCAACAACCAGAAATTCTCTTAAAACAAATATAACAATAGAAAGTTCAAGCACAGAAATAGAAGTTATAAAAATAACCTGATATAAATTATAAAACTAAAAAAATGCAGTAACAGAAGTAAAAGCTTAGTAGCTGGGCTCAGTAGTACAGTGGAGATCACAGAAGACACAATCAGGGAATGTAGGACAGAGCAATAGAATTCAACCAATCCAAACAAGAAAGAGAAAATAGACTGGGGCGGAGGGAGTGGGGGTAGGAGGAAGGAACAGAACCTCCTCCACCTGTGGGACAGTAACAAAATATCCAACATTTGTATCATCTGAGTTCCAGAGGAGAGGAAAAAGACAGTCCGGCTGAAAGAGTATTCAAAGAAATATGTCTTCCTTGGTGAATAAGATATTACATAGCTACAGAAAACAAGTCTGTTATTGATAGACAATAGATCAAATGGAATAGAATGGAAAACAGAGAAATAGACCTACACAAATAAGCTCAAGCGCTTTTGGACAAAGATCCAGAATTAATTCAATGGAGGCAAAACAGCCTTTACAACAAATGGTACTGGAGTAACTGTACACACACACAAAAAAAAAACAGAGACACAGAGAGAGAGAAAACCTTGATCTAACACCTAATTAACTCAAATTACACAAAAATTAACTCAAAAGGATCATGGACTTTAATGTAAATTAAAATTGCAAAACTTCTAGGGCAAAAAAAAGATAGATGTCTCCAGGATCTAAAGCAAGGCAGAGGAGAGGATTAAAGATGGTGGTGTGAGAGGTGAGCCACAGGCTTCCTCCTAAAACCGGATATAATACAAAAATATAATTAATAAAACTAATCCTGAAGGAGCAACAGGAAAGAGGACTGCACCAGACTGCATACACCTGGAGAAAAGAGCAGACCTCACAGAACAGGGTAACGTAACAAAGCTGTGGCCCAGCTGGACCCAAGCCCATCCCTTACCCAGCTCACAGGAGGGAGAAAGAGAAACTGAGCAGGGAGGGAGTGGAGGCCTGGGACTGCTGAATACCGAAATCCAGAGATCTTCTCTGGAAGCACAAACCTAAAATTCATGGTGTTTGCATGATATTCTTGTGATTATGGGTTGGAAAGCTAAGACAGGCAGAATTCCTGGAGAGAATGAGATTCCAGCCACTTGTAGAAAGCAGGGATCGTTATCCAGCTGCTCTGGGACAAAAGAAAGGTGAGAAGTCTGACAGACTTCCTAAAAAGGAAGCCCTTACCAAGAGGGCTGCTAAAGGGGCAAGGATTGCACAAAGCTTACTGCTCAGGACAGAGGACAGGGAGGCAAAATTGTCTGGGTGCACTCTGCCCAGCAGGGTGGGAGCTTTGCCATATAGCCTCTCTTATTAAGGAGGAAAAAGAAATCTTCCTCCTTAGATGATCTGCAGGTGCTCCAGCTCACTGGCTGACTACACAGCTCCAAAGACACCCTCCGTGATACGCAGCCTACTGCACCCTTCTTCCGAAAAGACCCACTGGGCTCGCAAACCAGCAAACCCTACCATGGCGTTAGCCCAGACAGAGGGAAGATCTGTCTACAACAACTACGAACGCAAAGCATGGACGCTTATACCTGTATGCTCAGCCCACTGGTTCAGGCAGTGGAGACAGGCATAGCAGCCGGGTAGAAGGAAACAGATCTTTCCTCCCCCAAGGCACAAATACCACTCCACTGCAACACCCGACATTGCTTCAGGGGTTGAGCAGTGCCAGGGAGTAGAGATCCTGGGCACTAGAGGGCGCCATATACAAATATGAAATGCCACAGGAATCTGCTGCAGAGTAAAATTATTAATACCATACCTGAGAAAGACTTAAATGACATCGACCTCATGCCTCTCCCTGGAAGGGAGTTCAGAATAAAAATCATTAACATGCTCATGGAGGTATGGAAAGATATTCAACTACTCAGGAATGAATTCCGATTGAGATTGAATAGTTGAAGAGCACAATGGATGGTATTAAAAGCAGATTGGATATGGTGGAAGAGACGATAAATGAAATAGAAACTAGAGAAGAGGATACAAAGAAGCTGAGGCAATGAGAGAAAAAAGGATCTCTAAGAATGACAGAATATTGAGAGAATGGTGTGACCAATCCAAACGGAACAATATTCACATTATAGGGGTACCAGAAGAAGAAGAGAGAGAAAAAGGGATAGAAAGTGTCTTTGAGGAGGTAATTGCTGAAAACATCCCCAATCTGGGGAAGGAGATAGTCTCTCCAGCCATGGAGATGCACATCTCCCAACACAAGGGACCCAAGGAAGACAACACCAAGACATACAGTAATTAAAATGGCAAAGATCAAGCATAAGGACAAACTATTAAAAGCAGCCAGAGAGAGAAATAAGATCACATACAAAGGAAAACCCATCAGGCTATCACCAGACTTCTCAACAGAAACCATATAGGCTAAAATGGAGTGGCATGATGTATTTAATGCAATGAAGCAAAAGGGCCTTGAACCAAGAAAACTTTATCTGGCAAGATTATCATTTAAATTTGAAGGCGGGATTAAACAATTTCCATATAAGCAAAAGCTGAGAGAATTTACCTCCCACAAACCATCTCTACACTGTATTTTGGAGGGACTGCTATAGATGGAAGTGTTCCTAAGGTTTAATAGCTGTCACCAGAGGTAATAAAACCACAGTAAAAAAAAGAACAGCTAATTACTAAGTAAATGCACAATTAAATTAACTATACCCAAAGTCAATCAAGGGATAGACTAACAATCAGAATATGACACCTAATATATAAGGAATGGAGGAGGAAGAAAAAAAAAAAGAACCTTTAGATTGTATTTGTAATAGCATATTAAGTGAGTTAAGTTAGACTCTTACATAGTAAGGAAGTTAATCTTGAACCTTTGGTAACCACAAATCTAAAACCTGCAATGGCAATAAGTACATACCTAGCAATAATCACCTTAAATGTAAATGGACTGAATGCACCAATCAAAAGACATAAAGTTACTGATTGGATAAAAAAACAAGACCCATCTGTATGCTGTCTACAAGAGACTCACTTTAAACCCAAAGACATACACAGACTAAAAGTGAAGGGATGGAAAAAGATATTTCATGCACCTCATAGGGAGAAGAAAGCAGGAGTTGCAGTACTTGTATCAGACAAAATAGACTTCAAAACAAAGAAAGTCACAAGAGACAAAGAAGGACATTACATAATGATAAAAGGGTCAATCCAACAAGAAGATATAACCATTATAAATATCTATGGGCCCAACACAGGAGCACCTACATATGTGAAACAAATACTAACAGAATTAAAAGGAGAAATAGAATGCAATGCATTCATTCTAGGATACTTCAAAGTACACTCACTCTGAAGGACAAATCAACCAGACAGAAAATAAGTAAGGAGACAGAGGCACTTAACAACACAATAGACCTGATGGACCTAACAGATATCTACAGAACTCTACACCCAAACATTCAGAATACACATTCTTCTCAGGTGCACATGGAACATTTTCAAGAACAGATCATATACTAGGCCAATATATGGAGACAAATGACAACAATAATTCAACAGCAAAAACTCTGTGGGACGCAGCGAAGGCCGTGTTAAGAGGAAAGTATATTGCAGTACAGGCCTACTTCAGGAAAAAAAGAACAATCCCATATGAGCAGTCTAAACTCACAATTAATTAAACTAGAAAAAGAAGAACAAATGAGGCCCAAAGTCAGTAGGAGAAGGGACATAATAAAGATTAAAGCTGAAATAAATAAAATCAAGAAGAATAAAACAATAGAAAGAATCAGTGAAAGCAAGAGCTGGTTCTTTGAGAAAATAAACGAAATAGATAAACTCCTGGCCAGGCTTATCAAGAAAAAAAGAGTGTACTCTCATAAACAGAATCAGAAAGGAGAAAGGAAAAATCACTACGGACACCACAGAAATAAAAAGAATTATTCGAGAATACTTTGAAAAATTATATGGTAACAAACTGGATAATCTAGAAGAAATGGAAAACTTTCTAGAAACATACAACCATCCAAGGCTGACAAAGAAAGAAACAGAAAATCTGAACAGACCAATTACCAGCAACAAAATTGAACTGGTAATCAAAAACCCACCTAAGAACAAAACGCCTGGACCAGATGGCTTCAACACTGAATTTTATCAAATATCTAGTGAAGAACTAATACCCATCCTCCTTAAAGTTTTCCAAAGAGTAGAAGAAGAGGGAATATTTCTAAACTCATTCTATGAGACCAGCATCACTCTAAACCAAAACCAGGCCAAGACCGCACAAAAAAAGAAAATTACAGACCATACTCCTGATGAACATAGATGCAAAAATACTCAACCAAAAATTAGCAAACCAAATTCAAAAATACATCAAAAGATTCTATCATGATCAAGTAAACTTTATTCCAGGGATGTAAGGATGGTACATTTGAAAATCCATCAACATCATCCACCACTTCAACAAAAAGAAGGACAAAAACCACATGATCATCTCCATAGGCTGAAAAAGCATGTGACAAAATTCAACATCCATTCATGATAAAACTCAACAAAATGGGTATAGAGGGCAAGTACCTCAGCATAATAAAGGCCATATATGACAAAACACAGCCAGCATTATACATAACAGCAAGAGCTGAAAGCTTTTCCTTTAAGATAGGGAACAAGACAAGGATGTCCACTCTCCCCACTTCTACTCGACATAGTATTTGAGGTCCTAGCCATGGCACTCAGACAACATAAAGATATAAAAGGCATCCAGATTGGCAAGGAAGAAGTTAAACTGTCCCTGTTTGCGGATGACATGATATTGTACATAAAAAACCATAAAGAGTCCACTCCAAATCTACTAGATCTAGTATCAAAATTCAGCAAAGTTGCGGGACACAATATCAATGTGCAGAAATCTGTGGCATTCCTATACACTAACAATGAACTAGCAGAGATAGAAATCAGGAAAACAATTCCATTCACAGCTGCATCAAAAAGAATAAAATACCTAGGAATAAACCTAACCAAGAAAGTGAAAAACCTATACTCTGAAAACTACAAGACACTCATGAGAGAAATTAAGGAAGATACCAATAATTGGAAACACATCCCATGCTCATGGATAGAAAGAATTAATATTGTACAAATGGCCATGTTGCCTAAGGCAATCTACAGAGTCAATGCAATTCCTTTCAAAATACCAACAGCATTCTTCAATGAACTAGTGAAAATCGTTCTAAAATTCATATTGAACCACAAAAGACCCCGAATAGCCAAAGCAATCCTGAGAAGGAAGAATAAAGCTGTGGGGATTAAGCTCCTAAATTCAACCTCTACTACAAAGCCACAGTAATCAAGACAATTTGGTATTGGCACAAGAACAGACCCATAGACTAATGGTACAGACTAGAGAGCCCTGATATAAACCTAACCATATATGGTCAATTAATATATGAAAAAGGAGCCATGGACATACAATGGGGAAATGAAAGCCTCTTCAACAGCTGGTGTTGGCAAAACTGGACAGCTACATGCAAGAGAATGAAACTGGATTATTGTTTAACCCCATACACAAAAGTAAACTCGAATGGATCAAGGACCTGAATGTAAGTCATAAACCATAAATTTCTTAGAAGACAACATAGGCAAAAATCTCCTGAATATAAGCGTGAGCAACTTCTTCATGAACCCATCTCCTTGTGCAAGGAATACAAAAACAAAAATGAACTCATGGGATTACATCAAACTAAAAAGTTTCTGTACAGCAAAGGACACCATCAACAGAACAAAAAGGCATTCTACAATATGGGAGAATATATTTGTAAATGACATATCCGACAAGGTGTTAACATCCAAAATATAAAAAGAACATACAAGCCTCAACACCCAAAAAGCAAATAAACTAATTAGAAAACGGGCAGACGATATGAAGGGACAGTTTTCCAAAGATGAAATTCAGATGGCCAACAGACACATGAAAAGATGCTCCAGATTACTAATCATCAGGGAAATGCAAATTAAAACCACAATGAGGTATCACCTCACACCAGTAAGGATGGCCACCATCCAAAACAGTAAGAACAACAAATGCTGGCAAGGATGCGGAGAAAGAGGAACCCTCCTACACTGCTGGTGGGAATGTAAGCTAGTTCAACCATTGTGGTAAGCAATATGGAGGTTCCTCAAAAAACTAAAAATAGAAATACCATTTGACCCAGGAATCCCACTCCTAGGAATTTACCCAAAGAATACAACTTCTCAGATTCAAAAAGACATAGGTACACCTACGTTTATTGCAGCACTTTTTTAAATGGCCAAGATACGGAACCAACCCAAGTGTCCATAAGTAGATGAATGGATAAAGAAGAGGTGGTACATGTACACAATGGAAAACTTTTCAGCCATAAGAAAGAAACAAATCCTACCATTTGCAACAACATGGATGGAGCTGAAGGATATTATGCTTAGTGAAATAACCCAGGCAGAGAAAGACAATTGCCAAATGATTTCCCTCATTTGTGGAGTATAACAACGAAGCAAAACTGAAGGAACAAAATAGCAGCAGACTCACAGATTCCAAAAAGGAACTGGTGGCTACTAAAGGTGAGGGGTTTGGGAGGGTGGGTGGGGAGGGTGGGGGAAGGAGATTGAGGGGTATTTTGTTTAGTACACATGGTGTGGTGGATCATGGGGAAAACAGTGTAGCACAGAGAAAACAAATAGTGAATCTGTGGCATCTTACTACACTGATGGACAGTGACTACATTGGGGTATGGGTGGGGACTTGATAATATGGGTGAATGTAGTGACCACATTGTTTTTTCATGTGAAACCTTCATAAGAGTGTATATCAATAATACCTTAATAAAACAAATAATTAAAAAATAAATAAATAAAGCTAGGCAGAGTTCTTGGACTTGATACAAAACACACAATCTGTAAAAGGAAAGATTGAACAATTGAGCCTCATCAAAAGTAAAACTTTTGCCCTATGAAAGCCCATGTGAAGAGGATAAAAATCTACAGACCAAGGAAACTATTTGAAAGCTACATATCTGACAGAAGACTAGAATCTCCAATATATAAAGATTTCTCAAAATCAGCAGTTAAAAACAATTCAACTAGAAAATGGGCAAAAAAAACATTTCACAGAAGAGGATATAAAAATGGCAAATAAGTAAAAAGATGTTCAACATAATTAACCATCAGGGAAATGCAATTAAAACCACAGTGGTTTTACACACACTATCAGATTGGCTAAAATAAAGTATAATGACAAGATCAAATGCTTGTGAGGAAAGGGAAAAATTGGGCTACTCATTTGTTGCTGGTTAGAACACAAAATGGTATAGCCACTCTGGTTTCTTATAAAACTAAACATTCAATTAATATGACCCAGTAATTGCATTCTTGTATATTTATGCCAGAGCAATGAAAACATAGGTTCATACAAAAACCTGTACACAAATGTTCAAAGCATCTTTTTTTGTAAAAGTTAAAAACTGGACTCAGCACGGAGATTCTTCAACATACCATGTAATACTACCCCAAATAAAAAGAACAAACTATCAATATAGGCAATCACTTGGATGACTATCCAGGAATGCTACTGAATATAAATAACCAATTCCCAAAAGTTACTACTGTATGATTCCATTTATATAACATTCTTGAAATTACAAGGTTTTGGAAAAAGACAGAAAAGAAGAGGTTGCTGGGGTTTAGGGTCTGCCCAGTGTAGGAAGGGAGCATGGTTATAAAAGGAGAACACAAAGGATTCTAGTACTGTTGGAGCTATTCAGTATCTTGATAGAAGTAGTGGATACATCAACCTAGACAGGTAATAAAATTTGATAGATCTTAATATATACACAACAAATGAGTACAATTAAAACTGGAAAAATATGAGTAAGATTAGTGGACTGAATCAATATTAATATATCCTGGTTGCCATATTATACTACAGTTTTGCAAAATGTTACCACTAAGGGAAACAGGTCAAAGTGTACAAGGGTTATTATTTCCTACAATTGCATGTTAATCTAAAATTACCTCAATAGAAATTTCAGTTTTTAAAGTACAGCTACCCTTGAACAACACAGAGGTTAGGGACTCCAGTGTCCCATCCAATCAAATATCCGCATGTAACTTTTGGCTCCCCCAAAATTTTACTACTAATAGCCTACTGTTGACTGGAAGACTTATCAATAATATAAACAGTTGATTAACACATTGTTTTGTATGCATTATATACTCTATTCTTACAATAAGGTAAGCCAAAAAGAAGAAAGTGTTTTTTCAAATTGTCACAAATCTCCAAAAAAATTTCCAATATATTTATTGAAATACATTCATGTAACAAGTGGACCTGTGCAGTTCAAACCCATGTTGCTCAAATGTCAACTGTAACACCCAGACCTCAAACTGTAGCCCAGAGGAGAAACAATAATGTAGAAACAATAATAAATTCAGCTACATTCTTCCAGAAGTAACAGGAGAGAGCTGCCTATGAAAAGAAATCACAAGGAAATTCACAGGCTTGTAGCCAAAAATTACAGAGACCAGTGAGGGGTGGGCAGGGGAGGGTGCTCTATTATAGACCAGATTGTAATATAAGTTCCAGTTAGGTAGGGAACTACTCTTGTTCTCCCACCATATCTCTAGTGTTTAAAACAGTGCCTTGCATATAGTAGACAATAGAAATCTGTTAAATGAATTAAGTAATTGAGACTACATAGCATTGTATATGCATTCTTCCTTACCCCCCAGTCCCCACTTTGCCCACTTCATTCTTTAAGATACTTAGTAATACTAGTTATTAGTTTTATTATTACTTGTAATACTAAATATTAATTTTACAACCTTACCTACAAGTTGAAATTCAAACTCCTTTGCCTGGTAACTAAAACTGGCCCTACACAACCTTTCACCCTCTCCACAGCTTAATACCTAGAGTTCCTTAAATGTCTCAGGATCATATCTCTGTGCCTTTGCAGATGTTGTTCCTTCAGCCTAAATGTTTTTCCTCCCTTGTCTGGCTGGAGAACTATCAACAACTAAACTTTAAAGTAGTGTTCTCTGTGAAGCCTTCTCTGACCCTCCCCACAACTAAACCACCCAAGCAACTTAGGTATTCCCTTTTCTTAGATCTCAGGAATCATGTATGTATATGTGATTAATACAACACTTCTCATAGTATATTTTAACTATTTGTTCAGATATATTTCTCCCATTAAACTAAAAGCTATGTGGAAATATGAATATCATGAATTTTTCTTTACATTACTGAGGCAAGTTACTCCCCAAAATACACTAGGCATTCAACTTATTATAAACAATTGCAAGAGTAAACCCATTTTTAAAAGGTTTGTAAATGAGATTTTAAAATAAGCATTTTTATAATTTAGCAGAAAGTAAGTATAAATTAGGCAGAAAGAGTATTACATAAAAGTATATACACATGGTATTAGAAAGATGTCTATTTTTAAATAATATCTTTCTAAAAAGTGAAACTAACTAAAATCCTAATAAACTGTTGACTGTTTAAGATTTATTTAAACCTATCCAACTTAACACTATTTAGCTTGGTATTTAGAATCAAGTGAGTTATACTGAATTTTCAATTCACCATAAAGAGTGATTGAAAACTTTAAAAGAACATTGAAAACTGCTATATTTTCAAAAATTGGAAGTCCATTTTGTCTAAAGAAGATCTATAAATACATACTTGTTGAAAGTTAGAAGTTATTAAATAACAAAATAAAAAATAGATTAAACTAGTTTCCTCAGCAAAACAACAGAATTTCCATGGTATTTCTTCTAAGTATAGGGTATATGCAAGTGTTTATTCTAAAATGTCCCCTATTCTTCAACTCTTGGCTCCATAATTGGCAACTTTTATATTCTCCAAGTACACAGATGAAAATATTTTTATATAGCATACAGAAAGTTCAATCTGTATTTAAGATTCTTTCAAGTAAGGACAATTTATTTTAACACATGATGTCTTATGGTCAAACTGATGTCTTATTTCAACATTGGCAGCTTCAAATATACCACTGAAGGTATGTTAATTTAGAGAAATCATCAAATAAGTGAATAAAAGCTGTGTCATAGAAACAGGAAATCTTTCATTCTTCCCCCAAGAGAGATTCTCACAAACTAGCAGGAAATAGTTTGTGTTTATAATCTTTGATTAATAAATAATCCAAGGATTAATAAAGCCTTGATTCAAAACCAGTTTGAATTTATAATCCTTGATTAATAAAACCCATCAAAATCAGTTTACAGTTCAAGTTACTTTATCAGAATGTTTTTTCATTGATAAAGACTATAAAATCATTAACCAGTTCAAGTAGAAAAATAATTAGCTATATTTTTACCTTTTATATGCTTCAATACTGACAGAAGTCAGAAACAGTGATTCTATTTGAACAAAATATTAAGCTGCCTGGGGCTAGACAGAAACAAAATCACAAAAGCCACATGGTATGCAAATAATAACCAGTTATAAATCAAGAAACTGACCTCATATGAATACAAACTGAGGTGTTTTTTCAGAAGCAGTTAGTCAGACAGGAATGAACAGTCACCAAAGTTTCACTACTGGAGACTTTATGCATTAACATATGCTGACCTTGGCCACCTTAAAGATACAATATTTAAAACTGTTCCTGTGCTTTCTTTATCTGAAAGTGTTGCTTCTAACTTAATTTAAAATTAAATTAAATTCAACTAAAATGACATTGGATTGGCTAGCCAGCCTAATGGAACAGCATTAATGCATGACAATGTTCAACTTGGAGAATGCTAAATAAAAGCTGTGTAAATCTATAAGCAAATAAGCAGCATGTATGCTTTTAAAATCATTTTTTAATTTTTAAAATATATTTGAACTACTAACATTTAGAATTACTTGGGGAGAACAGAATTATTACAGAAATTTTTAAAGATATTAATATAAATCAACAGATATTTACTGAGTAACCAACCACATGAGAGATATTATGTGATAAAAAATAAAATCTAGTTACTGCCTGCAAACAATCTTCAGTGTATTAAGAATAACTAAATTCACAGGTAACCATGATATAATTCATTCAAAATTCATTCAGCAACATCTATTGAGTGAGCATCTATTTGCCAGGCATATTTCTCAGTGCCAGGAATACCAAGACCCATAAGGTTACTGTTGCTAGTCTCAAGGAGCTCACAACCTACTAAGGATGACAAAGTGGAAACAAACAAATGCCATATAATTCAACAAGTTAACTACTACAAATTGGTTATAAGCTCAGTGCAGATACAGAGGAAGTATGCACAACATTTCTAGAGGCCATCAAGGAAAGCCTCACAGAATATAAAAGCATAAGGTACAAAGTACTACAAAGACAGAGAAAGGAAAGAGCATAGCTGAATAGGGAACTCTGAAAGCCTTCATTAAGAAGAAAACATTTCATAATATGTGTGTGCATCCCAGTGTGCACCTTAAATTTACACAATGTTATATGTCAATTATATCTCAAAGCTGGAAACAAATTTTTTTAATTAAAGAGAACTTCTCTAATAAGTCTTGAAGGATACTTACTAAAGGAGAGCATGTACATGTGTCTATCCGCAAAGCTATGTATAGGAGGTGCCTTTGGAAACACACAGTCCTGGGTTGAAATTCCAACTCTACAATTTAATAGCTGTGCAACTGTGCATTTTAATTAACCTTCTGGAAGTTCAATTTTCTTATCTTTAAAATGGGAATAGTAACACCCACCTTGCAGGTTATTGTGAAAGTTAGATGAGATAAAGTATTTAATGAATCCAGCTTTTGAGGAACTTAATAAAAATTAGCCATTACTAATAAAGCATGCAAGAGGGAGAACCCACACAAGAGAGAACATAGAAGGCCAAGTTACAGAGGCGGGCTACTCTGTAAGAATAAGTTGTAACATGAGCAAAGATACACAGGTGGGGAAATAGGGAACATGTTTATGAAACATTGCTAATTTGAAAGAAAATACAGGAACAAAAGGTTAAAAAGATTAAATATGGCCACAATGCATACAACCTTATATGCCTTAAATTCTAGAAATAAAACTGTTCTCTAGATACCTCTTAACCTTTTACTCTATGATCAATTATTTTAAAAAGTACCTTTTACTCCTATATGATCAATTACTATAAAAAGTTTTCAAATTAAGGCCAATTTTTCTCTTCAAAGAAAGTAACAATGTGGGGAGATGTCAAAGTAATTTCAAAATCCATTTGTATAATATCAAAATCTCTACCTGTAGGTTCATTAAAGGCATCGAGTAGCTGAATGGCAGCAATCAAGGTTTTGTCAGTTATAAATTAAATAACCCAAGCCAAAGTCAGTCCCTACCCTGCAATGAGACAGCCTCTCAGGGAACCCAGATCAGACAAGCTTCATGCCACTGTTTAAAACATGGAGGAAACTTGGTTCCTTTCTTGGCCTTTTTTGTGAATTCAGTTCTTTCCCAGAAGGCAAGACCTAATTCCCACTCTACCCCATTCTTTCTCTACAGTCATGTCCTAACAAATCTGTTCACAAATTGTTCTTCTAAATTCCATTCAGTTTCTAAATAAAATTCTCTAAATCTTTACCCTCCAACTCCTTACCCTATCTAAAACCGGCTCCACAAAAACACACTGCTCTCAGGTGGGGGCTACACCTTCCCTACATTCCACCACCCATTTCCATAGGGCCGGCGGGAGGGATTCTTCGGTGCCATTTTCCTGATTCTTCAGTGCTATTTCCAAATCATTGCTCTTCCAATCTTCTCAAAAATCTCTTCTTTGAAATTCACACCATTCAGCTTTACCAAGCCCTACCTCACCTAGCTGACATTTGTCTCAAAAATCTTCCTTTCAAACTCCACTTGCCCCAAAATCTTATTCTCTAATCCAACTCTTATCTTTATCCATGGAGATTTTAACCTCTGTGGTCTTTCTCTTCTCCAACTCCACTTCAAATACCTACTACTATTGCGCATAGTCTGAAACCAAACCTGCTTCATTTGCACAATGGTAATATCCTAGTTTTAGGCTATAATACTATGTTGCATCTCTCTGGAGTCTTAACTATTACTGTACCATCTCTTTGACCTCAAAGAGATCTCCAGCCTCCCACTAAGCAAACTATATTCTCTAAAATTTATCAGCTCCCCTTACATTCTCTCCCTTCTAGGGTGAACATCCCACTTATCATCCAGAAATAGGTACTTTTAAGAATGAAATGGGGATGCTATTCTTTATTATGCCAGGACAACAGGCATAAACCAGGACTATCCCAGGAAAACCAGCACTGAGCACCTCCTACTTCTATCCCTACACACACTGAATCAACTTCCCCTGACTTTCTATTGAAGACTTTTCTGTCTCTCCACTGAACTTGTCCTAACAACCTCTGAATCTTCCTTCACTTTCTTTAGCCATTTTTTTTTAAAGCTTGGCTAACTCTTACTAGTATTTCAAGACTGCGCTCATATCACCTCTCCAGGCAGCTTCCTCTGCCTCTGCACTTTGTTACATAGCACTCAGTAATGACAATGTCCTATTCACGAATGTATCCTCATGTTTCTCATACAATGTCATACAGGTGTACATTCACAGATGTACTTAATAAATCTCTGTTTTCTCTAAGTATCTCTCATGTGTTTATTCTAAAATGTATGATAGGAAAATTATTACTTTTAGATCTCATGTAAATTAAACAAGTCAAAAAGAGGTACTTCTAAATTAACAGAGAGCAATTACACTAATAAAAATTAGCAGGTATTTTTATTACTCTGAACCTTGTAAATTTTATCATCCCATACATTCAATTACTCTGGTTTTTTACTGTTATTCTCTGCTAATGAGTCTGTCCTCTCATATATCCTACAAATTTTGGAATTACATGGAGCATAAGTAGAAATTATTGGGGAAGAGCAAATTTCAGAACATGTATGTCAAATTAATCTACTTTAAATTTACAAACATAAATATGTGTTTTGAATATATATTTTAAAAGTCCAAATTGATACACATCAAATTTTTAACATGAGCTACCTCTGAAGAGTAAATCTTGAAATAGTGGGAAGGATGTCACTTTCTACTTTACGTATCTCTAGTTTATATTTTTGTCATTAGCATGTATTCATTTTATAATGAAAAAAGATATAAAGAAAAGAAAGCCTCCCCAAGGTTTTTTTGTAAAGTTTTTTTTTTGAGGATTAGCAAGGTAAAATCAAATTTCACAGATGGAATGCTTAACATTAAAAATTATTTCCTCTTCAAATATATTTGATGCACTTTTATTTAGAAAATGACAAAGGTCCTTATTTCATGATAATTACTTCTCTGAAAAAAGTCTCCCAGTTATATTCACACTCATAAAATGCTTCTGGGTTTCCAGTAAACAATTTTATCCCTGTTCCATATCCCAGGCCCCTGAACCAATTGAGCAGTTAGTTGGTGTAACTGCAGTCCCAACCATTACAGTGGTTGCTCAGCAAAGGAATCTTTGTCTTTTTGCTCTGTGTCTTAGTAAAAGATTCATTCATTTATTTATTCATCCAGTAAGTAATTACTAAATGTCTATAATATGCCAGACACTGAGTGAGGTCCTGAGTACACAGAAATAAAAAGTACTGGTCACAGCCTCAAGGAGCTTATTAGAGAAGAAGCAGTTCTAACACACAACAGATTGCTATAAGGAACCCTATAAGAGTGTAGTAAAAGCACAGACTTCTAATCTCCACCTGGCTGGAGCAAAAGGAAGGGAAATGCTTCACAGACCTCCCTAAGCCATCTCGAGTAGTCACTTCCTCACTGAAACTTTCTTCCTTTTCTCTCAACCAAACTATGACTCTCCCAACTTTGAAAATACTGTTTAAAGTTGCCTCCTATTCCTTCCCCACCAAAACTCCTCTTGTTTCTAAATACCATATAATTCTTAAAGAAAGCCAACCGAAATCTATGAAACTCAGAAGCAAGCAAGGAAGGAAGAGACCACTCACTGAATACCAGAGAGAGAGGTACTTAAAGTTTTTCTCATTGTTTTCTCTACTAACTTGCTTATTTTTCATTTGCATTTTAATCTACTTTCCACTTGAAATCTATTTTTCAAAGACAAGACTTGCACTGCTACTGCCTTATAGTATCCACAGCGACTAGATAAATATTCCTCAGTATAACTGGTTAGAAGGTAGGGGTGGATAATAGTGGATAGGACAGGAATTCCTGCAGATTCAGTTATTTTAAATGAATTTAAATTCCTGACTAGTGCCAGTGAATCAAATGCAACATAAATCTCCTAGGTTTTTTATCTTTAACTTAATGCAATGAAATGTAAAAACCTCAGCCAACGTATATTTAAAGTTGGAATGATTTTTTTTTCAAAGCTTGGAATAAACAATTTTATCTCTAGCAACCTAAGAGAATTGGAAGGAAAAAGCAAATTGCAAATAAGTTTTGGATGAATAATGTTCTAGGAAACCAGGCAGTTCTCAAGAGAGACATTAAGTGTGTACACACTATAATTCTTAAAAGAAAATACAGACCATGAAAAACAAAAAGAGAGACTGTTCCAGATTAAAAGAAAATAAAGAGACATAAGAATCAAGTATGATGCATGACAACTGAGTGAATCCTGGATTCAAAACAAATTTTTTATAGACAGTTGGGAAGACCTGAATAATGACCATTATATTAAACATAGCCTTAAATTAATATTAAGATGTATACTGTTTATATAAAATTACATAAAAACATAATGATGTTTCTTAAATGTAATATTGACATTATGATGATGCAGGAAATTACCTTCATTCTTAGGCTATTCATGCTAAAAAAATTTGTTATCATGATCTCTTTAATATTCTTTCAAAATGTTTTCAAATATATAAAGAGAAAATGTGGGAAAATGTTAGCAGTGAAACATAGTATGAGTATTCATTATCCCATATTTTCAGTTTTTCTGGAGCATCGAATATTTTCAAAAAGAAATGTTGAAGGGGTAAAAAGATAGGAAGCAAGAAGGGAGGCCAGCCTGACTGAAGCATAAGGAGTAAAAGTCTAAGCAAATATGAAAACCAGCTGCATGATCTCAGGCAGGTCAAGGAACCTCTCTAGGTCTCAGATAAAAGAGGAGAAAGTGTATGATCTCTAAGGTCCCTTCCACCTACAAAATCCTATTATCCTACTACTTCTATTCAACTCTAAAACTCAGAAGATAACTATATGCAAAGTGGAAAAACTCATCAGACTGTTTTAAGAACAAAACAAAGTATTTAAAATGATTAGCCAAATGCCTGTTACATAGAATACAAATAATAAACTCCTCTCTTTTGAGAAAACATCTTTAAAAATTCTTCAGCAAAACAATAAAAGAACTACTAATTAACTTAAAAGAAATAAGTAACACAGAATTGGAAAGATTTATTTTAATATCTATTCCATTTCAGTTTGTACTTATAATATCAATCCTAAATGGCTGGAAATAAATATGCCCTGATGAAACTACAAAAACAAAAAGGTAATAAATGAACTACCTAAGATTTTACATAAGCTGAATGCTTTCAAGTGAGCTTAGTATGATACACATCTAATGGAAGGATGCTCCAGAATCTGCAAAATAAAATAACAATAAAATTATATATTAGATTTTCGGGTAATAGTCTGGGAGAATTTCAGACTGCTTAAAATTTTTAAACATTTACCTTACACATACGTGTGTACATTGCAAAATGATTACGGCAATAAGGTTACTTAGCAACTCCATCCCTTCATGTAAACTATGCAATTTTCTCAGTCTGGGGTGTGTGTGTGTTTCTGTGTATTAAGATCTTAACATTTAAAATCTACTTTCTTAACAACTTTCAAATATATAATGCAGTATTGTTAATTATAGTCACCATGCTGTGCACTAGACCCCCAGATCTTACTTATCTGTCCCCTTTGACCAGCATCTCTTATTTCCCCAACTCCCAGCCTCTGGCAACCACCATTCTACTCTATTTCCATGAGTTCGGCTTTTTAAGATTCTGCAGATAGGTGAGAAGATACAGTATTTGTCCTTCTTTCTGACCTATTTCAGTCTATAATTCCTTCTAATGAGAATGCTTTTCCTACCAAAACACAAGACACACATGCCGCCCACTTCTGAAATAGCTCCTTCTCATATATAGGTCTCATCTTAACAACTCCTCAGAGGAGCCTTTTGTAACCATCCTATCTAAAGTAGCTCCCAACTCCTTATCTCCAAATTGTCTGCTTTTTCATTTTACTTCAAAAAATTTACTGCAGTTCGTAATTATTTTGTCAGTTTATTTTTAAAACTGTCCCTGTTCTAGAATATGAGCTGTAAGTATGGGATATCCCGCTTATTCATTATTATATCCCCAGAAGCAGCAAACTGTCTGATATCAATGTGCATCAAATAAATGAATGAAATAATAAACGAATATATGACTACATTAAAGAATAGGCTTAATAATGCTATTAACAGAAATGCAGAAACCAGAAAAGTGAGTGGTTGATAAGAAAAATAAGGTATGATTCAGTTTGGTGTCAAACTGAAAATATATGTTGAAAATATAGGACTGATGGGCACACAGGATAGGAAAGAGATACAGTTTGAGTTCTGCTGATTGTTAAGTGTTAGTTGAAAAACATAATAATTACATCACAAATGAGATAGAATTCAGTAGGATAAATGACACAAATTTAAATTGACTGCAGCCTGCCTATGTAGGAGAATAATCTAACATAAACACTACAAAATCCAGACAAGTCAAAATTGCTTCACAGTTTTAGAGGAAAAAAATAATAAATAAATATATTTTAGTAATTTAGTAAGAAGAGTAAAGTAATCCTACCTTACTCCTATTCAATGTGGGCCATATCTTAGCTAAAGTAGCAGGTCCATGTTGAAGGATAACACATTAGGCATGAGGAAGACCCTTGAAAAAACGTGCAGGGAAGTCCCACGGGAATGACCATAAATCTAGCCAGAAAACATGAGCTGCAAGAAGAATTTCAGGAAGTCAGAACTGTTCACCACAGAGAAAAAGGTAAAAAATGTACACATGGAATACAGTAGGAAATTAACTGCAACAGCTTGTCACATTCACCACTTTAAGTACAGGAATGCTATACTCACCCAATTCATCTCCCCAATGGCTTCCTCTCTCCCTTTCTTCCCACAATTTTCTCAATGAGTATACCTTACCTTCTCCCCTAACCTATCTCCTCAGCTTTGAATAGGTAATTTGTGTTTTTCTCCATTTTCACCGCATAAAAATGATTTCAAGTTTGAAGCACATCAGAAGGAGGAAGTAACTACTTGTTAAAATATTATTACAGCCTAAAGAAGTAATTATGTAAGAAAAGCTTTGTCAAAAGCTGGGACGGTTTGGGAATGATTCTTCTTGGCAAACACATACTCTCTCTGCCTGACATGCTTTAGTATGCCAAAGCCTGACTCTTTCACTGGCTGTTCTCTCAATCCTGGAAACTAGAAGAATTTCTAAGATGTTTTTTAGTCGCTGGCTCCCTTCCTTATCACTGATGTCATTTATGTACTTTACAGCCCTGTCAGTTTCTCATGGTTTGCTTCATGCCCTCATATTTCTAATCTCAACTTCTTGGTTTATAATCAGCTCTCTGCTCTTTCAAGCTCCTCTGTTTGCCTTTTCTGTTTCCGGTCATTTCCTCTGCTTCTTTGACTATCACATGAATCAAAGGACATTTCATAGATGTTACCAATAAGATTACTCCTTCTGTTCTGGTCAGGCAGCTGACCAAGTGCAGTGTGTCAGGACTATATTCCAAGTCTCCTACTCTTTTAAGCTTGTTACCCTTATTCAAAGGGTTCCTTTTTTGCCTCCCAGAGAAGTATTTTATTCTCTTCTAGTTTGGCAAGGTTCTCAATGCTAGAATTAGTTAGAATTCTAATCTACATAAAATGACTGTGTTATTACATCCTTCTTCTTCTTGTAAACTGCCAACATGATTGAGGACAGAAATTACGATAAGACAGCCAGCATCCTGCACCATATCTGGAATATCATAGTCACAAAACAAATGATTACTGAATGAATGAAATTTCAAGGTGAACTCAACTTTCTCTGGTTTATAAACTTTCATGTAAAGTAAGGTTTTAACAAGAGTTGTTATAGTAAATAACAAAATTATATTTAAATATGAAAATTTTAAT
>JAVSCE010005172.1:0-318303 GCA_032199065.1 Smutsia gigantea | reverse complement strand
AATATATGTTCTTTTTAAATTCTGTCAATACATTTATTATTGAATTATTGGAAGATACTGGGGGCAAGGCCATTCCCAAGTTGTAGCGACATGCATTCTCCAAGATTCATTCCCCAAGATTTGTGCTTTAGGACTGGTCCCACAGTATCAGTTACTAGAAAGCCTAAAGTTCAAATACACACAAGCCAATTCAAGGTATATTTATAGCATCTACACTTTAGATAATCCTAAATTAAAGTTTTCTATACCTGGCTATTCTTCAGAATCAACTCAAGCAACTGTTTAAAAAACAGCTTCTTGGACCTCTCCCAATACCCATTGTCCTGAAACAGGAGCTCTGGGTGAGGACAGACATTAGCCAGAGGGCTTGCATAAATAGGTATTCTTAACCAGCTGCCCTAAGGATTGTTATGTAGCTATCGGAAATCTATGCCTGGACCCCAGAATGGATGCAGCTAAGGATGAATTGTAAGATTCCATTCTAGTAAGAAAAAGAGAGGTGGCAAAATTTATCTAATCTAAAGCTGTGTGTGCTCAGATAATCTGGGAAGGTGGAACAGGCAAAGCTTAATTCTGCCAAAGTGCCTGGAAGTTTTCATGTAGAAGGTGATATTTGGCTGTGCTCCGAAAGATGCTTGGGGAAGACCTGGGGAACAAAGTCTGTCCAGACTACAAGGCTCACCATGCAAAGAAAACCTTTCCTCCCAAGCTGCCTGGGATGTTTTATATCGCATGCCCACACTCAAAACCAAGTTCGGGAGAAGGGGAAAGTAATTACCTTATTATGTCCTGAGGTTACCCCGTAATGGGTGGCAATGGGTTAAGGAAGCTGGAAATGTTACTTTTTACAGTGTTTAATTGATATACTGAGCTCCAACTTTGGCTGCAGATATCCAGGAACGGGGGAGCCGAGGAGGGGTGGCTGGGGGCCAACAGAGTAACAAGAAGTGGCATTTAGGGCATTTAAAGGGTATTCTAAGTCTACTAAAATGTTTATTAAATGCTGTATAGAATCCCCCTTCCATCAAACCCCACCGACCGGAGCTCCGTGCTGGGCCTGTCTTTGATGGGCCGCCACCTATTGTCACCTTGAACAAGTCCCTGGGCCGGAGGCTCCCTTTTCAGATGTTGGCATTCCTATGGCAGAGTAACACGTCACACACACACACACACACACACATGCATGTATTTACTTGAAAGGATTATGAGAAAGACTATTATTGGCTTTAGAAAACTATCCTTCTATAGTAACTGAAAAGCAAACATATTCTAGAGGCTTTAATAAGGATGAAATCAGTGGAAACAGCAGCATTTTGAAAATAGGTAGTTCTTGGTTTGGGGATTACAAATAATTTGTTCATTTTCTTGGTGTTTTTGTAGTGGCCATGTTCCATTTGAGGAGCATCACTTACTTTGTAGTTTGAAAAAATTAGATTGTAAGATTAGATAAAACAGAATCTGGACCAGTTTTTAAAGTTTATATTTTAGGGGTACTTGCACGTCTTAAATTTCATGGTGAGCTCTTGTGCGCCCAGAGCAACATGTTTCCAGATAGCATCTTGTCTGCAGATGGTTTTTGTAAAGAAGAGATGAAGGTTGGGCCGGGGGTTGGGGGAGAAATGGGGTTTGGGGTAAAAACAGACGGACAGCTCTTTGCAAACAGCACTCACCACGCTTGTGTTTCAGGTCTTCCAGTGCCTCATAATTGAGGGCGAGAACGCTGGAGATGATGCTCTGAGACAGGCAGAGCAGTTCGTTATCAGTGATGAGGAGTTTGAGAGATTTCTGGACCGCCACAAAGAGGTGTCCTGCTTGGTGCCCGAGTCCAACCAGAAGGTTGTATAGAGCAAATGCTGTTCTCTTCACCATAACACCTTTGCATTGATTCCAAGGAGGGATACCTCTGCCCAAGGGCTCCACCCACTGTCATTATGGGGTTCAGCATAGAGAGCTGGGAGGGAGGGCTCTCCGGCTGAGGTCCACCATCAGCCCTGCACCTGCTGGCTGTGGGTCCTTTGAATGAGCTTCTGCCCTGTCCTTGGAACGTACGCTCTGCCCCATTCCCACAGTGGAGCTGATCCAAGGACTTAGTGTTGAGAGAGCACTGTGGTGTTGAGAACATCTAGAATGTGTACATGGGTGAACCCCAGTGAGGCCTCTCTATAAACTGTAAGATTCTGGTGGGTGGGTGTGAAGATCTATTCTTGCACCTGCTCCAGACAAACACCCAATCCCTTGCTTATCACACCAGCTACCTGTCCAGCTGGAAGGCCTGCCTCTTTCCTTGGTCTCTCCCTGCCCTCCACGTGGGTTCAGTCTCAGATTTCACCCGGGAAGCTCCCAGGGTTGTAAGCCAGTGGTCAGGTCCTGAGTGATTGCGATTCTGCATTTTATGTGCCACTGGCTCACCCCCAGACCTGCCCTGCACAGAAGTCGGCAAACTGGGCCAGAGGGACAAACTGGGATGCAAGCTAAGCATGTTTGGGGAAAAGTCAAAATAAGAATAACATTTGTGACCAGTGAAAATGATTTAAAAAATCCATTTTCAAGTCCATTGCATTGTAGTGGAACACAGCACACCCAGTATTCATGTGTGTCTCCAGGGGCACTAGGCCGGGCTGTGGAGTTCGTTAGTAGCCCAGAGGCCATATGGCCTACAAGGCTGAAAATATTCACCACCTGACCTTTTACAGAAAACTGTTTGCCAACCCCTACCTGCAGGGGAGGTATTGAAGGTAGAGAAGTACAAGTACACCCTCCCTCTCTGTACCTGTAGAAGGCATAACCAGTTACAAGTAATAACATAAGAACTATTAAAATTCTCAGGTAAGCTCCCAAGTAATAGCACGAAAGGGGTTCTGCTCTACACGTTACAAAGGGGGGCAGCTATATGCATGGTGGACACAGCCTTGGAGAATCCTGAATACATGAACAAGGCTCCCCCACAGCTAGAGGAAATGGGGGAATTAGCCTGGGGATCTCATTGTCAGAGAAGCTTTCAGAGTGACATTTGACTCTTTCCACATGGAGCAGAGAATCCAGCCAGCTGGAATCTTCTGGAATCTGAATGGACACACACAGATGCCCCTCGAGAGGCATATTGAGTGGAAGGAGTGGATGCTTCTGTAAGGGACATACCCTGTAAGGAACATAGCCAAAGATGTTCAAGCCAGATCAGAAATGTTGAATCCAGAAGTAATAAAATACCTACACATTGTAAGACATAGAGAGTTGGTGTACACCTTCAGCCTCACCTCAACCTTGGCAGGAGAATAGGGAGCGGCAGCCCCTGGGGGAGGGAAGGGGAGGGTTTGGAGCTGCAGGGATGGCCTGGGGTTCGCTGGGAGAGTTCTCAGGGCACGGGCACCCCCACTGGAGACAGAATGGAAAAGACCTCATGACTCTTAATGGTGTAGAAGAGGCTTCCCAGCAGGGTAGTAACAGAAATAAGACTATTTTTCACACATTCCTGTAGGCTTATTTTATTCCTTGAGAGAGAAGGAGCCAAGTGTTTAAAAAGGGAAGGAAAAACGCGGTCAAGGAACAAGACTTGTTCCTTGGGGCCCAGCATCCTGGCATCGTGGTTCTCCAAAGCCTTTCCTCCCCAACTGCCGGCCAGCCCGGGAGTGAAGGCTGCTCCTAACGCACCCTTGGCTGTGCAGTGGACCCGAAGGTTAGGCTGCCAGAGCTCCTGGGCTGAGCTGAGCGAGCTGCTGGGCTGCTCAGTGAGGGGAGGTGTGGATGTCTCACCATGGCAGGGTGGTAAAGGGCTGTCACCTGGCACTGTGGCCAAGGGCCACTCCATAGTTGGGCAGCCGTCCATGAGTCCAGGAAAGCCCTCTGGCCTGAGTCCCTGTCCCTGCTGCCTCTCTTGGGGTTCCACCCACCGGGAACTGGGCCCCGCCACACATCTGCCCACTCACCCAGAGTTTGAAGTCTACCTTCTGGTGGGTGGAGGGTCTGGCCACTTTCGGGCTGGCACGGACTCAAGCCCAGCCAGCTTTGGCTTCTGTGCTGAAAGCTGGTTTGTCCGGGCTGCTCCCTAGGCCCTTCTTGGGGCTGGGCCTAGAGGCCAACTTGCCAAGACAAATTGTGGCTGCCCGGTGGGATGTGGTGGAGTGGCTGCTAAGCAGGCCCAGAACTGTCAGGCCTGTCAAATGGTGCTCCTGCCGGCTCCATGGCACGAAGCCCAACAGGGTGGCCAGGGTGAGGTCGGGTCAGGAGCAGGCACCGAGAGACGGCAGGACCCCTCCCTGCACCCCTTGTTGAGTGAGATACGGGTATCCCTTCTCAGGGTCCCACCTGAAAACCAAAAGTCCGTGATCAAGCCTCAAAGTTGACAGAATTCCTCCAAACCCACTTCCTCACGGCAGCAGCTCTGTAACAGGAGCGGGGGAGGTGGGGTTGCAGGGAGGTGTGGGTGCCTGTCTGCATGCAGTGGGGGCTGCCAGGGCAGGAAAGAGCCCAGCAAGGCCTCCACTTCCCTTAACAGCACAGTATGAGGGGGCTACATTGCCATTGGATCCCCCATTTATTCAGCACTTGCCAGAAGCACACTCGCATAGGTGGGATTCTCTAGAACAGAGCTTGAAAGGGGGATTTAGGTGCATAGCAAAGTGCTTTCTGGAAGCAAAAAGGTGAGGAAGGCAGGACAGGGCAGGGGCAAGAGCTAAGCAACCGCGAGCATGGTCTCTGCAGGAGTCCAGCTTGACGCCTCGGAGAACTCTAGCACATAGAGGGCACCTCAGTTGGATCCTTTTAATGGCAAGGAGACAGCTATACCACTGTGCCAGTCAGTCACTGGCTGCAGGCTGCCAGAGTGGGGTGGAGCAAGGGACACTGGGTGGAGCAGCTCCCGGCTGGCCAGGAGCAGTGCTTGGGGCAAAGGGGCAGCTGTGAGCTGTTGGACACTCCCCACAGGCAGGGAGGGATGGGTGCACTGGCTGGTAAGGAGGGCCTGGGTGGGCCAGTAAGGCCTCCAACATACCCATCTACCTCGCGCCTTGAGAACAGGCTAGGCCTTCCTTTCTGGCACTGCTACTTCTTGAGGGTCAAGGATTTCCCTTCCGTTTCCAGCAGGGCTTATAGGGAGTGTCCTGGGCTGAGGACACAGGGTGGGGATCAGAAGCTCCGCAGAGCTCTGCAGCGGAGGCGGCCACACAGCCAGTGGAACCATGGCCTCACTAGCGCCCACTCCTTGGATGATCACCGGTAGTGTCTACACCGGCTCTGCTGACCCAGGGCTCCCCTGTCCTTGGCACAGATGTCTCTGAAAGCTGACCCCTCCCTCTTGTGCCTGTCCTCCCCCTCCTCACTCCAGGCTGGGCCCTGTTTCCCTTCTCTTCTGCCTCCCAGATCAGGTGACCCTCAGCTGGGTCTCCTAGGTAGGGGGAGGGTGGCAGTCTCGCTGGTCCCTCTGGTCTCTTTCCAAGATAGCTTGGCATCAGCTCCTGCTTCCCTTGAGTCTTCCCTTTTGACACTCAAGAGCCAGTTTCCAAAAAACAACACTGAGAGGCTGCTCTGTTCTGCCCTCTGAATCGCTGAGCGAGCAGTCCTGATTCTTCGGGCAGTGGACGCTACTGACTGACGGGGGGGGGGTCACTGAATGAGAAAAGAGAGGAGGAAAGTTCAGAGGGATGGGGTGCGGCGTCCAGAGCGTAAAGACAGCAGTAGGCTCTGAGGGGGAGCCTGGGAAGGGGGCATTCAACAGGAAGCTGACAGAGGGAGTTAGGAAAAAAGAAAGGACACAAACAGAAAGCACTTTCTGCATCGAAACAAACAAGAGCAGCAGACACCCCCACTTCTGAGAAGCTGGAAGCAGATGTGCTTCCCCTATTCTTTCTGCTAAGCAGGGCTGAAAGCCCTGGACATTATACATAAAACAAACATTAAAAGACTCTGAATGGTAAAGAAAAGGAGGCAGATTATCTGGAGACCTCAAAATCTGAGGAAACACATGGCAGTGAGTTCCCTGGGTCTGTTTTTGCCCCGTAGATCCCAGATCTGGAACTGAAGGAGCTGGCAACCCAGAAATGCCAATGGGTGCCAACAACAGGCCCCAACAAAACCCGCCTTCTAGCCAAGGGGCCAAAGGAGCAACCTGGTAAGAAACATTTTGACAAAAAAATTTCTACTCCAGCCAAACCCCACAGAACCAGGTTACCCCAGCAAAGGCCCAGTCGGGAGCCTAAACTGCCAGCCTCCTGAGGCTGCCCTGAGGAACCCCAACATCCCCAGCCCCCGGGTGCTGTCAGAGGCCAAGCAGCCCTGTGGATCTCCACTGCCCAATTTCACTCCATGTAGGGAGCACCCAGTTGGCTCCCACACAAGCAGCCTGCACCTTAGCATGCCTCACGCTCTTCTAACTGGCCCCCCACTTGGCTGGGAGCCCCAGGAGGTTGGGTGGACACCGACTCCCTCCACCCCTGGCACCCTCGCCCTGGGCAGGCACCCACAGAATGCTGCGGGCACAGCGGGGGCGCCTGCTACAGAAGTCAGTCGATTGACAAGGTGAGCGCTCCACTCAAGAGCCCACAGGGGACCCTCTTTCCACAGTTTCTCCAGAGGTCAACTGATGAGACTGCACGTGTGTGCAAAACAGGATCAGGGAGTTGGGGAAAGCTGGGGCCCGGGCCAGGGGGAGGACCTGGGACCTAGAGACCACAGGAAGATGGGCTCAGGTGCCAAGGAGCTTTAATGAGCCAGAGCACCTCTTCCCTCACTTGGTTCCTGCCTCCCACTCTCAACGCACCACCCCCGTTCAGTTCTGGACAGGTCCAGCCTGCCCAAGGCTCTGGGACTCTTCAGCTGGAGGCGTTAGTTCTTCTGTCCCCTCAGCCGCTCCAGCCGCCTCCGAAGGTCTGGGGGCACCTTGGCCCCAGCTGCCAGCAGCTCTCGGAGTCTCTGTTTGGGAGTCTTGGTGAGGTGGAAATTGCAGGGCACAGGGCCCTCTTCAAAGGTGACCCGGCAGCTCCGCATTGCTGTGTGGTAGCCCTCAGCACTGGCGGTCACCATATAATCCCCGGGGGTCAGCAGGCGCCAGTAATCCCCAGCCCATGCTGAGCGGAGTGAAGGACAAGATCAGAGTCCAGCAATCCTCAGCTCCTGACCCAGCCTGAAGGCCGCCTGCGCCTCCACCCCCATCCCCCACACACACCTGTCGTCACATCATGGTTGATCCCATCCACGGCAATGACCGCATCAGCAATCCCAAGCTCCGTGTCCTTGTCCCGCACAACTCCCGAAATGCCCATGCGCACCTGTGTGGGCAAGGGTTCTCAAAAGCCTTTCCCCTTCCCCCTGGGAGTGTGACCTGCAGTTCACCTGCTGGCTCTGACCCCCTGCGAACTTGATAAAGTGAGATGTCTACCATGCTCCTAGGTGACAATACTCTGGTAAAAGTATCTCCTGGTTGATAATCTGCATCTGGACTATAAATACTTACATATTTTTATAAATATAAAAACTGCATCCTATAAATACTTCGTAGGAAGGCACATCTTTAGGATTCCCCCAGTCGTGTGACCCTTGTTATCGGGCTTGTCATCTTAGAGCCCTTGGAGACTATACCTATGGAGCCACTACAAGGCACATGAGTTCCTGCGGAACAGGAAGCGGCTATGCCAGGGCGCCTCCTGCACTGGCATAATGTCTTTTTTAAGAACAGCTCTCCTGGGCATTTGTTGGAGGCCCCACGGGTCACTGCCCGGATGGCTTATGGTGTCTATTCCTAGCTACCAATGTCTGCCACCACCCCGCGGGCACGTGCTTCCCACCTACATCCTTCCGAGGCAGTCAGATGCCATTGTGCCCCATGGCATCTATGCAACAGCACGTACATCCAGACCTCAGGCGACACCCCTCGCGGGAGCTCCAATCTAGACGGACTAGACCGGTCAGGGGCGCCTCGGGCAGGCGTGGGGCCAGGGGACTCGCTTCCAACCTGTTCTAGGTAGGTGAGGAGGGCATCTTTGTTGTTCTCCCATTCCTGAGGCAGCTCATTTTCATGAGGGAACTTGTCACAGGACAGCTCCACAGTGACCTCAAAGCAGTTGGTGTGTAGGTAGCTGAAGTCATTCATGCCTGGGGGTACCACAGACACTGGAGCCTAAGAGGTTGGCGGGATGGGAGCCTCGCCCTCCTGGCGCCCTCCTCTGGGAGATTCTTCCCGGTGGGAATGGATATCACCACTGTGACAGCACACTGTCTTATTGGGGCAGGGTTTGGGGACAGGGCCAACTCCACCCTTGGGCACATACTCCCAGGGACCGTGTGCCAGTCAGCCCCGTTGATGACATTGCCGTGCAAGGAGAAGTCCTGGCTGTGGCAGGGTCGGCGATCTGGGTCCTGCATGGCCCGATTAGTGCCCGCGTAGACGGTGCTGAGCCAGCGGAACACGGCGTCATCCGGCGTGGGCGTGAGTTCTCGGGCAGCCCATGGGGTCCGAGTCATGTCGAATGGGTAGGACACCACAAGCTCACCCCCGTGGAGGTTGGCACTCAGCACAAAGGGGATTCGCGTCATCCACTCAATCACTGCCCGAGTTTCAGGAGCCACCTGGACAGGGGCAAGTCAGGAGGGCAGGAGACAGAGACGAGGGCCCCCAGGGTGGCCCTCCACCACAATCCCCAGAATAGAATACTCACAGTGGCGTTGGGCAGGGTGTAGTAAGTGGGCAGTGGCAGGTGATGGTTGGGGACACTGTCGGGTACCAGCCCATCATCCTCGGCTTCCCACAGTGGTGTGTTGAGATCAGCAAAATTATGGTTAAGGTCGATGCCCTGCTGGTTCCAGCGGCCCTCTGCCCAGCCCACCAGCTCTGAGCCCTGCCAGGGAAGGGGCTTGTTCAACCCAAGCAGGCTCAGGGCACCAGGGCGGAAGGAGCAGGCGGCATTCATGCCAAGAGGCCTACCCGGCGGAAGGCAGTCTCATAGCCATCAGGGTTCATGGAGGGCAGCAGGTGAATGCGTGTCTCAGTGAGTAGCCGGGTCACCCGCGGGTCCCCTCGCAGGAACTCACGGCACAGGAATTGCATCAGGAGCAGGAGCAACTCCCGCCCCAGGGCCTCATTGCCATGCATGCCGGCCACGTAGCGCACCTCAGGCTCTCCTGGGGACACAGGGGCTCACAGCTGGCTCGCGCTCACTGCCTTCCCTGTGCCCACCTCTCCCCACCACCGGCCAGTACCCAGCTCATGCTCCCCGGGCTGGTCTGACATTTCCATCACGTAGAGCTTCAGGCCCTGGTGGCTCTTCCCGATGCTGTAGACGCGGGTGATGTTGGGGCACTGCTCGTTCACCTGCTTCATCAGCTGCGGGCCGGGGTGGAGCAAGGCATGGGGCATGCGAGGATCAGACCCAGGGGTCAGACCATACGTGGCTGTGGAAGGACTTAACAAAAGCCAGTGGTGGCCCACGCAGATGGGGGTGGGGAGACCAGGGCCCGGTACAGGAGGGAAGCAGCAGATCCGGAAGGGTCAAAACGGGGAGAAGGGTCATAACAAGGGAAATTGGGGCAGAATTTAAGGGGTCAGCAGGAGAGAAAGGTGAGGCAGCAGAGGTGGTGGGGACATGAGGGCAGTCCAGCAGGTTGTGCCTTGGTGGGAAGGGGACCTGAGATAGACGGTTCCCCCTTCCTGGGTCATAGGGGTTATGTCTGACCTTCCTCATGGCCTTATAATTGTGATGCCGGAAGTCCAGAGGGTCGGAGGACACCATTGCCGGGACCTCAGGGAAAAGGCCATTAGGATCTGGTGGAGGGTGAGTTCATGGTAACAGGTGAGTGCACAGTGGAGGCTGTACCCTGCCCATCCAGCTGTTGTCGCCTGCCTACCTGAGACAGGGCAGGCCAGGATCTCTGCCCGGAGGCAGGATGCCCCTCCCTGGAGCCAGGTCTGAGGCAGCAGGCGAATGAAGCGGGCCACCTGGGGCTCAGGTAGAAGGTTCAGCACTGGGGTCTCTGGGTCCGAATTGGCAGGAAATACCTGGAGGCATCAAGTCCTTTGGCGTGGCTGTTCAAACCCCAGAAGCCTGGCGAAGGAGCTCAAGCCTCCAAGATCACCATCACACCCAACCCCGGGGGGAGGGGGTCTTAGCTGGAGACTTGCACTCTGTACCAATCACAGTTGCCCTGCCCACAGCCCCCGCCAGCTGGCAGTCCTAGGCAGCCATGCTTTCTGACTTGGTCGTAGCTCATTAAACCAATATGGCCACATGACTCAGGACCAGCCAATCCTAAAGCTGTCCAGGCCCCACACTGTAGCCTGGTGTAAAAGGGGGCTCATGGGATGGGAAAGCCAGAGACGTGAGGACGTGAGAAGTGATGCAAAGATCTGAAGCCCACTGCTGGGAAAGATGTTCCTGCAAGAAACTGGGGCACAAAGTGGCACCCACCCCATAGAGCATAGAGCAAGTATCGGAGAGGATGCAGGCATGTTCCATAGCAGCCTGGCTCCTGAGGCTGCCTGCTGGGTGCCACTCATCCTGACAACAATCCCTTGCTCCTGGGATGCCCAAGTGGGTATGTTTCTTGTTTCCAGAGGAGCCCTAGCCCAGCCCAGCATCCCACAGTAGGCCAGGGGCCCACCTCCCAGCATGGCGGGCCCCAGCCACCATGGGACCACTTACGGCATCCATCCCACTGCTGTGGTTCCTACTCCCCCACCAGGTCCAACTGTCATTGCTAAACTGGACCTTGTATGATGTGACCCAGTCGTACCTGGCAGGAGAGGTAGAGCGAAATCATTGGTGGCCCCCAGTACTCCCACCCCAGCCCCTAAGTCTGCCCATGACCTCCTCACCTGAGGAGAGCTGGCCTCACCTCCACACAGAGTTCCTGCCCTGCGTGATAATGCCCGAGAAGCGGGTGGGGTGCCTGGCATCCACCTGCAGCCACGGCTCAGTGTCCTGCTGCTCGGCACACCAGGCTCCGTCATAGAGATCATCATCCTCCAGGCCTGACTGTGGGCATAGGACGTGGGGATCAGGCCAGGGTGGGCAGTGTGGGGAGAAGCAGGGACAAAGGTCTTCGAGGTTGTCATGCTCTGAGCCAGGGTTGCTGACCTGGATGTTGAGCCGTCCTCGGTGTGGTCCAAGACCAAAGGACTGGCTGCTGGATGCCTCGAGCTGACTATCTGAAACTCGCAGGGACTCCAGGCCCAAAGGAGGACAGTCTAGGGCAGGATAAGAGCAGAAACCCAGGACCAGAGAGAGTGGTCAGGGTAGGCAGGGAGCTGAGCTGAAGCTTGCCCATGTGCTGGGCAGGCTGGGGGCATGCCTGGGCCTGTGAGCCCAAGAGCTAAGTTAGTATGTGGCCCAGGGACTACAAGTCTGAGCAGAGTCCCTGGAGGGGCGGTACCTGCTTCTTGCTCCTCAGGGAGGTCAAGGGCTCTCGGGCTTGTGGTCACTGGAGGCCTGGTGGTGACCAGGGGTCTGGGGCGAGTTAACTTCTTTCGCTTCTTCATAATGACCTTTTTCTTCTTGATGATGCGAATTCGGACATACTGTTCTGACGTTCCTGGGGACCAGGGAGGTACAGCACCCAGGAAGGAAGAAGGGCAGATGGAGAGGTCTGCCGGCTCAAGAACGCACGCAAGCCCACAGCAGCACCCCTCACCCCATGTATCTAAGGACCTTAATGTGGCCTTAAAGGCCTGCGCAGTCTGACCCCAGCTGCCTCTCTAGCCACTTCTTGGCTCCTTCTCCTTCCTGTAGACATGACGGCGTGCACAGGCAGCCTGACCTCTGACCCACTGGGATGGAGAGCTACACCCAGTCCCTAGGAACTATCTGGTTACTCCGAAGAGCTGAGCTTCATTCTTTACCTATAGGCCTTTGCTCTAACTGTCCACCCTGTCATGCCACCCACCACCTCTGATTTTATTGCCTAATTCCCATTCTTCCTTCACTTCTCAGCCCAGGTGCCCTTTGAGGAACCGCCTTAGCTCCAGAATTGGTCTCATGCTCCAAAATCCCTATGCCACTTCCATCATTGCATCTGCCCTCTGGGCGAAGATGTCCTATCCTCAAATCCATGTCCACCTGAGTGCTCAGACTTTCCCGGGCTAGACCCGTGTCCCACTTGCCCTGAAGCACAGGGCAGGTGCCATTAGTTCCCCCTCCCATCCAAGCTCCACAGGAACATGCTGTACATTTTCCACTCTAGTGTCTCGTGCCTTTGCACATCTGTTTCCTTCTTGGCTGCCCTCTCTGCAGCTCTTTCTGATCCAGACACTTACCCTTCAGGACCCAGGTCCACTCGCCTCCTCTGAGGAGCCCTCCTTGACTGCCATCCCCTTGCCTCCTCTATACTCCCACATCTAAGAAGGTGCGAAGTCAGGCAGCCTGCCTCTGCTCCTCCCCAGACAGGTGTTAACAGAGCGCTCTCCCAGCCTTTCTCTTGTTCTTTCCTTCCAGTCCCTGCCCTCAAGCTCTCTCCTGCAGTGTCCTGCTCTGTACTTTTTAGTCTTGGTGCCTTTGTCTACCCTCTCTCTCCCCTCCTCCTGGCTCTGTTCTCAGTTTTCTCATCTGTGAAAAGGGAAGATTTGGGGCTGGGAGAGAAAGCATCCCACTGGCCCCTGTCCCAGGACTGCTGACTTAGTCAGGCTGGGAACTGGGGCTGCTGAGTCAGCAGCCATTGCAGGAGGGGGTGGGGTAGGGAGGAGGGAGGGAGGGAGGGAGTGAGTGAGTGTGTGTGTGTGTGTGTGTGTGTGTGTGTGTGTGTGTGCGCGCGCGCGCGCGCACTCGCGTGTTGGGGAAGGGTCATCACACGGGAGACCGGGGAGTAGGGTAACAGACTTGCCCGAGAAGCGGGCCCTCGGCCCCGGAGCTCACCGTTATCCTTCCCCGCGGGCGGCTGTGCCGGGCTACTACGCGGGGCCGGGGTCGAGCCCGGGGCTTCGGTGGTCGCGGGCGGCGCAAGGCCCAGCACCGAGGCGCCGGGAGCCCCCAGACCCACACCGACGGCAGGTGCGAAGGCGGCCAAGAAGAGCAGGAGCCCCCACATGGCGGGGTCCGGAGTGCTGACGCGCGGGGCGCGGGGCGGTCGGTGGGTTCTTCTCTTCCTGCCGGCTGCTCCGGAGCCCCCCGCCCCTTCCTGCCGCCGCCGCACGCCCCCTGCAGCCTCCGGCCCGCCCACAGCCCGCTGGCTGGCCTCGACCCCGGGTGGGGACAGAGGGAAGACCTGGGCGGAGCCAGCGGGGAGGACCCCCAAGGGGCCGCGAGGTGTGGCGGGGTCGCCCGAGGTCTCCGCACCCACCGGCCGTCCCGAGCTCACCAGCTTCACTCATGCGCTACCCCTTACAGTCTGCAAAGCCCCTCGGCTCCCTCGATTTCACTTAATCCCGTGTGGCGCCCAACCCACAGTGGGCAGCTACTTTGTACCATGCATCGAGCTCAGAGGGGTACAAGTGGCCTCTCAATCAAACTTCATTTACAAACTGGTAAACTGATACTCTGAGCTGCTAACTTACTTGGCCAAGACAGAAAAATCGGGAATGTGGGGAGGAAACCACTGTCCGGGAAGGAAATTCTACCAGAGCCGGAGGGCCCATGCCAGCGTGGGTGAGGCAGAAAAGAGTGAGGGGAAACTGAGGCGGGGACAGGGAAGGGAGGGGAGGGCTAGTCCTCCAGGAATCCTTCTGAGGGACAACCCCATAGCCAGCCGGGGGCGGTGCTTCCCACCGCCACCACCCCCGCCCCGCCTCTCCTCTCTCCTCTTTTCCCTCCCCTCCGTACTCCTTTGCTCGCTCAGCTGCCACGTTCCGGGGTTACATAACCCAAGGAGAGAAGCCGGAGCCCATACCCAGAGGGGATGGGGCCAAGGTGGAGGGGCCGGGGCTTGGTGCGCGCACGTCCGGCCCTCCTCCCTGCGCCCGCCTCGCTCTCCTCCGGGAGCCGGCAATCCCGGGTCTCCGTTCGTGGGACTGCCACAGATTCAGGGATCCCACAGCGCAGGACACTTCCCATTCCCGCTCTGAGGCCCCCTTTGATCCCTCACGCCAGGGTCGCCTCTCCCGAAGGAAGGAAACGTGTCCACTGTGCGCCTCTGATCGGTGCTTTGCCCATGCAAGAGCCCGCCGTCCCCAAGTAAGAAGCAACGTCCAGAGGTGGCCAGGAATCCTCTGGAGTGCGGGGGCCCCTGAGCGATTTTTTTTTTTTGCAGGGCCAATATTTGTGTGAACAATTTGAATCACCACAAACTGGCACTGTCAGAACCATATTGGTGGGCCAGTCTCACCGGGCCATGCTCTTGAAACTGAGATCCACCACCAGCAAGAACAACCTCATAGACGCGAGTCCTAGAGCTCCTCAAGCAAGTGGTCCAACCAGACCCTGTGGGCAGACCACCCCTGAAAGGGTGTAACTCCTACAGGGCCCACGCGCGTTTTACTCCTGCTTGAGGGAGCTTAGAAAATGGCGCGCCAAAGCAGAGGGTCCCTGAAACTTGGGGCCAGGTCAGTGGCAAAAAGACAGTACTGCATGCTGAGGCTTGTCAGGAGTGGGAGGCCAGGACAGGCCCCGCTGGAGCTAGAAGCAGGTCTGAACAGGGCTGGAGGGCTGCTCACTCTCCAGCCAAAGTTCAGTCTGGCCACAACCATGGCTCCTGACCCCTCAGAGAGGTGATGGGGTCAAGGAGGCACCCATCTAGGACATATCAGCCTCCTAAAGCTCCCACCCCTTCTAAGCCATTCCCCAAAAAAACAGCCAAATTGTGTCAAGTTCCTCTTGACTTAAGCCCCAGTGGGCTCACCTTCAAGACCCATCATGACAAGGTTCTTCCCCATACACACCTTCCCCACCTCTTCTCCCTGTGCTTTCCTCCTGGCTCATCTCCCTCCAGATGCACTGGCATTCCAGCTGTTCCTCCAGTGCACCAGCCCCACCAGCCTCAGAGCCTTTACACTGGTTCACCAAGTTTGCATCTTCATCATGCAGGTTGCCTTTCAATGTCACCTGCTCCCAAAGGCCTTCCCTGACCATTCTAAGAAAAGTAAGCCCATCCTCTCCACACACTCTACCTCTCACTCTATTTCATTATTATCTCTAAGGCACTCAGCACTGCTTGAGATGAACTGTTTTATCTGTTATTTGTTCACTGTCTGGGTAACCACCCCCCAATCCCAGTAGGAGGTAAGAAACTCTCCAGAAGAGCCTTTTGCACCCACATGTTCACACTGCACCTCAGGGTCCTTAGTCAGTGCTCAGAAAGTGTGTGTATAATATACTCAGGATTAGAGGGGACCAAGCAGGGCTGGAGGGAAGCTGACCCTCCACAACAGCACCGTTTTTCAAGGGAGGAAATAGCAGGCCATGTACTGGGAGACCCACCCCTAAAGGGACTGGTGGGACAGGGCATGCTGATCACCCCCCTCCAGTCCCTCAGGGACTCGGATCTGTGGGATGATCATACCTCTTGTGTCCCCTGCACCCCCTCATCCTTCTTCCCACCCCTCTGTCTCCTTGCCTCTCTGCCCTATTGCAACATTTCGGGCCCCTTCCTGCCCCTCTGCACCTTCCCATCCTTTATAATTTCATGTGCTCATACCCTCAGGCCCTTTTGCACTTCTAGCCCAGCTGCTACGTCTGGCTCTTGCCACTTGGTTACCTGAGGCTGGAAAGGTGCCAAGCCAGGAAGCAGGTTCTGGAAACAGCAGCTCTGTGGATGCGGTGGCAGATTTGCACCCAGGCAATGCACAGCCGGACCTCTAGCCCAAGGAGCCAGCTGGAGGATTTTTCATGACATCACAAGAGAGAGAATATGTTGCAAAGCACAATTTTTTGAGCACGACTGAACGATACTGGGTGGAGACACCTTCCCCAAAAGGATTTCAGCTCAAGGGATGGGCTGGGAATCCCCTGCCAGCTTTCCCCTGTGGTTAGGTGGCTGGAAGCGGAGAGGACAGTGACTTTGCACCACGCAGGCTTAGTTTTACATTGTGCTTCTTCCGTCATTTATTTTGTTTGGGTATCCTTGGACAGTGATTTCACTTCTTTGAGCCCCAGTTTCCTCATCTGTGAAGTGGGAACAATAGTATCTTCATCTTCCCAGGGTTGCTGTGATGGTAAAGTGAGATAATATGTGATTCCAGGGGAGCCCTTAAATTAACCACATGAATAAAGGTGGAGAGAACAGTTTAAAAGAGTCCTCTTGCTCCCACATACATGATGGAATAAAACAATATCAGGAAAAGAAAGTAAGCTATGTGTCTGGCTGCACAAATAGAGTAATAGTGGAATATCCTGCCTTCTAATCTCTTGTGCCTGGTGCCGAGCAGGGCTCCCTCCCCAGCAGGTGCTGTCCCTATGCGGCAGGCGAGCACTGATGGCTACTCCCCTTGCACCTAGATGAACAGGGAGGCACCTCTCGACACGCCCATCCTCCCCTCACCACCACCTCTCCCAGCTGTCTCTCTTTGGTACATCAATGTCTTTGAGATCCTTGTTCCTCAAAGTGTGGCCCAGAACCAACAGCATCAGTGTCCCCAGGGAGCTTGTTACAAATGAGGAATCCCTCCCCAGACCTACTGAATCAGAATCTGCATTTTAACAAGATCCCAGAGGATTCAACCCCAGGAGACTCATGTGCACATTAAAGGCTGAGAAGCACTAGATGGAGATTCAGAGCACCTCCATTTAAAATGCATGAGATTCACAACTTTCAAGTTTGCTGGTGTTTGATGCTGTCACTGGAAGTTTTACTCAAGCCACAAGAGTACATCCATATAGCACTTGAAAATTGGTATTTCGTTCATTCTGGGAGGGTATATCCCTGATGTCTGCACATAACCCTATATTGATTTGCTTTTTTAAACTAAATCATTTTAATTAAATACTAATTTTAAAGGTCAATCACATTTAGGCTTGTAATAGAAGACTTTTTCTATGCTTCTCCATTACCAGATTAACCACTTTCAGTTCCTTTTGCTGTTTCTCCTTGTATTTACTTCTATGCTTCTATTGCTATTTCTTGATGTTTCTATGTTAGGAATCATTTTCCTTCAGAATTTTGTGGGCATTGCTTTATTGCTCTGGGACAAGCCAGAGCAAGGGCAATCAAAGAATGATCCCAAGGGCTGGTGGCACCGGGCTGTTAAGCCTGCATCTACCTAAGATGTCAAAGCCACCAGGCTTGAGTCTTTGGACAGGGCCCCATGGAGGCAGATATGCAGCCTGATTCTTGTTCTGGCTCCTCCTTTCCTAAGGGCTGTATGGTCACTGCCTCCTCTTCCCCCACCCCTATCAGCTTTCCTTCAGAGAATGATATATGGACAAGGATTAAGTTCTCTCAATTATGATTCATTTCCACTCTTGCCTCTCAAGTCACTAAGCAGATGGGCTGGAACCGCTGTAACTGCCACCCATTTACAGACCAACAGTGGGGATAGGTTTCCCGGGTGACCAATCCCTTCATTACACGTACGCTTCCCTTAATTCCACTCTTTGAGGGTAACCTGAACATCCAATCTGGGGATTACTACGTTATAGCCCTCTTATATTCACATCCGCCACGTCATTACGGGAATCCCAGTGACTGGAACACCTCCACAAAACAGCCCCCTTCCGCCCACCCCCACTTAGCTGGTCACATGGCAGATCAGCCCCAGAAGGTCTCAGGCTGCTTCCTAGCAGAGCCTATCTCTGCATTACAGGACTGTAGTCCCCACAGGCATCACCCTACTCTCAGGGGAGAGAGCTGTGGACAGGAAGATTGAATGGCTTGCCCCTGGACACACCGCTCTGGGAACCCTGGGGGGAAAAAGAAAGCAGTCCTGCCTCCCTTGGTCAGCTGCCCATACAGTGATGGGCTTAGAATGCTTTCCCTGGCAATTCATATCCTCATGGGGGGGCTTAAGGCAGAAAATTAGCAAAGGCAATAGGGTGAGTCTTAGTTCTCAGAAATTGCTGACCTCCTTCTGCCTAAGCCCCACCTAAGCCACCAGCTGCTTATGAGGCCAGAATCAGCAGCCCCCTCCCTACCCCAACGCCCCACCTGGCAACAGTCACAATGCCTCAGCTGCCCAGTCCCAGAATGGCTGACAAAAGTGGGAGGAGGGGAGGAGGGTTTGATGGGTAGGTATGTGGGGAGGGGGCGATTCCCAGGGAGCCCAGTTCCACACTCCCTGGGCTCACCCTTGAGTATCTGCAAGGGCCCCCCGACCCCTCCTACCACCCTAATCCCTCCCAGCACTACTGGGTTCCTGTAACCACCTTCTTCCACGCCCCAGCCCTGCTTATGCGGCTGGAACCCGGGCCCGAAGCCCCTGCTTACCCTATCCCAGTCCTTCCCAGGGCCTCGGGGGCCAGGGATGGGTTGGGAAGTCCAGTGGGTCCATGTGTATCCCTTGGGGCCCTAGCCTGGCCCCCTCCTGGACAGTGTCCTGGGGCTGGGGGCACAGGGGCTGGCAAGTCAGGCAGTCCTTCCTACAGGGGCCTGGCCTGGCTGCTGCTGCTACTGGTCAGCTTCCTGGCCTTCGACCTGTTCCACTGGTAAGTGAGCAGCAGGCTGGCAGGTAGGCCAATGCAGGCAGGCAAGCGAATGGTCGACCTTCCGAAGCCCAGCTGCCCCCCTCTTTCTCCACAGGCCCACAGCACATACTTCTCACAGGGAGCCACAGTCAGGGGGCCGGAGAGGGTCCAGGACAGCAGGTTTGTGCTCCTGCCACCAGTGGCAGTCACAGGATGACTTGGCCTCCAGGAGGCTCTGCCACTGCTCCCCGTGGGTCTGGAGTTGCTCCTGGGAGCCTGCGGCGTGCCCTTGGTCCTGCTGGGCCTGGCTTTCTGCCTCCATACTTGGGCCTGAGTGCCCTCCAGAAATACACCGGCCATGCCATTTCCTCAGCCCTCCTTTCCTCCATCCTGGGCTGCCAGGCTGGAGGGTAACCCTCGGGGGCTGCAGCCCTACAATATGGACAGTGGATACCTGGGTCTGAGTCTGAGGGCAGTGACAGAAGACAAGATAAGGGACAGGGAGCCCAGGGCAGGATGTGGTGGCCATCTCAGAGCCTGCCGGTCGGGGCGGCCGCTCAGGCCTCCTCTGCGGTTCTACGGAATGAGCATCCAGATTGAAAGGCTTGCAAGAGAGCAGAGTGAGATTTGGTATCAGCCCGCAGGGAAGGGACAGGGCTGCAGAGGGGGCTTCCCATAAGAAAACATGAGAATCTACGTCTGTGGGCTCCGTAGGCTCCCCTGCCAGCCTGGAGGGTCCATGGAGAGGGGCTCAGGTGAGCCCCACACACTGGCTCCTCTCCTGGCTGGACCCCACCCCCACCCGGGTCACAGTGGAGCTCCCCTGGGCAGGGTCTGTGGGTGAGCATGGGGGCCCTGCTTGTGGCCATCCTGGGCATTGCAGGAAGCACCATGACTTAGGGGCTCTGCCCAGAGGTAAGACCCACCCCAGCCACGCTGGTGTCCTCCCCACCCTTGCGCCCCACCTGCCCTGAGGTCCCAGGTGCCTCCAGGGCTGCTCCTGCAGCTGGCCCGGCCCTCTCTCCAGGTGCACCAGCCATGATGCAGCGGCCACGAGTGGAGAGGGATACCATCGGGGCCGGCAAGGGGCCGCAGCCAGCAGTGCCCTGGTGGGCCTGGGTCACGTGGCAGGGCGGGGTGCGCTGGTGTCTGTGCCATGTGCCCCAGCGCTGGACCCAGTGGTGGACCACATCGGGCTGGTGCCAACCTCTGCTGCGTGTGCTGTGGGGACTGAAGGGTGTCCTCTACCTGCTGCTCATGCTGACGCTGTGCCACGCTCTCTTTACCACTGGCTCCCACCTGCTGAGCTCCTTGTGGTCCATCGCAGCTGCAGCGTGGCGCCCTCTGCTGCCAGCAATCCTGCTGCTGGTGCTCAGTGCCCTCCCTGCCCTGCTCTTCATGGCTTCCTTCCTGCTGCTGTTCGCCCCACTGATGAGCCTCGTGGGCCTCCTCACCCCCATGTCTTACCCAGACAACGCTCAGAACTTGGACCAATAGAAGGGCAACCCCGTCCCACTGCCTGTGTCTGTTGACCCTGGCCCAGGGCCTGAGATCCTATGGAGAGGGAGGGCAGTGGGACCAGGGCCTTCCTGCCTCAGCAGGCCCCTAGCACTGGTCGGGGTATGCTTGATGTTGCTAGAGCTGGCAGGGTAGACCAGCCAGACCTCTGGGCACCTTACTCAAGCCGATGCTTCAGGTACTTGGTGTAGGGGATCAGCGGCTTCAAGAAGGGACAAGGGCAAAAGGCTTAGTTAGGAGCAGAGGTTGGGCAAGCCACCAAAAGCTCCTAAGGGGTAGTGTGGTGACACCACTGGGGTCTCCACAGCAACTGGCAGCATCTTTATCTTGTAGCTGCTCAGCTCTCTCAGCTGCAGACTCATTGAGACCTACCTGGGTATCCCTGGGCTTGCCATTCCTCCCACCAACCCCTTTTCAGTTCCCCAGGCCCTAGAAAGAGGCCACTGACAGAAACCTAGCCGAGAAAGGACTGGCCAGAAGCTCCAAAAGACCACAACTAGCTTACCTCCCAGACTTTCCTGCCTATGTGTCCCCTCTCCCTAGATTTCCTACTTCCTGTCTCAGTCCACAGCCCCAGGTCCAGAAAATTGGACAACCAGAGTAGGGAGGGTCCCAGAGAGCACCTACTCTTTTAAGACTCCTGAGGTCTGTTATGGAAAAACAAACAAGAAGTCGCATTTCCCCACCTATGCAGTGTATGGCCCTGGCTGATTGATTCTTTTGAGCCTCAGTGTTAGGTGAGTTCCAACCCTTTTATGGGGTTGTTGTGAGCCCAAGACAACACTTATGTGTGAAGTATTTTGTCAAGCTCAGAAAACTGTCAGATACTGTATTGAACTCTAGGAACATTCTGTAGGCTCAAAAGGTCTTGACCCCAACAGCTGTTGAAAAAGCAGGGAGCATTCCTGGCATTCAGAGAAATGCTCTGTCATAGATGCAGCATGGCCCTGCGATGGTACACGAAGAATGGATGGATATGGACAAGATGTAAAAGGTCGTGTGCCGTGAAATCTCAAAATGTGCAGACGTTGAACTCTTCTAATTGCGAAATGCTTGGAGCTGGGGCTTGGTGCCCGGATATGTTTGCATAGCTGTGTGAGTGGGGAAAGCAGAGCCCATAGGTTTCTAAAGCCGACCCAGCAAGCTATTCACAGCACCAGGAGGGCCTTGGAGGGTGGCACCCTTTGATGCCTACAATGCTGGCCCTTCACACATAAGCTAACCCTCCAAACACAACAGTGAGTGGTCATTTATTTTATTATTATTATTTTTAATATAATTTATTTTATTATCATTAATTTCCAATTACATGTGCAATATTACGATTATTAAACTACCCCTTCATCACGTCCCCCCCACCAACCCCATTACAGTCACTGTCCATCAGCATAGTGAGATGCTATAGAATCACTACTTCTCTTCTCTGAGTTGTACTGCCCTCCCCGTGCCCCCCCAACATTACATCTGCTAATCGTAATGCCCCTTTTTCCCTCTTATCCCTCCCTTCCCGCCCATTTTCCCCAGTCCCTTTCCCTTTGGTAACTATTAGTCCGTTCTTGGGTTCTGTGGGTCTGCTGCTGTTTTGTTCCTTCAGTATTTTTTCTTTGTTCTTATACTCCACATATGAGTGAAATCATTTGATACTTGTCTTTTTCGGCTTGGGAGTGGTCATTTATTACCAAGTAAGGCACATGATAGACAGACTCACCCACCTGCTGACCACCACCCAATCCCTGAACCACCCCAACTCCCCAGTCCTGACTCCCCTGAATCTCCAACCCTAAAATCTCTGCTTCTGAAGCCCCGGACCCAAAGTGCCCCTCTCCTGCTATGTAACCACTCAGGCCCTAGGGACCAGCCCTTAGAACCCAGTTTCATTTTGCTAAAACCCGTTTGCTGTGGAGGTTTGTAGCCCTGGTTACATGCCACTGGTAGATGCCTTCACTGTCAGTCAGTGCCTGAAATCCCAGGCTCTGTCCTTCCCTCCCATTTCCTTGTGGTTCTCCCTGAAAAAATGGCCTGGTAGCAATGCAGGGCAAGGCAGGACATAGAGATGGCAGAGCCTCGTGGTTAGGATAGGCTCTGGTGTATTAGCTGAGGCTGGGTTTGCATTCCAGCTCTGTCACTTTCTAGCTTCATGGCCTTGGTGGAAATTGCTAAACCTGCCTGAACTTCATTTTCCTCATGGTAAAACAAAGGCAAGAACATCTCTCTTAGGGCCCCTGTGGGGCTCCTGGCATGTGGGCTAAATTGTTGGACTAAATTGTCTTACCACAAAGTGTAGCTATGCTGATATTATCCCATTTTACAGAGAAGTCAGATTCAGGACAGCCACTTGCCAGTGGCAAGGCCAGGTTGTTTAAGTCCTCGTCCACCCTAACAGGCTACTAAAAGGAAAGAAATGGATGAAATACAACCTAACTGAAGACTTCATGTCTTCTCAATGACTTTTTCTAAGAGCTACCATCAGAGATAAAGGCAGGATGCCAGTCTTGGTTCCATCATTGACTTGATCATGAATCTCTGGCCAGGAACATCACTCCAGAGCCTCTGGGCCAGTCTGAATAAAAGAAGAGGTTTTGGCTCAAACCAGACACATTGAGTTGGGGGAAAAGGGGTCAGGATGAGGTCAGGAGAAAGGAGAAGGCCATCTTCTCTTCCCCCCATATATATACCTTCCACCCTCTGCTGGTGTGGGATAAGATGGTTCAGCCTTACTTATGTAAATACTTATCAAATGACATCAACATATACCCTGTGGCCTGGCAACCCAAAAAGAATTTCCACAGATGCCTATGAGGCCCTTGCTCCCCAAAGTGTGGCCCCAGGACCAGCAGTATGGGCACCACCTGGAAACTGGCTAGAAATGCACAGTCTGAGGCCCCACCCCAGGCCTGCTGACTCAGAGCCTGCATTTTAACAAGAGGCCTGGTGATCCATGGGCATGCTAATGTTTGGGAATTGCTGAATGAGAGGGGACATGTAGGAAACAGGTGATTGCACTGTTACTAGTGGAGAAAGGAAATGGAAAGCTAGAACATGGTGGACAAGCAGGGCAGAGAGGAGGCCGCAGTTAGAAAGGGCAGAGACCATACCTACTGATAGCAAAATACTTTAGTGAAAAGAAACTGAGAATAGTTTTTTTAAACAAATTTAAAATGCATGCCAGCAAAGCAAGACTTTCTTTTTTTGGCAAGAATACATAAAAACAAATGATAAATAGAATAGAATGGCCAGTGCTAGGGGCAGGAAATAGGAGTGGAGTGTACAGATAAAAGGGAATAAAGTGAGGGACCTTGCAGAAAGGAAAGAAACATGGTATCAGGAATGTCATTCCTGAAATTCCTTTACATGTAGATAAAGCCTCCCACTCAGAGTTAAAAGGCTTAAAAATGCAAGCATGGGGAAAAGGGACATGCTTGAATGAAGGGGTTCTAAGCCTTTCCCGTTTGGGCCAAGAAGGGAAAGCTGTTCCACCGGCCTGAGTGACAGGGCAGCTGGGTCGATCTTTGCCCGCCCTTCCCCATCCCACCCCCCAGCCTGCTCTGATGAGGATGGGTGGGAGTAGGGAATCCAGTAACCCTGTGGCCTGGCCAGAAAAAATAATCAGATCAGACCCAAGCACAGACCAGAGCGGAGGAGGCTTCTGCCCGAGGGCCTTTGCATCTCACAAAGCGCAGAGGGGATCCACAGCGGCATGCACACCAGGGGGCGCCTAGGAGCAGGAGCGCCCGGCAGGACTTCCCTCTCCGCCGCAAGGATCAGGCAGCAGTGAGTAGGAGCGGCCGGGATGAGGGAGGGTCCAATTGGGCGGTATCAAGGGGGCTCATGAGGCTGGGGGGCACCCCATGAAACTGAGTTGTTAGTGGCCGTCATCGGGAAAGGAGAGGGGTCCCCGGAAGGGTGAGGCTGCGCGGTTCCCGGGAATCTCTAAGGCGTAGCTGCGGGAAGCCGGGAGGGGATACGTTGCCTCAGACACGCGTGTGCGAAGGAAAGGGTTGTGAAGCGGGCGGCTCCTCACCGAGAGTCGGTAGCCACAGAGGAGGTGGGAGAAGACCGGGTTCCGGCGAAAGAAGGAACGGTCTGCGCGGCGCAAAAGGTCACCCAGCTGCAGGGCAGGTGCTGGGTGCTGCTAGGGGGTAGGCACTGTGCAATCCCCTAGGCTCGGGTGCGCGGAGAGGGGCCAGCGCGACGGCCGGGAGGCGTCGAGGCGGGTGCGTTGATCGCGGGGTCAGAGCGGAGCCGGCAAAGGCCTGAGTCTGGGAAGGACGCGGGGATCAGAATGCTGCAGGCAGACGCGCAGGGAAGGTTGTAGCCGTTCCGAAAAATCTATACCCCGCCCCGACTCACAGCCTGCAGACCGACGGTGCAAGGCGCGCCCCCTGGTGGAGATCGTCAACTCCAGCAGCTCGGGCGAGGCTACGGTGGGAGAAGGGAAAGAAAGAGAGGAGGGGTACCTCGCAGTCCTGGATACGTGCCCTGGGCGCGAGGGTATATCCTGGGAATAGAACGGGGCATCTTCGGCCCACTGTCCTCACGGTGGCGGTTTCGTAGACGCCTCACCCTTAACTCAAATCTCCAGCCAGAAACCAAGAGGCATCAAAGGCAGAAGTCATGAAATCCTAGAAAAGGGCTCTGAAAGGAGTTCTTCAGCTACCCGATTCACTCATTCAAGAAGAGAGGACACGAGAACTCCAGCAGCGAAGTTTATTGCCTGAAAGACAGACTGGCTGCCTCTAAAGGAGAGAGCAGCAGTGGCAGCAAGGGGCGGGGGGGGGGGGGGCGGGGAGCTGCTTCTAAAAGAAATTGAGTGGGAAGTTGGTCCCGTGACTTCTATGCATTACAAGGTTCAGGAAGAGGGGATGCTGACTGGATGATTTAAAAACAAGTATGTCTTCGGACATTTTTATTGGTTGAGTTCAGCTGGTGCCAAGTTGCTGGCTGATGTAACATGTAAGGTATGTAGGTAAAGGTATGTAGGTACCTTTGAATCTCCTTTTATGGCAAAGGTATGTAGGTATATTACCTTTGCCCCTTGTGGCCGGTCGTTGCTAGGGGAACTATCTAGGGTGAGGGTCACTGGAACAATGGGTGGTTTTTCCAGTAACTGGAACACAGTTTTCTTAGAACTAGGTGGGGGGTGAGGCCTTGGGGCGGTTCAAGGCTGGGATGCAACTGCTGCAGGTGATGGGGAGGGGGGGCACTATGCCCGGAGGCAGTTCAAAGTTCTAACAGGATCAATCTAGGCTGCTTCCCTGTGTCCTGGACTTCAGACCCAGCCCTAGTCTGTTACCCCATTGCTCCTGCAGCAAACAGCTGTCTTTTGCCAGGTTCCATTAGCATCTGGATGCAACCAACTTTGGACAAGTTATTTTTTCTTCTGAGCAAACATTTCCATCTATATTCTGGATCTTATTTCCCCTTCAAGTATTTTCCGTCTTAAAAATAAAAATGGATCAAGGACCTGAATGTAAGTCATGAAACCTTAAAACTCTTAGAAGACAACAACAAAAATAAAAAATAAAATAAAAGTGTTGGGTTGAATTTGTTCTCAGTTCTTGTCCCCGCCACAACAACTGAAGGGCAGAGAAACAGTGAAGCGGTCCAAAAGTTTTATTTGAATGCACTCCAAGGGAGGTACCAACTAGAGTCTAGGTGGACAAAGAAAGGTTTACTTGCTTAAAGCAGAGAGGAAGGGGAAGCTGTTTGACAGAAACTCGCAAGGCTCAAACTCTCAGTAGCCCCTCCCTAATCTGAAGTAGGACAGAGAGAGTGAAGACTTGTGCTTAAGGTCTGGAAAATAGAATGAAATAGCAAAGTAACAAAGACACCACTGGAAGAGCAGAGACAAAACATAGTATATTGAGCAGTAGGAAGTCTTTTAAAAATACGCACTCCAAGAAAGGGGAGTGAAGGCAACCTCAGAGAGGAGGTGCACCTTAGGTTTAGGATTCTGTCTTTTAAGGCTTCCAAGAATGGGGCAAAGGGGCAGGGGTGGGGGTTGTTGGGAGTAGGCTTGACTTGTGGTCTCAAGATGTCTCTCTCTAGTAATAGACGTTATGTCACTATCCACACAGTCCTCTAGATAATTCTGTAGGACAAACTTCCAGTTCTTCTCCAAGATAGTGGTTTCCCTCAAGCACTGGGAACATATCAGTTAAGACTGCTTGCCCTGCCTTAAGGTAGGGTGTGTCATTGTCTGATTACCAAAGATTAGGTTAGGAATCTTACCTTCTAACTCCCTGGTTTTTAAAATGGAATCTTAGTCTTAAGATGGAGTCCCTCCTGTTCTTACTATACTATTTATATCTTAGCATTTTTCATCATAGGCAGGAAAACTTAATCAAAATGCTTGTCCCAGGTCTCTGCCCTATCTCACCAGCATTAATTGGAGCAAGTCTCAAGGTTAGCCCAGATTCAGAGCATGTGGAATGAACTCACATTGCAAAGGGTATTAACTCTGTGAGTCCTTTCTGCCTCGCTGGCTTTATCTGGTGAACTTCTGTGGTTTTTGGTGTGCCCCACCCTCTTTTCATCCCAGTCTTCTCAGTCTTTCTACCTAACTAAAGAACTTGACTTAAGATCTGTTGCTTCTGTTAGGCAGGAAAATAGATATGAGCAGGGTGGAGAGAGAATTAAGGCCAGTAAAACCCACTACAAGGGGCTCAAAAAGTTAACCAGTTAAAACTAGAGACCCAGAAAAGACCCAGAGTTAATGAGGTAATCAGTTAAAGCTCAAAAGGCCAGGAGCAGCTTGGCCTGGAATGTTTGAATATTCAACAAAGGAGGGTACCTCAGCATAGCCCATGTCTTTATTGTGTTCATCATGCAGGCCCAGCTTATTTTTTAACTTTACCTATATGCTGTTTTTTCTCCTTCAGCCCTAATCAAGTAATTTGCAACCTGGGCAGTTAATTGAACAAGCAGGCCCAGCTATAAACAACATAGTAAAAGACAGAAAGGATTCCATCTTAAAGAAAAGATTGCATTTTAAAACTCAGGAAGAAGATTCTTAACTTACTCTTTAGCAAACAGACAATAACTCAGCCCACCTTGGGGCCATGCAGGCAGGCTTGTTGGATGTGCTCCAGACCAAGAAGCCAGTATCTCAGGGAGAAATTAGAGCAGTAAATTTCTTGTGTTAAGTCAATTTTAAATATTTGGGGCCACTTAACAAGTCTGCACCCACAGCCCTTTATTACATTCCTAAAAAGTCCTTAAAAGGGGGAACCCTCAACCTTTCAGCACGCTCCTCTCTCTGAGGTCGCCCGCACTTTGTAAATGCGTAACTTTGACTTTTTCTCAATCTTTCAGTGGTCCTCTCTCTGAGGTCGCCTGCACTTTCCAAATGCATAACCTTTTTTTTTTTTGGTATCAATCTACAATTACATGTGCAACATTATGGTTACTAAACTCCCCACTTCATCAGGTCCCCCCCACCTACCCCATTACAGTCACTGTCCATCAGCGTAGTGAGATGCTACAGAATCACTACTTGTCTTCTCTGAGTTGTAAGGCCCTCCCCGTGCCCCCCCAACATTATGTCTTCTAATCATAATGCCCCTTTTTCCCCCTTGTCCCTCCCTTCGCACCCATCCTCCCTAGTCCCTTTCCCTTTGGTAACTGTTAGGGCATTCTTGGGTTCTGTGAGTCTGCTGCTGTTTTTTTCTTTGCTCTTACAAGTGCATAACCTTTTAACCTTAACCTTTCTCTCTTCAACCTTTCAGGGCACCTCTCCTCCCTGAGGTCGCCTGTACTTTTTCTCTCTTTAAGTAACGTTAAATAAAACTTTTACTCTGCTTCACTACTGTGTCTCTGCCCTTCAATTCTTTGTTACGGAGGGGACAAGAACTGAGGAAAATACACAACACCTCCCAAATACTTCTACTTGATTTTCTGGCCTGTGTCTTCAAATGTCTAACCAAAAAACAATTTTTAGAATTGTCATGTGATATGGTGTATTTATTTGCAAAATATTTGTAACATATGTGAAAGTTGTGAAACCTTCTAAACCTAAGGACACCACATAAAATAGGGCTTTCTGTGTGTTCGTCTTCCTGTGCGTACAAGCTGGGATTCCCAGACTTGCTGTTCATAGGCACTTTTGACCTAATCCTAATCTAAAAGGAACTGCTTGTGTAGACTTGTGGACACTGTGGTGGCGACCATGGAGGAGGGATTGGGGTGAGTGGGTGGGGAGGTTGAAGGGGATAAAGAGGCACAAAAATTCTTTTTTGTAATGTAGGCTGGCCATGGGGATAGTAGTGCAGCATGGAGAATATAGTCAGTGATTCTAAACATCATCTTATGTTGACAGAGAGTAGCTGTACTAGTAGGGGGAGGATTTAATAATATGGGCAACCGTTGAACCAATGTGTTGTATACCTGAAACTAATATAAGATTGTATATCAACTATACATCAGTTAATAAACAAATAAAAAGAACTGCTTGTAAAGTTCTACCATTAAGAATTATGTAGATGACTGTAGAGCTTTTGGAGTTTTACCTTTACTTAGTTAACAAAATTCCTTTCCATTCCTAGTTTGCTAGCAATTTTGATCATGAATGAATATTGAATGATAAAATTGTTTTTCCTGTATCTACTACAAGGAATATTTGGTTATTCTGTTGATATGAATTACATTTTTAGATGTCTTTTAATATTAAACCATTCCATTGTAATCCGTCTGGTTCCCCCCTTTTTTTTATTAAGGTATTATTGATATACACTCTTATGAAGGTTTCACATGAAAAAACAATGTGGTTACTACATTTACCCATATTATCAAGTCCCCACTCATTCCCCAATTCAGTCACTGTCCATCAATGTAGTAAGATGACACAGATTCACTGTTTGCCTTCTCTGTGCTACACTGTTTTCCCCATGATTCCCCATACCATGTGTACTAAACATTATACCCGACAATCCCCTTCTCCCACGCTCCCACCCACCCTACCTCACCCCTCCCCTTGGGTAACCACTAATTCCTTCTTGGAGTCTCTGAGTCAGCTACTATTTTGTTCCTTCAGTTTTGCTTCGTTGTTATACTCCACAAATGAGGGAAATCATTTGACACTTGTCTTTCTCCGCCTGGCTTATTTCACTGAGCATAATATCCTCCAGCTCCACCCATGTTGTTGCAAATGGCAGGATTTGTTTCCTTCTTATGACTGAATACTATTCCATTGTGTATATGTACCACATCTTCTTTATCCATTCATCTACTGATGGACACTTAGGTTGCTTCCATATCTTGGCTGTTGTAAAAAGTGCTGGAATAAACATAGGGGTGCATATGTCTTTTTGAATCTGAGAACTTGTATTCTTTGGGTAAATTCCAAGGAGTGGGATTCCTGGGTCAAATGTTATTTCTATTTTTAGTTTTTTGAGGAACCTCCATACTGCTTTCCACAATGATTGAACTAGCTTACATTCCCACCAGCAGTGTAGGAGGGTTCCCCTTTCTCCGCATCCTCGCCAGCATTTGTTGTTCTTAGTCTTTTGGATGGTGGCCATCCTGACTGGTGTGAGGTGATATCTCATTGTGGTTTTAATTTGCATTTCCCTGATGATTACTGATGTGGAGCATCTTTTCATGTGTCTGTTGGCCATATGAATTTATTCTCTGGAGAACTGTTTCTTCATATCCTCTGCCCCTTTTTTAATTGGGTTATTTGCTTTTTTGGTGTAGAGGCGTATAAGTTCTTTATATATTTTGGATGTTAACCCCTTGTTGGATATGTCATTTACAAATATATTCTCCCATACTGTAGGATGCCTTTTTGTTCTGTTGGTGGTGACTTTGCTGTACAGAAACTTTTTAGTTTTATGTAATCCCATGAGTTCATTTTTCCTTTTGTTTCTCTTGCTCGAGGAGATGCGTTCAGGAAGAAGTCGCTCATGCTTATATTTAGGAGATCTTTGCCTATGTTGTCTTCTAAGAGTTTTATGGTTTCATGACTTACATTCAGGTACTTGATCCATTTCAAGTTTACTTTTGTGTATGGGGTTAAACACTAATCCAGTTTCATTCTCTTGCACGTAACTGTCCAGTTTTGCCAACACCAGCTGTTGAAGAGGCTGTCATTTCCCCATTTTATGTCCATGGCTCCTTTATCATATATTAATTGACCAGATATGGTTGGGTTTCTATCAGGACCCTCTACTCGGTTCCATTGGTCTATGGGTCTATTCTCTTTTTTTTAAATAATTTATTTTGATATCATTAATCTACAATTACATGTGCAATATTATGGTTATTAAATTACCCCCTTCATCAGGTCCCCCCGACCAACCCCATTACAGTCACTGTCCATTAGCGTAGTGAGATGCTATAGATTCACTACTTGTCTTCTCTGAGTTGTACAGCCCTCCCGTGCACCGCCAACATTACATCTGCTAATCGTCATGCCCCCTTTTCCCCCTTATCCCTCCCTTCCCACCCATCCTCCCCAGTCCCTTTCCCTTTGGTAACTATTAGTCCGTTCTTGGGTTCTGTGAATGTGCTGCGTTTTGTTCCTTCAGTTTTTTTCATTGTTCTTATACTCCACCTATGAGCGAAATCACTTGATACTTGTCTTTTTCGGCTTGGCTTATTTCACTGAGCATAATACCCTCTAGCTCCATCCATGTTGTTGCAAATGGTAGGATCTGTTTTCTTCTTATGGCTGAATAATATTCCATTGTGTATATGTACCACATCTTCTTTATCCATTCATCTACTGATGGACACTTAGGTTGCTTCCATTTCTTGGCTATTGTAAATAGTGCCGCGATAAACATAGGGGTGCATCTGTCTTTTTCAAATTGGGCTGCTGTAGTCTTAGGGTAAATTCCTAGGAGTGGAATTCCTGGGTCAAATGGTATTTCTATTTTGAGTTTTTTGAGGAACCTCCATACTGCTTTCCACAATGGTTGAACTAATTTGCAGTCCCACCAGCAGTGTAGGAGGGTTCCCTTTTCTCCACATCCTCGCCAACATTTGTTGTTGTTTGTGTTTTGGATGTTGGCTATCCTCACTAGTGTAAGGTGGTATCTCATTGTGGTTTTAATCCGCATTTCTCTGATGATTAGCGATGTGGAGCATCTTTTCATGTGCCTTTAGGCCATCTGAATTTCTTCTTTGGAGAAGTGTCTATTCTGATCATCTCCCCATTTTTTTAATTGGATTATTTGCTTTTTGTTTGTTGAGGTGCGTGAGTTCTTTATATATTTTGGATGTCAACCCCTCATCGGATACGTCATTTATGAATATATTCTCCCATACTGTAGGATGTGTTTTTGTTCTACTGATGGTGTCCTGTGCTGTATAGAAGCTTTTCAGCTTGATATAGTCTCACTTGTTCACTTTTGCTTTTGTTTCCCTTGCCTGGGGATATATGTTCATGAAGACGTCGCTCATGTTTATGTCCAAGAGATTTTTGCCTATGTTTTTTTCTAAGAGTTTTATGGTTTCATGACTTACATTCAGGTCTTTGAGTTTACCTTTGTGTATGGGGTTAGACAGTAGTCCAGTTTCATTCTCTTACATGTAGCTGTCCAGTTTTTCCAACACCAGCTGCTGAAGAGGCTGTCATCTCCCCATTGTATATCCAAGGCTCCTTTATCAAATATTAATTGACTGTATATGTTTGGGCTAATGTTTGGATTTTCTATTCTGTTCCACTGGTCTGTGGGTCTGTTTTTGTGCCAATACCAAATTGTCTTGATTACTGTGGCTTTGTAGTAGAGCTTGAAGTCAGGGAGCATAATTCCCCCTATTTTATTGCTCCTTCTCAGGATTGCTTTGGCTATTCGGGGTCTTTTGTGGTTCCATATGAAGTTTAGAATAATTTGTTCCAGTTCATTGAAGAAAGCTGGTGGTATTTTGATAGGGATTGCATTGAATCTGTAGATTGCTTTAGGTAGTATAGCCATTTTGACAATATTTATTCTTCCTAGCCAAGAGCATGGGATGCATTTCCATTTGTTAGTGTCCTCTTTAATTTCTCTTAGGAGTGTCTTGTAGTTTTCAGAGTACACATCTTTCACTTCCTTCGTTAGTTTATTCCTAGGTATTTTATTCTTTTTGATGCAATTGTGAATGGAATTGTTTCTCTGATTTCTCTTTCTGTTAGTTCATTGTTAGTGTATAGGAAAGCAACAGATTTCTGTGTGTTAATTTTGTATCCTGCAACTTTGCTGAATTCAGATATTGGTTCTAGTAGTTTTGGAGTGGAGTCTTTAGGGCTTTTTATGTACAATATGATGTCATCTGCAAATAGCGACAATTTGACTTCTTCTTTCCCAATCTGGATGCCTTGTATTTCTTTGTTTTGTCTGATTGCCGTGGCTAGGACCTCCAGTACTATGGTGAATAACAGTGGAGCTAGTGGGCATCCCTGTCTTGTTCCCAATCTTAGATGAAAAGCTTTCAGCTTCTCGCCGTTAAGTATAATGTTAGCTGTGGTTTTGTCATATATGGCTTTTTGATGTTGAGCTACTTGCCCTCTATACCCATTTTGTTGAGAGTTTTAATCATGAATGGGTGCTGAATTTTGTCAAATGCATTTTCAGCATCTATGCAGATGATCATGTGGTTTTTGTTCTTCTTTTTGTTGATGTGGTGGATGATGTTGATGGATTTTTGAATGTTGTACCATCCTTGCATCCCTGGGATGAATCCCACTTGATCATGGTGTATGATCCTCTTGATGTATTTTTGAACTCGGTTTGCTAATATTTTGTTGAGTATTTTTACATCTACGTTCATCAGGGATATTGATCTGTAATTTTCTTTTTTGGTGAGGTCTTTGCCCGGTTTTGGTATTAGAGTGATGCTGGCTTCATGGAATGAATTTGGAAGTATTCCCTCCTCTTCTATTTTTTGAAAAACTTTAAGGAGAATAGGTGTATGGGTCTGTTCTTGTGCCAGTACCAAATTTTCTTGAGTACTGTGGCTTTGTAGTAGAGCTTGAAGTTGGGGAGCTGAAGGGAACCAGATCATCTGAGCCGTTTGACAGAGTCCAGGCCCAGAGGCAACCCCAGAAGAACTGGAGGAGCCCGACCTGTTCCCCCTCATTTCTCTTTATTTTAGTTCTTGCTGTTCTTTGCATTCTTATAATAATATTTTTCTGTTCAGTGGTTAGAGAACATCCTGTAAATTCTACTTCTGAGAAATTGAATTTAGATGCTGGAAGCCGACCTACTCCGCCTGCCTGATGGCACAGCCCAGGAGGCCGATGGATGGATGCCGCACAGCGGGCCTCCAAAGGGGAAGCTACTATATCTCTTCTATTGTTTGATCTGACCATCTCCCCAGTCCGAACAGCCCTCACTAATCAGAAAAGGCCCCTAGAGAAAAGCCTGTCAGGAGCCGTAGAGCACTCGTAAAACCCAGCTTGTGACCCTGCACGTTCCCCTCAGGCCTGCAGGCTATTATCCTTGGGGTAGAAAATAGAAGAAAGTTCAGGTGACTTCAGAGTACGCCTCCTTGGTCAATTTAGCTCCTAGGAAAAACAAGAGGTGACTGAGTGTGGGTCAGGAAAACAGGTGGAAAAATCTTGGTAGGGTTCCCTTGTGAGTTATTACTGTAGAAACTGCAGTCAGCGTGGTTACGCTCAAAATCAACAGAATGAGTGTTGCTCATTCGCCCATCAGTGGTTTCAGGATATTATTGGAAGGAAAAAACACGCCCTCCCAGTAAGCCTAAATGAGAGTCCGGTCAAACAAGTCTCAAGACACAAAGCTCTGTAGTGCCTTGTAGAAATTTAACCTGAGATTAGGGATCTAAAGGTATGAGAGCAACAGAAATATCTTGAAGAAGAAAACATGGTGACCTTTCATGGTCGAGAAAGCAGGGGAACATTCCAAGAATTAGATTATGCCATAAATCACTGAATGACACATGTCTTATGATGATTTTTTGTAACCAATCCCCTATATATATTGCTTGAGGTTTCTGCCAATAAAGGGGCCAGACCAGCTTAGCATCTTTGCTAGTGTCTGTGTCCTCACTACCTTCGCCGATGCCGTCTCACTCCCCTTCGATACCTCACCCAAGCTGGAGCTGGACTCCGGCAGGGAGCAAAATCCGCCCAGCTTTATTCTTCGTTCTCAGGATTGCTTTGGCTGTCTGGGGTCTTTTTTGGTTCCATATGAATTTTAGAAGGATTTTCTCTACTTTGTTGAAGAATGCTGTTGGTATTTTGAGAGGGATTGCACTGAATCTGTAGATTGTTTTAGGCAGGATGGCTATATTGACAATATTAATTCTTCCTATCCATGAGCACAGAATGTATTTCCATTTATTGGTATCTTCTTTAATTTCTCTCAGGAGTATATTGTAGTTTTCAGAGTATAGGTCTTTCATTTCCTTGGTTAGGTTTATTTCTAGGTATTTTATTCTTTTTCATGCAACTGTGAATGGAATTGTTTTCCTGATCCTCTCTCTGCTAGTTCATTGTTAGTGTATAGGAATGCCACAGATTTCTGCATATTAATTTTGTATCCCGCAACTTTTCTGAATTCAGATATTAGATGTAGTAGTTTTGGAGTGGATTCTTTAGGGTTTTTTATGTACAATATAATGTAATCTGCAAACAGCGACAGTTTTTCTTCCTTGCCAATCTGGATGCCTTTTATTTCTTTGTGTTGTCTGATTGCCGTGTCTAGGACCTCCACTACTATGTTGAATAGAAGTGGGGAGAGTGGACATCCTTGTCTTGTTCCTGATCTTAAAGGAAAAGCTTTCAGCTTCTCGCTGTTAAGTATGATGTTGCCTGTGGGTTTGTCATATATGGCCTTTATTATGTTGAGCTACTTGCCCTCTATACCCATTTTGTTGAGAATTTTTATCATGAATGGGTGTTGAATTTTGTCAAATGCTTTTTCAGCATCTATGGAGATGATCATGTGGTTTTTGTCCTTTTTGTTGATGTGGTGGATGATGTTGATGGATTTTTGAATGTTGTGCCATCCTTGCATCCCTGGAATAAATCCTACTTGATCATGATGGATGATCCTTTTGATGTATTTCTGAATTCGGTTTGCTAATATTTTGTTGAGTACTTTTGCATCTATGTTCATCAGGGATATTGGTCTGTAATTTTCTTTTTTTGTGGTATCTTTGCCTGGTTTTGAAATTATAGTGATGCTGGCCTCATAGAATGAGTTTAGAAGTATTCCCTCTTCTTCTACTCCTTGGAAAACTTTAAGGAGGTGGGGTATTAGGTCTTCACTAAATGTTTGATAAAATTCGGCGGTGAAGCCATCTGGTCCAGGTGTTTTGTTCTTAGGTAGGTTTTTGATTACCAGTTCAATTTCGTTGCTGGTAATTGGTCTGTTCAGATTTTCTGTTTCTTGCTGGGTCAGCCTTGGAAGGTTGTATTTTTCTAGAAAGTTTTCCATTTCTTCTAAGTTTTCCAGTTTGTTAGCATATAATTTTTCATAGTATTCTCTAGTAATTCTTTGTATTTCTGTGGTATCTGTCATGATTTTTCCTTTCTCATTTCTGATTCTGTTTATGTGAATAGACTCTCTTTTTTCCTTGATAAGTCTGGCTTGGGTTTATCTATTTTATTTATTTTCTCAAAGAACCAGTTTTTGCTTTTATTGATCCTTTCTACTGTTTTATTCTTCTTGATTTTATTTATTGCTGCTCTAATCTTCATTATGTCCCTCCTTCTCCTGACTTTGCATCTCATTTGTTCTTGTCTTTCTAGTTTCGTTAATTGCGAGTTTAGACTGCTCATATGGGATTGTTCTTCTTTCCTGAGGTAGGCCTGTATTGCAATATACTTTCCTCTTAACACGGACTTCGTTGCGTCCCACAGATTTTGCGGTGCTGAATTATTGTTGTCATTTGTCTCCATATATTGCTTGATCTCTGTTTTTATTTGGTCATTGATCCATTGGTTATTTAGGAGCATGTTGTGAAGCCTCCATGTGTTTGTGGGATTTCTCATTTTCTTTGCCTAATTTATTTCTAGTTTCCTACCTTTGTGGTCTGAGAAACTGGTTGGTACAATTTCAATCTTTTTGAATTTACCAAGGCTCTTTTTGTGGCCTAGTATATGATCTATTCTTGAAAATGTTCCATGTGCACTTGAGAAGAATGTGTATTCTGCTGCTTTGGGGTGTAGAGTTCTGTAGATGTCTGTTAGGTCCATCTGTTCTATTTTGTTGTTCAGTGCCTTTGTCTCCTTACTTATTTTCTGCCTGGTTGATCTGTCCTTCAGAGTGAGTGGAGTGTTGAAGTCTCCTAGAATGAATGCATTGTATTCTATTTCTCCTTTTATTCTGTTAGTAAGTGTTTCACATATGTAGGTGCTCCTGTGTTGGGTGCATAGATATTTATAATGGTTATATCTTCTGTTTGGATTGACCCTTTTATCATTATCTAATGTCCTTGTTTGTCTCTTGTGACTTTCTTTGTTTTGAAGTCTATTTTGTCTGATACATGTACTGCAACTCCTGCTTTTTTCTCCCTATTAGTTGCATGAAATATCTTTGTCCGTCCCTGCACTTTTAGTCTGTGTATGTCTTTGGGTTTAAAGTGAGTCTCTTGCAGGCAGCATATAGATGGGTCTTGTTTTTTTATCCATTCAGTGACTCTACGTCTTTTGATTGGTGCATTCAGTCCATTTACATTTAGGGTGATTATGGATAGGTATGTACTTATTGTCATTGCAGGTTTTAGATTCGTTGTTACTAAAGGTTCAAGCTTAACTTCCTTACTATCTAAGAGTCTAACTTAACTCACTTAATATGCTATTACAAACACTATCTAAAGGGTCTTTTTTTTTTCTTCCTCTTCCATTTTTTATATATTAGGTATCATATTCTGTACTCTTTGTCTATCCCTTGATTGACTTTGGAGGTAGTTATTTTAATTTTTGCATTTTCTTAGTAATTAGCTGTTCTACTTTCTTTACTGTGGTTTTATGACCTCTGGTGACAGCTATTAAACCTTAGGAACACTTCCATCTATAGCAGTCCTTCCAAAATACACCGTAGAGATGGTTTGTGGGAGGTAAATTCGCTCAGCTTTTGCTTATCTGGAAATTGTTTAATCCCTTCTTCAAATTTAAATGATAATCTTGCCAGATAAAGTATTCTTGGTTCAAGGCCCTTCTGCTTCATTGCATTAAATACATCATGCCACTCCCTTCTGGCCTGTAAGGTTTCTGTTGAGAAGTCTGATGATAGCCTAATGGACTTTCCTTGTATGTGATCTTATTTCTCTCTCTAGCGGCTTTTAATAGTCTCTCCTTATCCTTGATTTTTGCCATTTTAATTACTATGTGTCTTGGTGTTGTCTTCCTTGGGTCCCTTGTGTTGGGAGATCTGTGCACCTCCATGGCCTGAGAGACTATCTCCTTCCCCTGATTGGGGAAGTTTTTAGCAATTACCTCTTCAAAGACAGTTTCTCTCCCTTTCTCTCTCTCTTCTTCTTCTGGTACCCCTATAATGTGAATATTGTTCCGTTTGAATTGATCACACAATTCTCTCAATATTCTTTCATTCTTAGAGATCCTTTTTTCTTTCTCTGCCTCAGCTTCTTTGTATGCCTCTTCTCTAGTTTCTATTTCATTTATCATCTTCTCCACCATATCCAATCTGCTTTTAATACCATCCATTGTGCTCTTCAACGATTGGATCTCCTACTGGAATTCATTCCTGAGTTCTTGAATATCTTTCCGTACCTCCATGAGCATGTTAATGATTTTTATTTTGAACTCCCTTTCAGGAAAAGTCATGAGGTCTATGTCATTTAAATCTTTCTCAGGAGTGGTATTAATTTTACTCTCAACCAGATTCCTTTGGCCTTTCATACTTGTATATGGCGCCCTCTAGTGCCCAGAAGCTCTACTCCCTGGAGCTGTTCAGCCCCTGAAGCAATGTCAGGGGTTTCAGGGGAGTGGTATTGGTGCCTGGGGGTAAGAAAGAGGTGTTTCCTGCTACCCAGCTGCTATGCCTGTCTCCGCTGCCTGAACCAGTGGGCTGAGCACACAGGTATAAGCCTCTATGCCTTGCGTTTGTAGTTGCTGTAGGCAGATCTTCCCTCTGGCTTGTCTAACGCCAGGGTAGGGTTTGCCAGTTTGCGAGCCAGGTGGGGCTGGCCGGAAGAAAGATGCAGTAGGCTGTGTATCACGGAGGGGTCCTTGGAGCTGTGTAGCCAGCCAGGGAGCTGGAGCACCTGAGGATCATCTAAGGAGGATGATTTCTTTTTCCTCCTTAAATATGAGAGTCTATATGGCAAAGCTCCCAACCTGCTGGGCAGAGTGCACCTGGATAACTTTGTCTACCTGTCCTTTCTCCTGAGCAGTAAGCTCTGTGCAATCCTTGCCCCTTTAGCAGCCCTCTTTCTAAGGGCTTCCTTGTTAGGGAGTCTCTTAGACTACCCACCTTTCTTTTGTCCCAGAGCAGCCAGATACGGATAGCTGCTTTCCACAGCAGCTGGAATCTCCGTCTCTCCAGGAATTCTGCCTGTCTTAGCTTTCCAACCTTGTAATCACGAGAGTATCATGCAAGTAGCATGAATTGTAGGTTTGTGCTCCCAGAACAGATCTCCGGAGTTAGGTATTCAGCAGTCCCAGGCCTCTACTCCTTCCCTGCTCAGTTTATCTTTCTCCCACTGGTGAGCTGTGGTGGAGGAAGGGCTTGGGTCCCGCCGGGCCACAGCTTTGGTACGTTACCCCCCTGTTCTGTGAGGTCTGCTCTTTTCTCCAGGTATATGCAGTCTGGCACAGTCCTCTTTCCTGTTGCTCTTTCAGGATTAGTTGTATTAATTATATTTTCACATTATATGCAGTTTTAGGAGGAAGCCTGTGTCTCACCTCTCACACCGCCATCTTTAATCCCCTCTATCCATCTGGTTCCCTTTTAATAGACAAATAATTCACACACATTTTACATAGAAGTGTTAGGAAGGAAAGGACTCGGCTCGGTGTTACAGGGAAGTTAGATACCGTGAGATGAGACCAAAGTCAAGAAACAAAGTAAACTTTAATGCACTCTGCGTAGAGTAACAGAGCAGGCCTGCCTAAGGTAAGACAGGTCCGGATGCTCATTCTGGGGCTTTTATGCGGTTTTGGCAGGGCGGAGAGGTCCTTGATTGACAGCTGTCAGTTCTCTAGGCTTGTTCTGATTGGTGAAATGGGGATGGGCTGTACTGTGCCTATGCTTCTGATGTTTCTTATCTGGGGAGACGCAGGACAATTCCTGAGTCATTCTTGGATCCTGTGGCTTCATCTGATTAACTCCCTGAGTTATTCCTGGCTCTATCTGATCAACTCCCTGAGTCATCTTTGGGGGGCCCTTTCTCCTTTGCAGCCCACTCATTTCTGTCTTTCTTCCTAACAGAAGTAAAAGGTTCTAAAACCTGAGGGTACAACTCAGTGAATTTCTACATATCTGTGTGTGTGTCCATGTAATTACCACCCAGATCAAGAACTTTTCCATCACCCCATAAAGTCCATTATGCCCTTTGTGAGGGCTAAAAATTAACTTGCCATTTCTGCTTCTGTATTAGTGCTTGCCTCAGTAGACGTGGCAGACAACCATATCCTGTTATTGCAAAACTGATTTATTGAAAGAATTGTTATTTCAAACTGGTGCACACTAGCCACCCAGGAAGAAGCAACTGACCTAGAAACTAGTCTCAGGCAACCAAGCAAAACTAGGACAGTTAGTCAACTGGAAGTCCAGAGAATATAAAAGTGTTGACCAAACTCTTGAGGTTGCTGTTAGCCAATTTAGGGCTGGCAGCCCCTGTGCAGGTGGTCTTACTGCTAATAAATAACTTCTTTTTCTCCTGTATTCTGGTTGTGGTCTGGTGTGTCTGCACTCTCCCGGTACAAGCAATTGGTCCTGTGAAATTCAGGACTAACACCCTTCCCAATCAATACCTCCCCCAAAAGTTAACCACTAGTCTATCACTATAGATAAGCTTGTTCTTGAAATCATACAGAATATTAAATCGTGTAAAATATATTCTACTGTCAGGCTTCTTTCAAGTTTACATCTGTGAGATTTACCAATGTGGTTTCATCTATCAGTAGTTCTCCTTTATCAGTGTGTATTATCCTATTGTCTGGGAAGACAATTTATCCACTCTCCTGTTGATGGACACTTGGCTTGTTTTCAAGTTTTGACTGCTATGAATAAAATTTGTATGAATATCTTGTATGAGTCTTTTGGTAGACAGATGCATGCATTTCTCTTGAAGTGAAATTGTTGGATCATAGAGTATATAAATGCCCAACTTTAGTAAATGCTGCCCACATATTTCCAAAATGATTTGTGCCAGGCAGTGTGATTCCACTGCTTTTTTCACCTATCCACCTAATTCATTGTCTGTGGTTTCTGCTGGCCATCAGATAGGGTATTTACACTTCTGTTTCTCACTTTTGGTTGGAGGAGGAAATACCATTTTTATAGCCTTCAAACTGCACAACCTCTTTCCTTTTTAAAGCCAAGAACGAAATGTTGGTTTAACATTTAAAAAAACATGATTAATGTAATTCACTACATTTAAAATAAGTTAATGATCATTTCGATGATGCGGAAAAGTCATTTGACAAAATCCAAAATCAATGTCTGATTAAAAAAAAGCAAGCCAAAACCAAAAAACCTCTCTGCAAATGAGGAATAGAAAGAAACATCAACTTTATAGAAGGAATCTGTGAAAAACCCATAGCTAATCTCATACTTAATGGTGAAAAAGCTGAATAGCTTTCCCCTAAGATCAGGAACAAGAGAAGTATGTCTGTTCTCATCATATTTTTAATTAAGGTATCATTAATATACAATCTTATGGAGGTTTCACATGAGCAACATTGTGGTTACTACATTTACCCATATTATTAAGTCCCCCCCACACCCCATTGCAGTCACTGTCTACCAGCATAGGAAGATGCTATAGTCACTACTTGTCCTCTCTGTGCTATACTGCCTTCCCCGTGACCCCCCTATATTATGTGTGCTAACCATAATGATGCCGGGGTTCTTGTTTGCGGAGTCGAAGAATGAACTTGGCAAACACCCAAGGTAGGAGAGCCACAGTAGAGGCTTTTATTCAGAAATAAAGTGAAAGGAAAGAGCTCCTGGCTCATACCAGGAGGGAACAAGAGAGCCTGGGGTGGTGCGTTGTCTAGGGGATTTATAGGCAGTTGAGGATTTGGGGGAATTGAGGGCTTAGGGTGTGGACTTGTACTACCTGCCCTGCCCTCAAGGTGGGCTGGGTTGTTGTCTGTTTGCTAGGGCTGTTTATAGTGAAGTTATGGGTTATGCTGAGATACCCTTGCAGAACACTCAAACATTCCAGGCCAAGTTGCTCCTGGCCTTTTGACCTTTAACTGATCTCACTGAAGATGTGTATATTCCTAGTCTGGTATCTTTACTCTAGAAAATTAGTGTGACCTTGACTTTCCATAATGCTGAATGCAGAGTTTCCATAGGGACTTTACATTGTTACATTGCTTTAACTATAAATATCTTGCCTTGCTTTTTCTGGAGACCCTCACCCTACTCTGTCTAGGCCCATGGTCCCTGTATCAATAATGCCCTTTAATCCCCTTCTCCCTCCCTCCTCACCCCCTTCCCTTTGGTAACTGCTAGTCCCTTCTTGGAGTCCATGAGTCTGCTGCTGTTTTTGTTCCTTCGGTTTTGTTATGTTGTTATACTCCACAAATGAAGGAAATCATTTGGTATTTGGCTTTTTCCACCTGGCTTATTTCACTGAGCATAATACCCTCTAGCTCCATCCATGCTGTTACAAATGGTAGAATTTGTTTTCTTCTTATGGCTGAATAATATTCCATTGTGTATGTGGGTAAAAATTAACATTTCCAGAATATCTTGCCTGGCTTTAGTATATCTGCATATCAGTAGGCATTCAGAGGTGAAAAGAAGTATGGCTTTAGTGCATTTGCATCATTCCTCAGGGGTGGAGAGAAGTTTATCTCCATATCAATGGGTAATTACCTGGGCAAGGAGGGCTTATCTGTATCCAAGGTGAGGGGAGGGCCGATTTTGCTTCTGCTGGAGCAGGAAATAGAGATGGCCCGGGACTGCAGCTTGTGAACAATAAACGGATTTAAAATTTCATTTCTCCCTTTAACTGATTTTGGTTTTTAGAGGTATTTTGCCCTGGGATTTTCTCTCCCCAGACTTACATGTATATGTACCATATTTTCTTTATCCATTCATCTACTGATGGACACTTAGGTTGCTTCCCTATCTTGGCTATTGTAAATAGTGCTGCAATAAGCATAGTGGTGCATGTGTCTTTTTGAATCTGTGTTCTTACCATTTCTATTCAACATTGTACTGGATGTCCTATTCAGTGCATTAAGCAAAGAAATATAAATAAAAAGCATAAAGATTGGAAAGAAAAAAGTAAAACTGTCTTTATTCACAGACAACAGGGTTGCCTATGGAGATTCCAATCAATCTATTAAAAAGCTACCAGAATAGGTGAACATAGCAAAGTAATTAATATGTACATGGTCATGGTTATGATACAAGGTAAATATAAAAGAATCAACTGCATTTCTGTACTAGCAATGAATGATCAGAAATAAAAAAAAATTTTAAATAGTATCATTTACAATAAAAATTATGAGCAGTTAGTAAATTTGACAAAAGGTGTGAAAGATCTTACATGGATAACAAGATATTGTTGAGAGAAATTAAAGACCTAAATAAATGGAGATATCTTGCTCAATGGTTAGATGATTCAGTATTTTAAGATGCCAATTTTTGCAAAATTGTTCTATATATTCAATACAATCACAATAAAAATCCTAGCATTTTTGTAGAAATTAACAAGGTGACTTTCAAACTCATCAGGAAATGTTAAGTACCTAGAATAGTCAAACTAATTTTGATAAAGAACAAAATTGCGTGACTAACACTACTTGATTTCAAGACTTACCCTAAAGCTATAATAATCAAGAGTGGGGTATAGGCATAAAGATAAATAGGTCAGTAGAACAGAGTAGACAATCCAGAAGCCGATCAACACATATATGTATAAATTTTCAACAAAGTTGCAAAGGGACCTTAGCGGAGAAAGAACAGTCTTCAACAAATAGTCTTGGAATCATTGGATATTCTTATGCAAAAAAACCTTTTTTTTTCAATTTATACCTTGTACCATACACAAAAATTCAAAATATAAATGTAAAACCCTCTAGAAAAAACATACAGGACAATAGCTGTGACCTTGGGTTAGGTGAAAATGAAGTGTGACATCAAAAGCATCATCCATAAAGGAAAAATATAATAAACTGTCCTTGATCAAAATGAAAGTTTTCTGTTATTCACTATTTTGTATATGTCAAAACCATCATAAGATTGTATTATCATGATACATTAATTAAAAAAAAAGTTTTCTGTTCTTCAAAAGAACAGACAAATCAGACTGGGAGGAAGTGTTTGCAAACCATACATCTGATAAAGGACTTGGATCCAAAATAACTCTCAAAGCTCAATAATAAATTTTTTTAAAGGTGGCAGGGGAGAGGGGAAACAACTGGAGCAGAAACTTTACCAAAGAAGATAGAGAGATCACAAATAAGCACAGGAAAAGATGTTCAACATCATTGAAAAATCATTATGGAAATACAAATTAAAACCATACTACCCATTATAATGGTTAATGTTAAAAAGACAGACCAATACCAAGTGTTGGCAAAGTTGTGGAAGAACTACAACCCTTGTACACTGCTCGCAGGAATATAAAATGGGATGTTCATAGCAACCTTTTTAGTAATTGCTAAAACCTAAAAATAATTCAAACTTCCATCAACAGGTGAATGGAAAAATCAACACTGGCACTATCCTGTAACAGACTACTCAGCAATAAAAGGGAGTGAACTACTAATATACCACCACCGAGGAATGTCCATGTCATTCTACTAATCCTATTAATTAGACTGAACAAAAGAAGCCAGATGAAAAAAAGAATGTCTATTGAATGGTTCTATTTATATAAACCCCTAGGAAATGTCAACTGATCAGCAGTAACAAGCAGATCAGTATCAGTGATTGCTTGAGGGTGGCAGTGGGGAGATGTGAAGAGGTTGTGCAGAGGGGAGGCAGGGAAGAATCATAAAGAGGCAAGAAGGTTAATTTCATTATCTTTATTGTGAAGATGGTTTTACGAATGTACACGTCAAAACTTATCAAATACATTTGAAATATATGCAGTTTATTGTCTGTCAGTTACACCTCAGGACAGCAGTAATGTTTTTAAGTATAGATCCATTTCCTTGCAGTCAGAAAGCATTTATCTTTCACCAATGCATATGGTAGATGTACTTAAAACACTAAGATGAACTCAGCACATCACCTATGCAAGTGACTGGATAATGTCCAGAAGGCAAGTTATTTGCTTTTGTTTGGAAACTTCATCTGGTTAAAATGTTCTGAAGGCTAACTGCACTAGTTCTCTTTTCTTAAAAGACTTTCCCCTGGAAAGAAAAGGCTGACATCACAACTGAAATGCTCATGCATCTTTTACTCCTTTCAAGAATACCCTGGTATGGCAGAGGAAAGGACACTGGAGTCATTCTTTAAAACCCAAGCTTCCATATTTGAGAGGGAGTCTATGTAAAGATTGTCTTATTAAATGACTTGCCAAATACGGTTTTTGAGACAACGAAGTTTGAGTTCTGTCCTGCTTAACTAGCCAATAGTGTGCTTACCTACTGGAAAAACAAGATTTTCATCATTTTTACATCCCAAAACAAAGGCCGAGAAACAATATATGTGTATTTTTATGATATGTGTATGTGTGTATATATATACACACACATACACATTTAAATATGACTCTTTGGGGCCTACTTTTTAAGTTTCTTGTCCCTTGGTTACAACTGAATAAAATCTGTATCAGGGGAGTCATGTGTCTTGTACTGCTTATGCTTATGTGACAACAAACTGAAAATAGTGGCTCCACCCTATTCTTATGATAGACTTCAAATCTATCTGTTGGGACGCTAAAGAAAGGTTATGAAACCTCATTGTGGGCAAGATGGGGAGGACATTAGAAATGCAGAGGTAGAAAACTCACATTGTCTGTACCAGTTTCCCCAGCTCTAACATGTGTTAACAGCTTCCTTTCATTTGCACTTAGTAGGTTGCTAGCAAGGATCAGTACTTTTCTGGTCTATTTCCATCTCCTTTTGCATGAGATGTTACATTCTTTGCCAAGGTAAGTTTTCAATAGCAAGTATGGGAAGTCAATATAAGAAAATCTGTATCCCTCTCTTTCATTCAATTCTACTTGAAGGTTATTTAGTGGGTCTTCGGCTCTGCCCCATGTCACATTTTCATGCTCCCTCCTCTACCCCCTGCCATTGTTCAGCCCACACTCCTCCCTTAATGCTTAGTAGTCAGGAACCTAGGGGCAAGACCACTTGTCTAAGCTGAGATGTATTCTTTCCCAACTTCCTTACTGAGTTTGGCACAGCCCCTCCTTGGAATTCTCCCTCGGCTCCTCCTCTACATCCTCCACCCCACCCCCAGGAAGTTGATTTGTGTTCTTTGCTTCCATTGCATGTTACATGGATCAAATAATGGATTTCTAATCAGTCTCCCCTTGGATTTGGGAACTTCTTATTTAGTTCCAATTACTCACTGAGTGTCTACCATGTGCCAAGAATTATGCAAGGTAAGTAAGATATATGTTTATCTCCAGAAGTAGATGAAGGTTGAGTGTATACATGAATGCATGAGACTGGGAGATATATGTAAGAACTGGCCAAATCCCAAACTCCATATAAAATATTAACAGTTTCAACTCAGCCCTTGATATTTCTCAATCCCAAAATGCTGCTGGCAACAGGAAATCCCTCTAAGATTTTTGTTAAGCACACTTTCTGTGAGGGTGGAAATTAGTGAGACAATAGAAGGGACACATTTGTTGATTTCTATAAATAGCATGGGGTGAAAGGTCCAAAGCTGGAGACAATCTAGAGGCAGTCTCCCAAACCCTTAAGATCATGGTTTGGGGGACCCACACCCTTATACAGGAAGATGCCACTCTGTTCTTCCATGCCTTTATTGGTGACAGCAATGGACAAGAACAAAGTCAGGCATAGCAGACACCCTGACCTGGTGCCTGGGTGGCAAGCAGGCCCTGAAGGGTCATTGGCACATCCAGCCCCAGCCCAAGATCCAGTCTACCCAGGCCATGTCCCTGGATGGGCAGAAGGACGCCTGTCCAGTTTGTATGTGTGGATCAGTCTGTCTGAGTGTCTGACCCGCTGCCTGCAGGGCGCCCCCATCCTTGGCACATGGTAGGGGCCACTGGGAACACAGCGTAGCATCCCCCGGTGGACTACTGGGCCCCGGTGCTGACCATGGGAGATAGGGCCAGGGACTGGAGGTGGCAGGAGGCCAGGCACAAAATTCACTCCAGGGCCACATCCTAGAAAAGAACCAGTCATCATCAGAATGGGCTTCTGGCCAAGGTGAGCCCAGCTCTGCACTTAGGCAGTTCTGGTCCTCCAGGATAAGTTTCTCTGGGCTTTAGTTTTTCTACCAGCAAAATGGCAATACCAGGTCCCCTACCTCCAAACCAAGATATTGTGATAATCAATGAGTTGATTAAGGAGTTTACAGATGCTGTTCCAGACTCAGCAGTAACTGAACCCAATCCTGGAGCCACAAGGAGCAACCCAACTCCTCTCAGCCCACCTGGGCACAGGAAGCTACTCGGGAAGGTGCAGGGGGAGGCTGCAGAGGCACCTACCTAAGTGGGGTGGCATCGAGAAGTCTTCTGTTGGATTATAATTGAAGAATACATTGGGTGGGAATGGCTGGCCTGGGAAAAAGGGGGCATCCTGGGGCAGGGGTGGGAACAAGGGAGGCGGTGAGGGCTGAGGAAAGGGATAGGGAAAGGGCATGAGAGGAGGCAAAGGGGAGGGTGGGGGTAAGGCCAGTTGCTCCCCGAAGTCTGGAGGCTGCGCATGGCTCCCCTGGAACGGATGATCCAACTCTGGCCAATCCTCAGTCCACGGGTCTAGGAATGGGATGGTTGTTTTAGCTCTGGAAAGCCAAGCTGCCCTGAACTCTGGCTGTCCACACTATTCAACGACTCACTCTTCTCAGAGAACTGGGCCACCAGGCAGGAGTATCCTCTGCCTCCAGTTTTCCTCATTCTCTGGCACTTCAGGTCAAGCCCAAGGTGTGTGCCTTCTTTCTCGCTTTTCTCAAAAGCCAGTGGATCTGCCCTTGTTCTGCCTCATGCTCCCTCCAGAGCCTTCTCCTTGGATTCCCTGCTCCTGGATCTGTAGCTTTTTCCTCTCCCAGTTCTTCCCTACAAACTGATACATGACCTTGATAAATCTCCCTTAAAAACCTAAAGACCCTGTCACTATCTCTTCCCATAAGTCTCCTGTCTTTCAAACTTCCACAAAGAGTATATTGCCTGGTTTCCACTCCTTCATCAACTGCTCACTGCCTCTTTTAATCCTACTTCACTCCAACATTTTTCCTACTAAACATAACCACTTAATGCAAATCTAACAAATTCCTTTCTTCCTGGCAGTCCAATGGCCCCTGTCCTCCCAGAAAGTGCCTCCCTCCTCACCTCCTTTTGTTTCCCCTATCAGCCCCTCTTCCCTTCCAACTCCAAAATGTGGCCATTGTTCAGCTCTCCTGCATGGTTCACACTCATGCCCTCAGCCTCCATCGTTCTCCTGGGACCACTGACTCCAAATCCACTCATATCCACAGTTCCTCAAAGACATCTACCCTAACCAAACCCACTAACTCATCCTTTCACCCACCTCTTCCTTTTGATGTCTCTATGTATGTAGCTCCAAACTGGGTTCAGGAGACCTGAGCCACAAGCTAGCCTTACAACTTTGAGAATCTCTTGCTTTGCTAGATCAGTTCCCTCACCTGAAAAGCGGAGACACTCGACTACTACACAATTAAAGTCCTGATTCACCTCCCTGATGCTCCGACTCCTGGCTACCAAATCCTCATAGTTCACCTCTATAACACTGCTGCCCCCCTGTGCCCCTACACCCTCTAGTGCTGCTTGAAACAGCCTCCTAACACAACTTGTGCCTCCAATTCAACACTATCCACTATGCACTGTGCACATAGCAGCTGGGATAGACATGGGTCAAAAGGGATGAGCTCTCAAGTGAGGCAGGAACCTGGCCCTTTGAGGACATGATATGGGGAAAGCAGACATGGAAACAATCCACCAGGATGCTTGCTTTGTTCCCTTCGTGAGCAAGCGGAAACTGGGAGGCTGACAGCACCAGTCATGGGCTTCTTTGCTTCTGCCACACCGCACAGACTGCTCTTCCTGTTTCTGTCTTCCCACCCTTGCACCTATAGCTAGGTACCTTCTTTCACAGGACAGGCATCTTCTGACGTAATTTCTTTAGGTGCTCAATGCTTGTATAAGCTTATTCGGGTACACAGAGGTGACTACATGGCTAGACCATACAGAACTGGAACTTGGACTGGAACGGTGCTCCTGTGATCTCAACCCACCCCAGGGATAAGGAAGGGGCACTCAGAGGCCACAACAGTTCTTCAAGGGGCCTCTACAGCCCTTGAGTATCTGTCCTGTCCCCTTTCTGAGTGTCCCCTCTGCATCACTATCCTTCCCCCTCGTGGTAGGGCTCACCAGGCGGATAGTCACGCTTGGGGAGCTCAACACCCCAAGCATCAGCCACGTGGGTCAGAAGCAAGTGTGAGAGGTGGCGGTGGGCATGCTGGTCCCAGTGGACACCGTCCCGGTGCCGGTGCCGTACTGCATGCCGGAAATGAAAGTGGAGGTCCAGGACATCAAAACAGTGGTCCCCGGCCAGCGTAGCACTGTAGAAGTTCCCTTCAACCACATCTCGCCGCAGAGAGCCTGCCATGGGCTGGAGCTGAGAGATAAAGCGCAGCATCTAAGAGCTGCAGAAGGAAGCAGGGTCGGGAGGGAGGGTCTTCTATCTACCCATCAGCTGCCTCCACCCCCATCCTGACTTGCCCAGGTCACTTGCCTCTGGCAGAAGGAAACCCCCAGTGACACGTTCTCCCAGGGGCATTGCCATGTTCCACACCAGCAGGCAGGAGTCTGGCAGCACCTGGTCCATACGCACAAAAACCCGCTCCAGGTTCTCTCGGTAGCTCTCCATTGAGCAGCGGCCATACCTGTCAGGCACCACACAGGGTGGGCAAAAGCACAGGGGTGGATGGCCTTTGGGCCATACATCCACCCCCAACCAGTATTTCCCTCTCCCCCTGCCCCAACCTGGAGAGATCCCAGAGGCAGGAGTTGATGATCACCAGGTCCGGGGCAGGCCCATATGTCAGCTCCTCCAGGACGGCCTCGAGGTACTCGGAGTAAACTCGGGTGAGGAAGTAGAAGCGCACAAGGTGGTGGCCAGAACCCGAGCAGAACTGGCGGACCTCACGGTACTGTGTCCCATTGTGCAACTCGCCCAGCTGACCCCCAGCCACCAGCTGGTCCTGTTCAAAGCTCAGCTCCCCCTGCCCACCCCCCGACCCAGCTGGTCAGACCCATGCCAGGGAGGAGGGCCCTGCCAGGCCAGGGTCTGTGCCCACCCACCCCTGGCATGGTCACCAGTCTTTCCTCACCTTGGCTTTCAGCTGGGCAGCTGTGAGCAGTGAGTCTTTTTGGAGCAAGAGCACCAGGTCCTTGTACACAGACCGCTGGACTGCAGGGAGAGCGAGATCCTGAGGCTAAGACAGGCCTCACCCCACCCCAGTTTCTCCCAAGTCTAGGGCTCCCATCTTCCCAAGCTGGGGTTGCCCAACACCACTTCTGTGGAGTGTTGGCATTGAGGCAGAAGAAAAGTGGAGGTTTAAAGTCCTGATCCTACCTTTGTTCCTTAAGCTGTATACTACCCCCACCTTAATATACAATGGCCCGAGATAAGCTGGCAGAAGTAAGTAGGGTAAGTCACCCGGGAGACAGATAACAATCCACCGTTCTCCCATGAGGGAAATTATGGGGGACTGTCAGGGAGAAATATACTGAGCAAAGGATGGGGTAAAAAACTTGACAGGCTACATTTGTCAGGACACCTGTGGAAAGTGAGTGGAGGAATAAGAGGAAACCTACTGGACTGGAATAGACTAGGGGCAGAAAGGAGGTCTGAGATGTAGACGAACGATCCTGACAGAACGGGCTACAGGTGTGAGACCAGTACTTGTGATCCTAGAGGGTCACTCACTTGAGTCCCCCAAGATGACCACGAACTTGTTGTGTAGCAGCTGCTGGACTTCCGAGGCCTGGAAGTGGACCATGGCGCTTCGCAGCGGGAGGCGCGGCTCCTCCTTCCCCAGGCAGAAGACCATGCCTCCGACAAGGACGGGCTGAGGGGAGATGCCACTAAGCCGCGCGAGGGCGGGGACTTAAGGCAGGTCGGCAGCAGGGCCCGCCCCGGGGTAAATGAGACTTCCGCCACCGGCCGCGCTCGGGCTGCTCAAGGCTACAGCGACGAAGGGGAGGCAGCAGAGGAGGGCACACAGTAGCGCGGGCCTCGGTCACACCTAGCACCAAAGCCAGAGGGCCGCCAGGCCCGCATACCTCCAAGGCAGAGGCGCTTCCCGCGCGGCACCGCCCTGCGCCCCGCCACGTGCCGCCGCCTCCCCGCGCATGCGCGCTCCCGCTCGCGCCATTTACCGAGTCCCGGGGCTCAGCGCTGTTCACCCGCAAGCAGAGCAGACCCGCACACCGTGCACCACACCCGAAGCGGGCTCGGGGCCTAGCCTCATGTTCCCGCACCGCGGGAGGCCAGTCGGTTCTGTACAGCCCGCGCCCAGCAAAACCCGTGCGTCTGGGTTTGCCGTCGGTGCGCAGCCCGGCGCCCAGCCTTATCCATGCGTGCGTCGCGGCGGCCCCGACGGCGCCACGGGCCTCGGCGCCCCGGGCGGCGACGCTCACAATCCCACTTCCGGTCACCCATGTCCCGCCCTGCGCGACCCCTCCGAGCGCCCGAGGGGACAGGAAGGAGGTGGGGGTGGCCGCCGTTGGGGGCAGGAGACAAAGCCTGGCCCACCCGGGGGGGCACGAGGCCCGGGTATGGGCGGGGGAGCGGCGGCGGCGGTCCCGAGCAGCGGCCCACAGTGGTAATGGCCGTGGCAGCGGCCTCGCCACGTGACGCGGATGGGCGGAAGCGGAAGTACCGGCCAGGAGCCCGCGCTTGAGCGGAGTTCCCTCCGCGCTGCCCAGCTGTCGCCTGCGCCAAGCATGGACTGCTACACGGCAAACTGGAACCCGCTTGGAGACTCTGCCTTTTACCGGTGAGCCGCCCCGCCTTCCCGCCCACGGTCCGGCTTACCCTGTTCGCCCGCCGGCTGGAGTCTCCGGGCGGAGCCGACGGTGCGCGCCCCCGTCACCGCTGGGGTCCGCCCCTCGCCTGCTCTACTGCTCTTAACGCACAGCTGCCTTTGGCCAGGGATCCCGGCCTTCCTCTGCTCCAGAGTAGGAAGTTGAGGCAAGCACTGTGGTCGCATAAGTAGGGGCAGAGCCCAACGCTGAAGCCCGGGTCTGTCAGCCTCTGGAAGGAGCTTAGATCACGTTGAGGGAGACCACCCGTGGCTGACAGCCAAGTGTCTATAGCCTTCTGCCTGGAAATGCTACTGAAGTCCGAGGGGGCGGGATCGCACGGCAGGCGGGGTAACAGTGCTCACCCAGGCTGGAAGAAGGTGGGGAGTCTTCAGTGAATCCAGGGGTAGCGTGATTGAGGACTTTCATGGGAGTCCTAGAGTCTTTAACCACTGATCTTCATAAAGTGTAAACTGATTACATCATCATTATGCTGGTTAGGATAATTCAATAGCTTTTTCTGTAGGATAAAGTACAAACTCCATTTCGTGAAATATCTACATCAGCCCCAGTTTTTCCTTCCAGCTCCATCTGCACCCTCCTACCCAAGTCGTGTGTTGAGTTGCGCAAAATTACAGGACCCCAACACACAATGATGTTGCATAGCTACCGTATTTGCAGCAGCCTGCCGTTCTTAATGTGGGCACTGTCATTTCCCTCTTTGGTTTAGTTGAAGGATTCTTTCCAAAACCTTCCCTAATCCCAGTGGAGTCAGCTGACTTTCCTTTGGTCCTCATAGCGCCCAGGGCTTCGATCTGTTTAGTGTTGCACAGTAGAGCATTATTTGTATAGGTTTCTTCTGCTAGACCAGGTTTTTTGAGGGCTGAGAGCATGCTTCTTGCATCTATTTCCAATACATGTTTAGAACAGTGCCTGCTACTTAGTAGTTGCCCAGTAACGTTTTTAAAAACACTGTATTGATTACAACTAAAAGCCACAAAGACATCTAATTGTGGTCTGATTTCAATAGAAAACACTTATTTTTGTCAGTGAAACTATATACAGTTCTTACATGTTAAAACTTTTCAATGTAATTTCTAGGTACACAGAATGTCAACCCTCAACACTTGCAACATGGACAAATGCCTTCTGGCAGTTTTTAGAGATATATTGCATATGTTGTTTATTTATAGTTCGTGTCTTTTATAGATATGTACACAATATGAAAAAATTGCAAAAATTTAGTTAAACAGTCAAGTCAGTAGAAAATAACAGTAACTTCAACTGTTTTTGTGGAGAAGGGATGTCAGTTGACAAAAGCAGCCATGTAAAATTTAGTGTTGACACAGCATACACCTTTTTAACTATTAACTTGTATTACTTTTGAAAATACACATTGCCTATACAGGTTTGTTGAATCAGAGAGTACTAAAAACGATGACCTCATTACCACAGAGCTTCTGTTTATCACATGAAGTCTTAGCTTTGTTGATACACAAAGAAGTCTGGAATGAATTTTAACTATTGAGTGAATGCCACAGGCACGACCTTCATGGGTAGCATACCCTTACCTGTGCTGTGCTGCCAGAAAGGAGGAGAAGCCTAGGTCTTGCTGTGGAGGATATGTGATTTTTGCTAATGGATGTAGAATCTTATTATGAACTAGAGACTATGCTAAGTACTTTTTGTATATTAACTTGTTTAAGTCTCACAACCCCTGAAATCGTTAGCCCCCATCTTGTTAATGAGGAAACTGAGGCACAGAGAGGTTAGTTGGCTAGGGTACATAGCTAGTAAGGGGGTAGAGTCAGGATTTGAGGCCAGTATTCTAGAACCTATTCTAAAGCATAGATTTTTTTTAAAACAAGAAAATATAATAGTGTATTTTAGCTTCTTCATTAGAGTGGAAATGTTTTAAATACACGTACTTGATTTTGTTTATGTTTGTGCATAGCTTTATGCTAGACTTAATATATGTTCGAGTAAGTGAATGAATGGCAGACACTGCATTTCAAGTCCTCTCTGTAGGACAGGATTCTTTTGCATTGGAACTAGTGTGCTGGAAAACTCACCTAATTTGAGAAGGCAAGGAGAGGAAATGGTGACTGATTCTTATGGGGCTCCCATCATTTTAGCCATTTTTATCCACAAACCCAATTTGAACTAATCCCATTAATTAACTTTGTTCAACCTTTTGTCAGACTGAGTGTATATGGACCAATAAAAAGGCATCTGCCCTCATACAGCTTACAGACAGCCGAGAAGACAGTTGATGAACACTAATGACTCAGCATGGGCTTAATCGTAATTACTATAATGGAGAGGTTTAGGGTCCTAAGAGAGCAAATAACAGACTGGGAGGTAGAGGTAAAGAAGACTTTTCTGAAGGAAATAATAATACCCCATTTGGGGGATGAGTAAACTTAGATGCAGGGTTGGAATGGGGAAGAGCGTATTCAAAAGTTCTGAGGCAGGAAAGAGGGACCCTTTCAGGGACCTAAATAAAGAGAGCCAGTATAGCTGGAGTGCCACAGGCAAGGAGTGAATGCAAGACAAACAGTGAGGTGAGGTGCCTTTCTCTTAGCAGCCACATCCTGCTGGGCCTTGTAGGCCACCTTTATTTGAAGAACAATGGGAAGCCCTTAAATGAAGGACTCTTAATGAAAGGATTGATGTGACTGGATATACACATGTTTGTTGGGGGGGAGTGGGGGACAAGCTGGAAGGGGCAAGCAAGAATGGAGGCAAGGGAAACTGGTCTGGAGGCCCGTGAAGTAGACCAGGGAGCAGCTGGTGGTGTTACACCCTGGAGCAGGAGTGGTGAAGATGGAAGGAAGGGGAGGTGTGTGAGATTTTAGGAAGTAAAAGTGAAGGAGATCACAGTGGGTTCCACTTGGTAAGGAGGAGGAAGAGCAAAGAATCCAGGATGACTTGGATTTTAAGATAATGAAAAGGGAAGAGTAAGTTTCTTGGGAAGAGGGTGAACTTGGTTTTGAACACATTGTTTCAGATACTTTAGAAACATCCCTTCTGGTAAAACAAAGTAGACTTGAAGATACATTATGTACCTCCTGAAGCTCTTTGAAAAGAGGTTGAATATTTTAGTAGGTTTTTTTGGTGTTTTTTTGTTTTGTATATGTAAACATGAACATTTTAAAAATTGTGGTTAAATACATATAATATAAAATTTACTCTCTTAACCATTCTAAAGTACAGTCAGTCCAGTAGTGTTAAATATTTTGTATTGTTGTGCAACCAATTTCTGGAACTTTTCCTCTTATAAAACTGGAACTCTATATCCATTAAATAACAACTGCCCATTCTTCCCCTTCCTCAGTCCTGGCACCCACCATTCTATTTTTTGTTTATATGAATTTGACTATATGTAGCTCATATAAGTGGAATCATCCATTAGTTGTCTTTTTGTGACTGGCTTATTTCACTTAGCACGCCTTCAAAGTTCATCCATGTGTCAAAATTTCATTCTTCTTAAAGGCTGAATAATACTCCCATTTTGTGTACATACCACATTTTATCTATACATTCATCTGTCAGTGGACATTTGGGTTACTTCCACCTTGTGGCTATTGGGGATAATACCACTGTGAACATGGGGGTACAAATACCCCTTTGAGACCCTATTTTCAATTCTTTTGGATGTATACCCAGAAATGGAATTGCTGGATCATATGGTAATTCTGTGTTTAATTTTTTGAGGAGCCATCTTTCTGTTTTCCATGGTGGCTGCACCATTTTGCATTTCCAGCAACAGTGCATATAAGTTCTTTAGTAGTATTTATTTTTGAGGCAGGCTGGAGTTAAGGGATTTCAGGAGTAATGTGGACTGTCAGGCCTGGGGATTTGAGAACTAATAGATTATCCCCCAGAGTTAGCCCTGATGTGCCTTTCCACCCCCACAGTGGTCTGATAGCCCAGCTCAGACAGTCTGGAGACATCTGTTTGCATACAGAGACTCTTCTCCCACTTAGTGGACTACTCTTTCCCAGCAGTTCAACTTCACTGTCACAGGGATTTCTTCACTGTTTTCCTGGAAGGGCTGGAACTGGGGCTGCCAGAGCTGCTAGTTAAGTGATTTCTCGCCAGGGTCTATTTACTGCAGCTGAGGGGATTTCCACTTCCAGGACCTGGCAGTAGAGGAGAAAGGTGTAACTGGCCTTCCTCACAATGTCCACACTGCTGGGCCCTTTGGAGAGGCCCCCCTTACTGCTGTCCTTACTTTGCTGAGCCACACTGAAGGCTCAACTTGAGTCATCTCACCTTGAGAAGCCTTTACCTTGAAAGTTTGAGGAGGTGATCCATGCTTTGTTGCTCTTTACTCCCTGACCCTACCCCTGTACCCCCTTCAGGGGCTCAGCCTCCTTCCCACCCCAGTCTGTGTTGCTGCCAGCCTCCTGGAGCACATCCCTCACTAATTGATTGGACAGCCTACTAGGCATCCCTGCTTCTGCCACCTTCCAGGGGGACTTAAGTGGCCACCTGGTTCTCAGTTCCATGAGCTCTACTCAAGTGATTTTATCTACCTTCACCCTGCCCCTTTGCTCTTCCAGAACTGCTCTATCTCTGAAACATTAAATTTAGGCAGTCCCTTCTCTGACCACTAGCTCCTGTCCTCACTGATGCTCTGATCCCTCCTTTTATACCTCCCCTCACTGGGATCCCTATTCCTAGAGCTCCCTGTTCTCTTTGTGTCCACATGTTGAGCCCCCTCTTATAAATGTGTCCCTTCCTGTCCAGCTTAGAGTACACTCATAGTCAGTTGTTCAGTTTCTTGCCTTTTCCCTGACAACCTTGTTCCTTTCTCCTTTGATTGCATGTGCCTGGCGCAGAACCACCTCCCAGCTTATCAGCCACTCACCATCTCTATACCTGTATCCACGCTGTTGTGAGCTCCCATGCAGGCCACACACAGGCAGGTTGGGACTACAGATCCATGCCCACCAGCCTCAGCTGGGCTCTCACAATCCTGTTTGTGGGGTCAGCCTAAACTAACTCACCACAGGGCTCTACTTTTCTTTTAAAAGATTACCTAGACAATTAAAATATTTTGGAAATAGTGAAAATTGAAGTCCTCCTCTTGGCCTCTCCTTCCAACAGCCGACTTTACCTCGTGTTTCCCTGAGAACTGGAAGTCATTGCATAAAAGGACCTAGGTTTCCCCAGTCCAAACCTGCCAGCTCTCTTTCCTGACCACTGAGATGGGCCCCTGTCTCCCTGCCTTCTCAGAAACCATGTGCTATACACCCACACCCTCCATCAGCCAGTGTTTCTCCACTATTGTCCAGAACTTCCCTGCATCAGGATCACCTGAAATACTGGCTATATGGAGCTTCCTAGGCCAGATCTACTCTTTATCTCTGGGCTGGGTTCTGGGAATTCATTCTATATTTTAACCAGCATCCAGGAGTATCTTTGCTGCAGGAAAATTTGAAGGGCACTGCTCTACATTGTTTTCTACCATCCTTACCTCCAAGAGCTCCCTATCAGATTTCGAGTATACTCAAACATACCCATTGTAACAAAAAATAGACTCCTCTATTCCACAGGTCCCTCCTCCTCACCCCCTCTCTCTCTTCCCCATCCCAGCCAAAGGTCTGAAGACCACCATCTGTACATGCTCCCATTTTCTCTCTTCCCACCGACCATTCACTCTGGGCTGACCACTCTGTTCTTAGTGACATTCCATCACTGCATTGGACACACCTTAGGCCTCATCGGAGCATGGCTCCCTGGAACACTGGATAGAGGTGAACCCCTGCACCCTCCTTCTTTCTAGGGCATTGTATTTAACCTTTTACTGTTAACATTTTCAACTGTACAACAAAGTAGAACAGCATTATTTAGGTCTAAAAATTGTTAGTGTTGTAGTATTTGCTTTACTTCTTTTGGAAGTTAAATCTTTTTTAAGAAAAAGTCTAAATATACGTAAACATAGTGAAAGTAATTCCGTGGACTTCCGTGTACTCATCAGCCAGCTTCAGCAAGTATCAACAGTTTGCCATTCTTTTTTCATCTTATCCCTCCCCCAAGTACCCACCTTTTTGGAGACTATTTAAAAACCAACCCTAGACATATCTTTTCAGTCAGATAATTTTTCTGCTATATTTTAAAGTAAACTACAGACATAACTTTGGTGTGTGTTACTTAAAAAGATGACAGTTTCCATTAGAACTGCAATACTGCTTCACATCTAACAAAATTCACATTTAATGTCATCTAAGTAACATTTAATATCATCCAGTCCTTACTCAAACTTCTCCAGTTGTCTTCAAGTGTCTTCTTACAACTAGTTTGTTCAAATCAAGACTCACACAAGAATTACTTGTTTGCTTACCACTCAAGTCTCTTGTAAGTTTTAGCATTATTATTCCCACTCCCACCCCTACCTTTTGTTTTCATGACATTGACCTAAGAGACTAAATCACTTTCTGGATTTGTCCCATTGCTTCATTGCAGTGCCTTGGAACTTTCTGTATCACACTCTGTGTTTCCTGAAACTGTGTTAAATCCAGAGTCTTGATGGATTCCAGTTGAACATTTTTGGTAGAAATTCTTCACAGGTGATGCAGTGTTTATGCTGCATCACGTCTGGAGGCATCCTCATACCACGTTTGTCCACCGCCAGGGAAGTTGAGATTGCCCAGTGGGTTTGGATGCTGATGGCCACGACCTCCACTGTAAAGTCACACATAATCAACTGGCAGGCTGGTCTCCCTGGGAATGGTGCCATATTCGGACAAGGTACTGGCTCTGCTGTTGGCAGATTCACCACTCAGCTAAGCAGTGGTGTTCAGGTCAGCTCTGGGAAGGGAGGTTCCCAAGCAAGACAACTACCCCAAGTGAGGTTATCACAGGATTTTCATGCAGCGGAAGGCTAGTCTCTTTGGACATAGTAGAGCAAGCTGCTTCTCTGGTACAGTAGGCTCAGAATGAATTTGGGGTTCAATATTGTCAGTTTCATCTGGGTCTAACCAGATACTCCCCTTCTAGGTTTCAGGATCCATTTCTTGCCTGATCAGTGTCTTAACTTTCACATGAGAAATGGCATGTCAGTGTTGGTAAATTAAACTGTTTTAATTTAACAACCCACACAATTAAATTTTGTGTTTGATTTTCAGCAGTAGCAGCTGTGTGGCTACAAGAAATGAGAGATTCTTTTAGGGCTGTTATAGAAGCTTTTTGCTTCCCAGACCGTGACTTGAGCTGAAAGTTAACAGATCCAGGCTTGTCATTTTCTCTTTGTAAATGTTCACATGCCCTTAAAATAATCTGTCTCACCACACAGCCCTAGTAATCATCATTACTGCCATATGGTCAAGCACAGAAGTCACTCCCAAAGCACGTGTTTGCCTTGGCATTTACCACAGTATAAACTGAAGGCTTGATTAATTGTGATGCCACTGCATGCAGTAGGTCACTGGCACCTGTTTCTCATTGATAGCGAGTTTAGCACTGCATTCAAGCCCAGGCGCATGACCAAACTGATCTCCAAATCACATCTTTAAGGGTCTCTCTCCTGGGACTGCTCCTTGCACCAAGTTTATATCAGTCTGGGTCCAGTCAGGAGATTTAAACTTGCAAATTTTAATTAAAACAAAGAATGATTAAGCTGTGATAGAAAAGTAACTGTAAGATATAAGACAATCTTATTTAGTAGCCTAGGGCTGAGGGAGAGTGCCCAAGGAAGACAAACCCTTTCTAGGTTGGGTTTCAGACCTTGCTGGAGAAAATACAGTTGCACCTCACTGGATAGCAGAGAAGTTCACTGGTTTGCCTGGGCCACAATTGGCCCAGTTACTGGGCAGGCAAGAAGCAACCCTCTGGGATTCATGGGCTGGCCTGCAGGAAGAGTGCTGGTGCGGACAGGAGGCCTTGAGCCCATGGTGTCTGTAAGGTAAGCCACAACCAGTGGCTGGGAACATGGGTGTGGAGAGGGGGCCAGTGGAAACACTTGAGTGGTCCAGGCGGGCTAGCCAGTGGCCAGGCATCTTGACATGCAAACGAAGTAGGGCCTGGTGTGGGCAGGCCACGAACGCAGGGTCTGTCCAGGGAGCCATGGGAAGGTGATCACCAGTCTGGGTGAACCTTCAAGGTTACTGGCATGATAGTACCACCAGATATGCTCACTCCCTGGCTGCTGGCTGCTCGTGCCCCTTCTGGAAGCTGCAAGAGAGCCCCTTCCTCAGGCAGCAGTATTCCTCCAGCGTCTTCTACTGGCAAAGCTTATTAGCATTGCACTTGCTATAAAGTAGAAGCACAAAGGAGTGCTGTCTCTTATCCCACAAAACAGCACTGAAAGGTGAATTTGGAGCTGAGCATCAGTGAATTGATAACTGGCATGTTAGGTCTGTGAATATTTTCTCATCGTATTTTCATCCAATGATTTTGTGACAAAATGTCAGAAGAAATATAAAAAATTCAAACAATGAGAAAGTATATAGTCTAAACATTGGCAGTCCCCCTACATCCCTCCCCCATTCACCACCCTCTCCAAGGTAACCACTATCTCTGGGTTAGTGCAGTTTAGGGTCTCTAAGTGTTTTTCTATGTATTTATACATACACATGTGATTATATGTAATATGTTTGTCAAAAATACATGCTTGTTTTTTTATTACATAAATAGGTTCACAGAGTTCATATTGAGCTGCATCTTACTTTTGTTATTTAACAGTGTATCTTAGAGATCATTTCATGTCAGTACACAAAGAGTCACCTTATTAATGGCCACATAATATTCCACCAAATAGGCATAGCATAGTTCATTAACCTGTCCCATTTGGATGGACCTTTAAGGAGGTTTTTCCAGGTTTTTTTCTTTAACTATTAAATAGTGCTGCAGTGAATTCATACCTTTGTGCACTTAATGCAAGTAGTTTTTAAGTTAGACTCTTAGAAGGAAATTGCTAAGTCAGACAGTGTGCATATTTAAAAGTTGGATAGATAGCCTTTCGTCCACAAAGGCTGAACCAATTCATTATGCCACCAATATATAGGAAAATGTTCATTTTTCTACATCTTCAACAATACTGGTTGTTAGTAATGATTTGTACCATTCAGATGGTAAAAACATAATTTTTAAGTTTATATTTGCCTAGTCATTAGATATATCTATTCATATCCTATGACTATTTTTCTATTGTGTTGTTTCTGTTGATTTGCAAAGGAGCTCTTTGTGTAGTACATATTAGCTTTTTGTTACAAATGTTGAAAATGTTTTCTCACAGTGTCACTTTTATGTATTAATTTTTAACATAATAGATTTTCAATTTTTATGTAATAGAATCTATTGGTTTTTTCCTTGATAATTTCTGGGTTTTGTGTCTTGCTCTAAAAGACTTTTTCCATAGTTCACATTATAAAAAGACTACTTTATATTTTCTCAAGTTTTTCATGTTTAGTTTTTAAATACTTTTACATAAAATGCTAGATAATAACCCTTGACCATTTTTCTTTTCTTTTTCTTTTTAAAAATTACAGCCTTTTGTATTTTTAAGGAAGGGATCTCTTTTTCACATATGTCACCAACATTTTTTCCCTTTTCATAGTATGTCTTACTAGTTTGGTTTTAGTGTATTTTTTTTAAATGTATGAGAGTTTTTAGTGTTGATTGTTTTGATATAAATGACTGCTAATATGATTTAAAAACTCAAAGTCTCAGTCCTATCCCTGCCCTTATTCATCTAATTCCACCCCTCACATATAAGTAACTGCAATTTTTACGTTCTTGGAAATATTTCCAGAGTCTCTTTTTTCAAATAGAAGCAAATATAAATACATGTATTGTTTTTACCCCTTTTATGTAGAAGTATACAGAAGTCCTGATATTACTTAGACCCATCTTTTGGTCTTTTTCTTTGTGATACCTGGGTTTTATATCATGCTTAGAATTTGTTTCCACTTTGAGATTGTAAAAATAGCCAAGATTTGTTCCAATACAGCTTTATTTTTTTAACACTTAAATCTTGAATCCCATCTGGAAAATATTTTATTGTAGAGATTAAGTAATGAAATGGCATTTATTGTGATTCTTCCCATATGGCTCATTGTCTCATTTGAAGTATTAGTTTGCACCAATTTGAAATGCCATCTTTATTACATGCCCAATTCCCAGGTCTTTCTCTGGATTCTGGTCTCTTCCATTGATCTATTTGCTTATTCCTGTGCCAAACAACCATTTAAATTAATTTTAGTTTTATGTAGTGTAAGTATTGATATCTGATATATATATGTGCTCATATTTTCAAAGTGTTCTTAAATATTTTCCAATATTTTCTCTTTAAGATGATCTTTTTTTTCAGCAGATGAATGTTAAAATCAGTTTGAGCCCCCACCCCCACCCAAAAGAAATCAGGGGTGATTTTTGTTGGCATTCTTGTGCAATTATAGATCATACTAGAATACTTCTTCATGTCTTCTATATTCTTGAGTAAACTTTGATTTGATTTTGTAAACATGTTTTATTATGTTTATTCTTGGGTATCTTACTTTATTGCGATCATGTTAGGATCTTTTTAAAGTTGTATTTCTAATTGATTCTCCCTGTGGTAGAGAATTTATTGATATGCAAAATACATTGATTTTTGTTGATCACCCAACTGAGCTCTTTTATTCTTTATTCCATAGACTACTTTGGATTTTCTAAATAGACAATCACATTATTTGTAAATAGTAGCAATCTTACTCCTCCAAAATATAAATCTCTCCTTATTTTTTTCTTAAATATTTTGGCTAGAAACACAAGAAGAATGTCAAATAGAAGGTAACGGTAGGCACCTTTCTGATCTCAAATTGGAAGGCTCCTGAAATGATAGTAGCCAAAACATTCTCCTTCTTAAGCATTGTTTTCTCTTGGTGTCCTGGAATAATGCCCAGTCCTTTTCTGTCCCCTTTCCCCATCTCCAACCATCAAATGATGGTGAGCCTCAAACCTCCTACTCTGTCTTCTCATGCAGCACACACCTTTTCGGTGAACTGTGCACATCTCAGATTACAGTCATTTCGTGCTGGCCTGTGATTTCAGTTGCCTTCCGTGAATCAGGCATTCACAGATTGACGTCTCCAATCAGGACTCTCTCCCCAGCTCTGGACTCACTGAAACTCCTCTTGGATTTCTTTCAGGCACTGCTAATTCAGTACCTTTAAAACAGTTCATTATCAACAAGCTTCAGCTGGACCCCTGGGTATTAAGCCAAGAACCAGAAATAGAAAAAAGGCTGGCTGCCCCGAAAGACCCTTGTAGGGTCCTATTTCTTGCCTACATAGGTCCCAGCCAGCCACCCTACCCTAGTCCTACCTTAATTTGTGCCCTGTATATTGGCCACACAGCCTGCCTGTCCCAGGAGCTCCTGCCATCCTTGGATACTTGCCCCTTCCCTCCCAACACCCTCTGTTCCCTTGCCTACTGTCCCTAAGCATGAGTGTGGTTAGTTGGCCTAGCTGTTCCAAGCCATCACCCCTGGCCCTGCCTCAGTGGGGGACAGGGGGGCTCTTCTGCCCTGTGGAGGATAGATGGAGCCTTTAGGGGTTCCTCTGGGACTCACTCCATCCGATGCAGGGTCACAAGAAGGCTAATCTCTGCTTGCCTCTGTGTGACAGGAAGTATGAGCTGTACAGCATGGCCTGGGATCTGAAGGAGGAACTCAGAGACTGCCTGGTGGCTGCTGCGCCCTATGGGGGCCCCATTGGTATGCCACCCCTCTGCCACTATATGTTCTGGGACCATTGGGTAAACTCAAGGTCCTTCATTCCTGTTCTCACTGGTGTGTGCTGGTGGTCCCCTCCATTGCCCCACCCGCACAGAGATGCTTTTAATTATGGTCTCATAAGACCTGCTTCATATGGGGAGGGTCTGGGGAGCTGGACAGAAAATCTCTTCTCGAACTACAGCACTGCTGAGGAGCCCCTGGAGGAAGGAGAAGGCTGCCAGCACACGGCCAGTGCTCAGGATCTACTCTGCTTCGGGTGTGCTTCTGACCAGTCTGCCGGTGTGCAGCCCTGCCCTGCCCTGGGACTGGGAGCTGGGTGGGTTCTGTGTTCTGAGGACAACTTCCACAACCTCCTCCTCTGCAGTGGAAGAGTGGGCCTGTGGTGTCCCTTGGCTGGTCCGCTGAGGAGGAGCTGCTCTGCGTGCAGGAAGATGGTGCGGTGCTGGTTTATGGGCTTCATGGAGACTTCCGGAGACACTTCAGCATGGGCAATGTAGGCTGGGCAAAAGGGAGGGAGTCTGTGACCCTTTGGCTCCTGTAACCCATGGCCCCTCTCCCCAGGAAGTACTCCAGAACCGGGTTCTAGATGCTCGGATCTTTCATACCGAATTTGGTTCTGGGGTGGCCATCCTTACAGGGGCCCACCGCTTCACCCTCAGCGCCAATGTGGGTGACCTCAAACTCCGCCGGATGCCAGAGGTGCCAGGTGAGCCCTGACACCCCTGAGATAGCCATTCAGTACTCACAGGTGTGCCTGCAGACTGTGGAGCCAACAGAGGCCAAAGCTGTGGGCTTGGGTCATTCTGAGGTTGTCCTCTGCCCTGGGCCACAGGTCTGCAGGCTGCACCCTCGTGCTGGACCACACTGTGCCAGGAGCGAGTGGCGCACATTCTCCTGGCTGTGGGGCCTGATCTTTACCTCCTGGACCATGCAGCCTGCTCCGCGGTGGTAAGGCCCCTGAGTGGGAGTGAAATGGAGAGGCTGGGGCAGGCAGTAGGGAACACCTGAGAAGTCAGTATTTCTGGTGTCCTCCCTGGCCCTGCCCAGACACCCCCTGGCCTGGCCCCAGGAGTGAGCAGCTTCCTGCAGATGGCTGTCTCCTTCACCTACAGACACCTGGCACTCTTCACAGATACAGGCTACATCTGGATGGGGACAGCATCACTCAAGGTGTGATCCCAGGACAACATGGGGGTACCATGGTTTGTTAAGGGAAGGTCTATTGGGAGGAGGAGAAGGGCTTTTTAACTAGACTGGTGCCTGCTGGGACAGGGCTGTGATACTCCCTGCAACCTTTCAGGAGAAGCTGTGTGAGTTCAACTGCAATATCCGGACCCCACCAAAGCAGATGGTCTGGTGAGGATAGGGTTGTATTGTTGGGGGTGAGGGTGGGCATAGCCTTGTTTCCTGGGACACCCTGATTCATCCTGTCTACTGGCCAAGCCAAGTGGAGCTTGCTTTGTATCTTCTATGCATATACTTGAGGGAAATCCCTGCCAATGTGTGAACCCCAGATGCCTCCCACAACTGACAGCATGAGAGGGAAGCAGACATCAATCAAAGGAATGGGATAAGGGTCAGCAGGCATGTGCAGGGCTGTCCCAAGGAAGTGATGTAAGCAGTGGTGTGGTAGACATAGCTGTGGGCCCAGCATGCTGTGCATATCTCAGACGTGTGTGTGGTTCTGCCTACAGGTGTAGCCGTCCTCACAGCAAGGAGAGGGCCGTCGTGGTGGCCTGGGAGAGGCGGCTAATGGTTGTGGGTGATGCACCTGAGAGCATCCAGTATCCTTGAAGGACTGCCTGTGGGGGTGGGAGGGGAAAAGGGAGGGGAGTCACCAGCCCCACCCCATTTTAGGGTGCTCTTGGGCACCTTGACCAAGCTTAGGTTCGTGCTGGATGAGGACTCCTTCCTGGTGCCTGAGCTGGATGGGGTCCGCATTGTCTCCCACAGCACCCACGAGTTCCTGCACGAAGTTCCAGGTGAGGCCCTCGGCACCATGTGACCTGGGGTGGTAGCTCCTCAGCACTGCAGCTGCCCTGGGCCAGTGCCCCAGAGCAGGATTAGGGCATTGAGGCAGGGCTGAGGGTTCTCTGGCCCCTTCCCCCACTCACCAGCTACCCCCCACCCCCAGTGGCCAGTGAGGAGATCTTCAAAATTGCCTCGATGGCTCCTGGAGCACTGCTGTTAGAGGCGCAGAAGGAATATGAGGTAAAACCCTGGCCTTCTCCCTGGGTTCTAAGATGCTCTTCTTTCCCTTCCCCTGATTGACCCGGACCCCTGCCCCTGCCTGGGCATGAGTGGACACAGCCAGGTACATCTCTCAAGAGAAGAGTCCAGGCAGGACACTGGGCTGGCTGGGGAGAGCCATCTCAGGTGGACTGAAATGACGTGGTATCCTCCATGTGGTGATGGGGAGGGCAGTGAGCCCCCACTATCCCCAGTCCAGCCAGGCACACACAAGTCAGGTACTATCAGGGGCCCTCACAGGCAGTTGCATTTCCCTCATGAGGAAATGTATGGGCACCTCAGGTGGACTGAGCAGGCTGTAAGGGTTTGGGCTCCAGCCCCTCAGCCCCTCTAAACCAGCCTATTTGAATCACAGCCCAGGAGGCCAGATGTGGGGGTTTCTCTGTCATGATGCCTCTTCCCTGGTCCCTTCCCCCCATCTACCAGAAAGAAAGCCAGAAGGCAGATGAGTACCTGCGGGAGATCCAGGAGCTGGGGCAGCTTACCCAGGCTGTGCAGCAGTGCATTGAGGCCGCGGGACATGAGCACCGACCAGACATGCAGAAGAGTCTGCTCAGGGTTGGCCTGGATGGCAGGGAATGGGAGGGGGTGCTGGGCAAAATGTGGGTGGGTAGGGGGAAAGAAGTTCTCCACTATTGCTCTCTGCCTCCTCAGGCGGCCTCCTTTGGAAAGTGTTTCCTCGACAGATTTCCACCTGACAGCTTCGTACACATGTGTCAGGACCTGCGTGTGCTTAATGCCATTCGGGACTATCACATTGGGATCCCCCTCACCTATAGCCAGTATCCTCCAGCATACTTGAAGGGTGTGTACAGCCAGGGGTGGAAGGGGAAGGGGCTGGAGATGCCGCCTAAAAGTCCTTGGCAAATAAGGTGAATCCCCCCAGCTGGATCCTTAACCGAGTAAAATGCAGATATAAGCAGCTCACCATCCAGGTGCTGCTGGACAGGTACTGCAAACCCAAGGGTGTTGGAGGAGGCTGTAGGTGGGTGGGCATTTCAGCCCATAGTGGGTTCTTGTGGTCACTGCTCCTGACTGACTTCTTGGGATGTAGAAGGCCTGAGGTGCAGGCTGGGACTACCCTGCCCTCTCTTTCTTCCCCACCTCACCCCCTGCACCCTTAACTCCCTTGCCTGCCAGGCTTGTGCTGCGGAGGCTTTACCCCCTGGCCATCCAGATATGCGAGTACCTGCGTCTTCCTGAAGTGCAGGGTGTCAGCAGGATCCTGGCCCACTGGGCCTGCTATAAGGTGAGGATGTAGGATGCAAGGTCCAAGGGCATTTTAGAGATGACAGGTATAGGTATAGGAAATAAAAAGTGTAGAGCTGAGGTGTAGGTCTTGATTGAGGGCTGCTGAGAAAGGGGAGAGCCTTGTGTGTGTGACACCCCCCTTCCTCTGCAGGTGCAACAGAAGGATGTGTCTGATGAGGATGTTGCTCGGGCCATTAACCAGAAGCTGGGGGACACGCCTGGTGTATCTTATTCTGACATTGCTGCACGGGCCTATGGCTGTGGCCGCACAGAACTGGCCATCAAGGTGTGGGTGCCCAGCCCTCCCCAGATGCCCTGATCGTAGTAGCATTATAGGCTCCCAGGCTAGCTCCTTCTCTTTGTTCCTTCCTCCTCACCCCACAGCTGCTGGAGTATGAGCCACGTTCTGGGGAACAAGTACCCCTTCTTCTAAAGATGAAGAGGAGCAAACTGGCACTGAGCAAGGCCATCGAGAGTGGTGACACTGACCTGGGTGAGCAGGATTTGGGTGAGGGCAAGGCCCGGGTCCTTGGACCAAGCAAGAGGCTAGGCTGGAGTGCCAACGCCACCTTATCGTCCTGTAGTGTTCACGGTATTGCTGCACCTGAAAAATGAGCTGAACAGAGGAGATTTTTTCATGACCCTTCGGAACCAGCCCATGGCCCTGAGTTTGTACCGACAGGTGTGTGCGTTGGGCAGGGGTGGGGCTGGAGCCTCCTGCTCCTGAGTTGGCCTTACTGACTGCCTGCCTGCTGGCTCATGGTCCCCCAGTTCTGTAAGCATCAGGAGCTAGAGACGCTGAAGGATCTCTACAATCAGGATGACAACCACCAGGAGTTGGGCAGCTTCCACATCCGAGCCAGCTATGCTGCAGAGGAGGTCTGAAGTCCACAGAGTGGGTGGGGTCTGGGGCAGGAATTGTTGGTCTGGTTCCTTCTCCAAGAATCTAGGCCTTGTATTTGGCACACATTGCACCTGGTCTTCACTGTTGAGGGAGAGTCTGAGAAGATGGGAGGCCAGGGTGGGGGTTGGTCCCAGAGGAGCTAGCCGTCCCACTAGGGATACCAGGGTGGTGCACCCAGCAGGTAAGGCTGTTCTCAGGGACCCTGGGGGTGGAGGCCTGAGGTCCTTCGTATATGAGCTTAGGCTTCCCTTCTTGCCCTTGTAGCGTATTGAGGGGCGAGTTGCAGCTCTGCAGACAGCAGCCGATGCCTTCTACAAGGCCAAAAATGAGTTTGCAGCCAAGGTTTGTCCTACACCTTTCTAAGAACCTCATCTCCTCAGTCTTTCCGCCTTGTCCCTCTCATCTCTGTCCTACCTCATGTCTATCTCCAGGCCACAGAAGATCAAATGCGACTCCTACGGCTGCAGCGACGCCTAGAAGATGAGCTGGGGGACCGGTTCCTAGATCTGTCTCTACATGACACAGTCACCAACCTCATCCTGGGTGGCCACAACAAGCGTGCGGAGCAACTGGCACGTGACTTCCGTATCCCTGACAAGAGGTAGGTGAGGGCCTGGGTTGCATGTAGGTTCTAGGACCACCTGCTTCTGCAATACTCCCAAGCCCAGGTTTCCCTCAGGCTCTGGTGGCTGAAGCTGACTGCCCTGGCAGAACTGGAAGACTGGGAGGAGCTAGAGAAGTTTTCTAAGAGCAAGAAATCACCCATTGGCTACCTGGTGAGACAGGGGCCCTCCTCTTCCCCCACCTCCAGGGAGAGTAGTTTTGAGGAGGGGACCCAGTGCAGAGATAGGCAGACGGCCCACTCAGCTCACTCATCTGTCCAGCCATCCTGCATAGTTAGTGGGTGTGTCCTGTGCACACTCATTTATAGGCCAGGTACATGTAAGAATGGGCCTAGCCTGCCTGCAGATGTGGGGAGGGGTAATAAGCTGCTTTCCCCTCACCGTGTGCCTAAGGGGAAGTATTGCCTGAATGGGCGGTGGAGGGAGCCCGGAAGGGCATATCTGCAAGGCAGAGGAGGATACTGAGGGGGTCTCTGTGGCCGTGGTTCACGATTGTGACGGGTAGGTGGGATAAGGGCAGCCATGAGAGAAACACAGGCCCTGAGAGAGCAAGAAACTCCTGTTGTGAGGGAGTAGCAGCAGATGGTGAGGTGGATATTTGGGAATAATTGGTCTCAAGGCTCTTACAGACTTTTGGTTTAGGTCGTTTCTGCCCTGCAAATGTTGAGATCACAACTGTTGTCTGTGTGTTGGGGCAGGGGATGGGGAGGAATTACATGTACTTAGGGTATATAAAAAATACATAGTGAAAATGAATCCACTGGGCTTTTGCTCATAAGAGAGGGCAGGAGGGCTCTTCCTTACCTTCCCTCTCTACCACTCCTTCTCCTAAGCCTTTTGTGGAGATCTGCATGAAGCAACACAACAAATATGAGGCCAAGAAGTATGCCTCCCGCGTGGGTCCCGAGCAGAAAGTCAAGGCCTTGCTTCTCGTTGGGTGCGTCAGTCTGAGAGCCCTGTGGGTGCTGCGTGGCTGAGCCAGTGGGATGATTAGGGGCATGTTTTGTGCCCTCGGGCAGCCTGACATCATCTCCCTCTCTGCTCAAACCACAGGGATGTGGCTCAAGCTGCAGACGTGGCCATTGAGCACCGGAATGAAGCAGAGCTGAGCCTCGTACTGTCCCACTGCACTGGAACCACAGATGGGCCCACGGTTGATAAGATTCAGCGGGCCAGGGCACAAGCCCAGAAGAAGTGAGGGGCACACCCTGCACATCTCCCCAAGCCCTGGGCTTGATAGAAGTGTCACTGCTCATCCAGCTCCTCCTGCAGAGCTAAAGCTAGGAGCTGGCGTGGGGTGGGATCTGGGGTCTGGTTGTAAATAAAGTTGGAACATTTTAGAGTGCTTGTTTTATGCTGTTCAGCCTAGTGAAGGCAAACTGGGTCATTCCAGATACTTAAGCGGAACTCCATGTGTGTGATTGTACTGGGGCTGGAGAAGGAGCTTCTCAGTGACATTTGCAAGAGACTTACCCCTCTCCATAGTTACCAAGGAAAGCCCTCTCAAACTCAGAGCCCCTTGAAAGATTATGGGAAGAGATGGCACAAAACTTAAGCACCAACCCATCAAGAATCACACTGAAAAGCATTATACACATTAAAAACCATATTGAACAGTTTACCATTGATATTTATTCCATATGACGGTCCTGTGAGGTAAGTAACATCACCCCATTTAAAAGTAAGGGAAATTGAGGATAGGGGAAATTTGGTAACTGAGTATATGGCAAAACTGGGATTTGAAACCAGGATGGCATCTGGGAGTCTCAGGGCATCTCCATGGCTGTTGTGACAGAGAAGGGATGATCTCTGAGCCAGAACTGAAGTCTGGGCAGAGGATCCCAAGACAAGGCCCCCAGTGTATGCTACAGTGAGGGTGTGGTGTGGCCGGAGGGCTGGAGGGGTTGGGCGGGAACCTTCAGAAACCCTGTGCACTGAACAGTAGTGAGCAAGTCCTGAGTAGTCTCTGGGCTGAAGAGAAGAGGATGGAAGATCTCAATTCTGCCCAAGTAAACTGCAAACTAGAGACCCCTAGCTCTATCCTCCCCCCAGTGGAGGCTTCACTCCAGCCAGCCTTCCTTGCCTCCGGTCTACCATGGTTAGCCTTTAGTTTGCAGTCCAGTGCACCTTGGCTTCATGCCCAGCTCCCCACTCAACACTGAAGAGATTACCTTTCCTTGTTGCCTCCTTAGTCCAGAAGGAGGACATAGGAGGAAACCCAAGCCCAGAGGGAGGGTGGTCCTCACTGGAGCTTCTGCTTTTGCCACTTTAGTGCTCCTAGGGTTGCCCATGCTTGAAAAGAGAGACTCAGGGCCTAGTAAGCTGTCTGTCTTCTTCCACCTGATTAGTAAATGTAAGTATGAAAATCATTTAAGGATGTAAATCAAATTGTAATGCAACCATTTATTGTGCTCATCACATATTACATGGGTAAATCAAGATAAAACGGTTTGTCTCTTCTGTAGTATCTGGGATTTAAGGTGGAAGACTCAGAGGCTGGGGGTGACTTGACAGCTGAGGGCTGAAGTCATCCGAAGGCTGGGTAACTCAACGAGTCTGACAATTGAAGTTGGTTGTTTACTCGTGCCTTTGCTGGGGCTGTTGGCCAGAACCTACAACCCATGGTACCTCACAACATGGCATTCGGATCTTAAGGATAAGTCACAGGGATGAAAAATACAGTGTAGGAAATATAGTCAATAATACTCTAATAATGTATGATGACAGCTGATACACTTACTGTGGCATTTTGTAATATATATCATTGTTGAATCACTATGTTTTATACCCAAAACCAATATAATACTGTATATCAACTATACTTCAATTAAAAAAAAAAGGATTCTCAAAACAGCTCATTATTCTGGGCATTTTTCCTCCCTAGTCTTGGCCCCACAATTCCTCACAGTCCTGGTAGTTCAATAATGCCTTTTTAAAATGTTTCCTTCACCTTTTCTAGTTCTCAGTGAAAAAGAGTTGGTACCATACAACTCAGTCTACCCTCTCTGGGAGGGGGGCCCCGTGCAGTGCTTTCAGAATGTACACAATAAAAGCCTGTCTCCCCAAACGAACATAGAGCATATTACTCATGTGATAGGCAAACATTAAGTAATGTACACATGAAGTTTTAGAACATATTAGAACAACAAAGACATTCAAATGTAGTGATTCCTAATTCATAAAGAGTGGATGCATGTGGAGAAGTGCTGAAATTGTCCTTGGGGAGAGTTTGGAAATTAAAGGCAGCTTTGTATAATTTTTGAAAGTTGAACACTGATTTTTTTCCCTCCAACATTTTATTATGAAAACTCAAACTTACAACTAAGTTGAAAGAATTTTACAATGAACACCTTATATACCCACCACCTGGATTCTACCATTTTACTATACCTGCTTATCATACATCTAGGTATCTATCCCTTAATCCACCTTATTTCTGATGCAGTCATTTATATACTCCCTCTAAATACTTCAGATTGCATTTTGTTATATTGAGTTCATTGTTTGCAATTTTTTTCTTTTCAGACAAAATACAATGATCAGATCTTAAGTGTACATTTGCTGAGTTTTGACAAATGCATGCACTTACAAATAGTGATATTTAGAAACAACTAGGATTTTTTTTCAAATCTTTGCTCAGTTGAAATTAGTGTAAAATGACATACCTTGAGTGATTTGCACAGCAGGCCTGAGTCTACAGTTATAGGTGAGGCCAAGTCCTGGCCAGTGGTTGGGGCTAGGATTGGGCCTGGGACCAAGAATTTTGGAGTGGGGGCAGAGAATCTGTAAACATTTCTTCTGGTTTAGGATATCAATCTACCTCCTAAAGCTACCTTCTCAGGGTAAGGGGCTGCACTCTCTTTTAGGTACAAGGACTTGGCAAATGACCTTTGGGAATAGAATAGTGGCCTGGAAAGGCACTTGGCTCTCACCAACTTTACATCTTACTGCCTTGCTTTATTTTTATTGTAGCATTTAGGAGATTTTCTTGTTCAGTTGTTTGCTTATTGTCTGTCTACCACACAGATGTGAGCTCCTGAGAGCAGAGAGCTCTTCTGTCTTATTACTTATTGTGTCCAGCACAGGTTTGCTTTCAATAAGTATTTGTTGAGTGAATGACTCAATTGTTCCATTTACTAGATGGGGAATGGAGTCCTGGAAAGGGGAAGTGACTTGCCTAAAGTAACAGGAGTCCTTTAGCCCTGTCCTCTAGGTCTTCTTCTGGTCTGGTCTTTTTCTCACAAGATATGTGGCTCTTAGGGCACCTGTGGGGTGGTTAGCATGTGCCTGCCCATAGTGTATGCTTCTGTGGGCTGGCAGTAGAGCAGGACTGGGAGCAGGGCTTTGGCCTCCCACTTGGGTGGGACTGTACTAGAAGCCTGCCTCTTCTCCCTTTCTCAGTAATCCCTTATCCATCCTTTTCGAAGACAGCTCTTTGCCCCAGGGTGATGAGGTGAAGCTGTGGACCCCACCACCCATCACTAGGGCATCAGGTAAGATGGGGAGGCTGGGCAGGTCTCCAGAGGTAGGCAGCTGAGGGTGGGACTCTGTCCTCTCCCACTGTGAACAGTGTCCGTGTGGTTTCCCAGCTGAATTCTTCCTTCCAAGAGTCTCCAAAATAGGATATGCAAGACAGTGCAGCTGTCTCACAAAGAGAAGGAAATGCATTTCCTGAGAGTGGGTTACTTGCCAAGCTGTACATGCTTATAGTTCTCAGTACAAGCCTGGGAGGTTCCAGGAAGAGTAGCAGAGGGAGACTCAGGTTACCCAGCCAATGGAGGGACTTGATCCCTAGGGCTTTCTGATTCCCACACCCAACAGCAGCATTTTCCCAAGTGTGGTCAGGTCAGATTGGTACGGCCTTCACATGCCCTCAAGGATGGGCACTTTTTCTAATAGCTATTTATTTTAAGTAGCATGTCAATCCTTTTATGGTAATGGAAATACAAGTATAAATAAAAAAAGCAACCAAAAGAAACAGTAAGAAATAATAGTGTAGATCAGATAGATGTAGAGAAGGCAAAGCAAGCTAGGGTTTGGTCCCCGCCTGCAGCTCCTCTGACTGCCCAGGTACCTCCTGCACTCCCACTCATTACCCTTCAGGGTTTCTAAACACTTTGAGTTCAGACTTTTCACTTTACCATTTGGTGTGCGGATAGACTGAATTTGAACTCCCTAGGAAACAGAAGTGGGCATGTGGAAGAACCTGCCCTCATTGGCTGTTCCGGGGTCTACCAAGAGACTGGTCATGTGGCCACTGGGCCTTTGGGCTGGAGCGTCAATAGGGGAGAGGTGCTTTGGGTTCAGCCATTTCAGGATACCTCTGGGCCCATCCCGTTAAGATGGAGTGAGAGAGGCACAGCTCCCACTCAAGAAGGAACTTCCCTGTTGGTGAGGAATGGCCTGAGAGAGGTCCACCACACCCGTATTTCCAGGCCATGGGACATACACTCACATACACTCACTTATTCCACAAACACGGGGGAGGGGAAGTGCGTAGAGTCCTAAGCTGGTGTCCCAGCTGCAGGGAGTGGTGGGGACTGGAGGTGGTAGGCGCACCAGCCCTGGTGAAGTGGCAGCTGATGTGGGCTCCTTCTCCGGAGCCAAAAGGTCCCCGCTGCACCTTCCCCACCATGAAGAGTTGTTGCTGGTCACGCGCGCCGAATTTGGGAGTCTGCCTGGGGAGGAGATAGGAAGAGGGGAGCTCAGAGGCTATGGACCTGGAGGAGAGGCTCGCCGCCACTCTCTCCAGGCAGCGCAGTTCGGGGCTGGGATTGAAGGGCCAGCAAGCTCCGCTTAACCCTGCTGCGCAATGTCTCCAGCCTACAGACTCCCAACCACTCGACCGGCGCGGGTTCCTGCGCGACCGAGGGACCTCGCGTGGGGGCCCTAACCAGGAGATTGTCTCCCCGACATTCACCACGACTGTGTGCCGCGGACGCCCGGCCTCTGTAGCCTGGGAACCCGCTGACCTGGACATATGGTCAGATGGCTTTCGGATGCGCACCTAGTGCGGAGGCGCTGGAGAACAGGTCCGCGGACGCAGCACGGTCCTAGTCCCCAGCGGAGGGTTGGGAACTGCGCAGCTCCGGGTCCTCTCTGCTCTTTGAATCTCCCCTCCCTCTCTAGGCCTCTAGCAAACGACTCCTCCACCGCAGAGGACCATGTTTTGTGTTTCTTTCTCCCCGGCTCCGTGGCTTCAGGTCCCGTACGCACGTCTGGAAAGCGAGAGATTTCTCTGGAGCTCGGGAGGGGATGGCGTGGGCTGACTTGATGTAACACGACACCCACGGTGCCAGGCCCTGTCTAAGGGATTTTCAGGTTCCTCTCTCTCCGCCAACGAGAGCCCTGTCTTAAATATCTTGCTGCACTTGGAAAAATAAAAAAAGACAAGTAAACAAATTAAAAAACCGAATGGAACACGTTTAGAGAGAGCAGCGCAAAGAATGCTTTTGAGTTCCAGGTCGCCCTGGTCGCTAGACCAGTTTTAACTGGTATTTGGCCTCAGTTTTTGCCATCTGTAAACTGGAAAGAAGGCCCACGACCATGGGGCCGGGACTGTAGAGAGGCTGATGGCGTTGGGGCACGGGCGGCTGCTGCTCCTGGGGTCCTGCTTCCCCGAGGACCACGATGCGGTGGGGCGCACACCGCCCACCGCCCACCGCAAGCCTGAGAGCTTGACAGTCGACAAGGCGCCCTAACCCAACGAGCGAGCGCACGAAGTCGCGCAAGGGCGGGGCCCGCGGGAGCGGTGAGCCGCCCTTTCGGTGTGGGCCAACCAGAGCCCATCTCTGAATGGCCAATGAGGAAGCGCTTTACAGCCAAGGCCGGGTCGGGAGCGAGGCTCCGGCGAGTACTCCGCTGACAGAGACGCGCGCGCGCGCTCGCGAGCCAGCTCGGACCCGGGCAACCGCGGCCGCCGCCATCACCGCCGCTCGCCCAGTCGCCCCTCAGCCGCTTCCCCTCGCCATGGAGGCGAGGCCGCCGCCGCCGCCGCGGAGCTCCGAGCCGCGGGCCGGGCGGCGGCCCTGAGAGCGTGTGGCGGGTCGAGACACCGCCGCGGACCGAGGCGGAGCCGCCGTCCTCGTCCCCAGCGGTCCCGCCCAAAGCCGGACTCGGTGAGTGTTCGCGGCGGCCGCCGCCCGGGTGGGCTCTGGAAAAGGAGGGCGGCTCCCGGGCGCGGGTGGGAGGGGTCTCCGGCGCAAGCCCAAATCCCTCTTTTCCGGGTAGAATCCGTTTGGCGTCTCCAGTCGGATCCCACGCCCTTGGGCTGTCCGTAGGGGGGGGTCCCCGGAAAAGTGCGGGACCCCGACCCCTCGTGAGTGCCCGGGAACTTTGCGTGCGTCCTCCTGGAGCCAGGCCAGGGCGCTGCCATAGTTCATTCTGAAAGAAGAAACTCGGAACAGTGAGAACAAAATTTGCTCACGTCCATTTAATGGGAAGAAAGAGAAAAACTCCTGGAATGAGAAAATCTGCTATTGCGGAGACCAACTTTTCTTTCCCTTAAAGCCCCCCCCTACCTCTTCCCCGAGGCCCCAGTCTTTTCCGCCCACTTCCAACTGTTGAGGCTGCTTAAGAAGGGAAATAGAGGCTCGGAGCTGCCCAGAATTCAAAATGAGCCAGCTGGAACTGCAGATCCCCTCCCATTTTATTTTTATTAAATAAAATAAAGAATATCGTGTTTGAAAAATTAGTTCCTAATTGTATTTCCTGAAGATAAAAATAATAATGGCAGAGCTGAGTCCAGTGTTGAGAGGTTTTTTGTTATTTGTTTTAGGTCAGTGATGTTTGTAAGACAGGAAAAAAGGAATGTTCAAAACCTCCCTTAGGGCAGGGTAAATGCCTTCAGCAGCCTTTGTCCAGGGTAGGGATTCCTGCCCAAGAACCAGTCACAGCTCCTGAAAGCTTTCTACACTTGCCACCTGCTTGCTGTTCAGGCTGCCCTATAACCAGAAGATGGTGGGCATGGAGACGGGCACGGAGAGGACTGATGGTGGAAGATGGGCAAACATCTTCCTGCCTGGCCACTCCTTCAAAAAACACAGATCTGATGCTGTCACTTGTTTACTTAAAAACTCCCTCGCTCTCTTTTTCCCATGGGATGAATGAAGCCCAACAAAACGCCTTATCCAGTCATACAAGGCCCTTGACAGTCTTACCTCAATTTTTAAACTTTTAGCCATGTCCTTCCATTCTCCTCCTCATCCCTAGCCATTCAGAGCTGCTTGACTGCCTCTTCACTGTCGGATGCCTTTTCTTGTGTAACTCGCTTTCCTCCACACCTTTACCTTCTAAGCTCTACCTCTTCCTTTAAAGCCCTTTTCATTTGGGAAGCTTCTTGAGGACAGGAGCTGTGTCTTGTTTACTTTGCCGTCTCTCATGCTGTGAGGATTCTTCGAGTTGTCTTGAAAGTCCTGTTCCATTTTTCACCTTATGTCTCAGCTTTGTTTACTTCCAGGTGCCCACTTCCTGGGAGAAGTGCATGCCTAGGACTTTTATCTCTCTGATTCTCCAGTTCCCCATGTCTAGCCCTGATTATTGGTCAGCAGGCAGGAAATAGCAGGTCTCATCCTACTGGCTTCCAGTCGTCTTGCCTGTCTCTAATGGCTAAAATCCCCATGGTCACTTTTCACTTCTGCCTACCACAAGTGGCCTGGCTGATATGTGCACTCTAAGGCATAGTGGGATTCAGGAGGCTGTTCACTAGGTACATTTTAGCCACTTGTTTACTATCTGGATGAAATTCAGTACCAGAAGAGGCAATCCTCTGACTTAAGTACATACAAGTACCTTCTATATGTAGGTGATGTGCTTGGGATACAAAATAAAAGTAAGGAGATCAAATCTTTACCTTTGAGGAACCCATAGTCCAATGTAAGACAGGGTGATACAAATGCATACAGGTGGTATGAGAGTGTGATAATAGCTATTCTGTTATCTTTTATTTGTCTTATGACAGGCTATGTAATAAATGCTTTCCATGAATTATTTAATCCAGTAGGGGCTTATTCCAACTTGACAAGGGTGGAAACTGAGGCAGATGAGGGAATAGTCAGGAGTGGAATCTTGGCAGTTTAGTTCCAGAGCATCTGCCAGATTGTATAGCGAGCTTTCCCCCCTGGGTTGTCTTGAGAAAGCTGTCCTGGGAGGGGGCCTTTGGATTATGAAGGATGCATAGGAGTTTGGGTGTAGTGGATAGGATACAGCAAAGAGAGGGCTGCACAAGCAGGCTTGGAAGTGAAAGGAAGCCACTGTCTTTGCAGAACAGCAAGAAGTTAAACATATTTGGATTGGGTAGAGGGAAGAAGATTGGGCCATGAGATTAGGGTGAGCTTGAAGGGCTGTATGTGCTGTGTTAGAGTTTGGGCAGTGGAGAGCCACTGGAGGATTTTTAGGGCAGTCAGGGAATTTGGCTGGCCTTTGGAAAGGGTCATTTGGGAGTAGTGTGGGGCTAGCTGTTGATGCCCCAGCAATATCGGAAGTAATGGACAGGCCCCACAGAGGTGGAATTACAGCCTCTCAGACCCAGAGGGAGGCCTAGAGAGAATCCTGCTCAGTTTGGGTTAAAGATAATACATAAATACATATGAGAAAAATTCCAGCATTATAAAAGGGTATATAGAGAAAAGTAAGTCTCCCTTCAATCCCTACTCCCCAGAGATGGCTGAAGTTTCCAGTTTCTATGGCCTTACATATACACTGTTCCTTTATAAACTTGTATACCTATCCATTTCCCCCTACCCCCACCCCTTGTGTTGTATATACCAGTTACATCTTGTTCTTTACTTAACATATTTAAGAAATTATTCCATATTAGTACATATAGAGCTGTTCATTCTTTTTGACAGTCTTCTACTTCATTGTATGGCCCTGCACAGTAATTTGTAACTAGTTTTCAGGTAAAACACTTAAGTTCTTTCCAGGTTTTCTATCACAATGTTTCAGTGAATGTCCTGTACATACTTTGTTATGTGCTCATGTGTAGAATTATCTAAACAATATATTTCTAGAAGTGAAATTACTGGGTAAAAGGATATGTGTGCATTTTAAATTTTCAGACGTGTAGCCAAATCACCACCCCTTTGAGGGCGTTGTTCTAACTTATCCTGTCCCCTACAAATGTGAATGGGAGTCAACAGATCTTCATCAGAGTATGCATCGGGATCTCCTTTTTCATCTATCATATGCCTACTTTTCCCTTTCTGAAGCTTCCCTACCCCCATGTGATCCTAGCCTATTTCTTTCAATTTACTGGGGAGACCTTGAGACCTGGAAGGATAAAGTGACTTGTGCAGGACAGTCAGTGTGGGTGGTGGTGGTTTTTTAAGCAGCTCTGATATTTGTATTTGCCCAGCGCCTTTCATTGAGGTGTCAGAATTGATTTGTAAAACATTGTTGTATTATTTTTCTCCACCTTCATGTGGAAAAAGTGAAATGCAGGTGAAGTTTGAATTATAAGGAGGAAGCTGACGAAATACAGAATCTTGTCTTTTTACTTCTAGTGCAGTAACAAATGTATGTTACCAAATGCTAAAGCTAAAGAAATGTTTTTTAGTGAGTCTGAGTAGCAACAACAAAAATAGCAATAATGTAACACTAACAATAAAACTGAGCAGAAAACCCACAAATAACCCAACATTAAAATTTGATTTAATATGTTCTCTGTAGAAAAGAAAATCTGTTAAATGTAAAACTATGTTTACTCTAAATTTACATCCATTTGTGTCCGTGCGTAGGAATAGAATTTTTATAATTCAGTACATACAGAAGAAAATTATTTTTGTATTCTTGATAGCATCAAATATTTTATATTTAGTTATGTATCTTTATTTTAAATCACAGAGTAATAGACTATTCATTGATGACCATAGTTTGTGCAAACTTTTTTTCTTTTTTCTTTTCTTTTTTTTACCTTTTTATTGTTGTAAGTGGTAGTTCTGACTACCCTTGTTCAAATACTTCTGGATTATTTTCTTGGACTCTTACCCCTGAAGTGGGTTCACTGACTCAGGATATGGTTGCAGTGCCAAATGGCCTTCTAGAAAGGTTGAATTTACTTACAACACCATCAGCAATGTATATGGCCCTGTTTTCTGATGATCCAGCCAATGCTATTACAAACAAAACCTAATAATTTGGTTTTATTAATTGAAAATAAATATAATGGTACTTTGAATTAGGTTTAATTTACATCCTTTAGAAAGTGACCAGAAGCTTATTTAGACTTTGAAATAAGTACAATGCAGTAATACATATCATATCCAAGAGTTATGTAGCTAAAGCCAACTTGTTTTTAAGACATGGTTAATGGGACAGAAATATTGTGGAAATTTAGGGTAAGATCATATTGGTATGAAACACTAGACTAGATGCTGTTCGTTTTGAAAATACCAGACATTGTGTTAGGAGCTGGGTCTGGGCCAGAGTAGCATGGTCTGGGCCATATGACACTTACAGGACAAGGCAGTAGACAGATATTAATCACTTTACAGTAATTACAAATGGGATCAAAGGGGAAGAATAAGATGTCCTAGGTGTGCCAGAGAAGTTCAATTTTAAACATCGTTTGCAGTTAAACAACACTTACAAAGGCCCTGAGCTGGGAAGGGATTTGGTACTTTAGGACAGTGCTTCTCTAACTCGACTGTTCACGTGAACCATCTGGGGATCTTGTTGAAATGCCAAGTCCTGATTCAGTAGGTCTGGGGTGGGACTTGGAATTCTGCATTACCAACCAGTGAGGCAGGTGCTACTGGAGGGTGGATTACACTTAGGGTAGCTTGATGAGCACTTGAAGCTAGCTGAACATGGTGAGTAGGAGGGGGCAGTTCTCTACCCTGGCTGCACGTGATTTCACCTGGAGAACTTGCCAAAATCAGGGATGCAAATACCCTACCCCAGTATTTTGATTTAATTGGTCTAGGGGGGGCCTGAGAAAGTACATGTGTGTGTATACATATACACATATATACTTGTGTACATGTATGTGTGTATGTATATGTATGTGTATGTGTTTATATTTAGTTTTTTTTTTAGCTCCTGGGATCATGCTAGGATGCAGTCAGGGTTGAGAACCACTGGATTAGAGAGAGGCAGGGGCCAGAGTTGAGGGCCCTTTACACCATGCAAGGATTTTGGACTTTATCCAGAAGACAGAACCTAAGCCATTGAATGATTTTAAAGAGAGAGAAGTGATCTGATTTGCAGTTGTAAGAAGTTCACTGTGGCTGTAATTTAGAGCAGGAGTTTTCAAAATGAGTTAGATGAGATTATTCACTAGGATGCTAGAAGAAAATTTTAGAGCTTTTTCTTATTTTTATCTAAAAAAATAAAATTTAGGGATTGTTACTGGCACCTTCTTGGGTCTATATGTCTAACAGTGTTAATGTTTAAGTATAGAAGTTTGGGTGTCCTGAAAGGAAGAGAAAGGAGTTTGGCAGTGAGCAAGGAGACCCATATTCATACATTTTCTTTCAGTGTATTGCAATATAGTGATAATGATTTCTATTATCCATTTTCATCAAACTTTCATAAAATGTATGTTAAAGGATTCCTGCAAAGAAACCAGTGATTGAAAAAAATACTAATAATGCAAGCACAAGCAAACAATCAAAATGGCAGAGCTGAGCCTCACTCAGCCATTATGAACTCTTGGTGAGCTATTAAATCACATTAAATAAATCAGCACTTAATACATTGGAAAGTATCAAGCCTGTTTGAAACATGGTTTTGCATCCTCTATCATTAGTAGGAATCTTACTTTAAGAGTATGTAGAACTTTGAGATAGTAAATAATATGAGGGTATTACTAGTACCAGGACATTTGAAACCTAATCAACTAGACCATGAAAAGAATCTCTACATTTTTTTTAATCCAATGATGTTTAAAGTCATTGGTTATTCATTCAGATGCTATATACAATTTTACTAACCTAATGATTAAAGGTATATTTTGAGGTTTCTTCTTACAAAAGACAAAAAGGCCCATACTAATGGCAGGTTCTTCTTATCCCTTCTCTTCCAGCCCCCCAAAAAGATCTGATTTTTTAGAAAGACCGATATGGCACAGTTGACCTTTGAACAACTGGGGGGTTAGGGTTGCTAAACTCTGCGCAGTTGAAAATCTGAGTGTAACATTTGACTCCTCCAAAACTTAACTACTAATAGCCTATTGGTGACTTGGAAGCCTTACCAGTACCATAAACAGTAGATTAACACCTATTTTGTATGTTATACATTTTATATACTATACTCTTTTAAGCTAGAGAAAAGAAAACCTTTTTTAAATGGTCACAAATCTCTAAAATATTTCCTAGTATATTTATTGGAAAAAAAAATCAAACATTTGTTTAAGTAGACCTGCACCGTTCAAACTAGTGTTGTTCAAGGATCAGCTTTATATGGAAAATATGTCAAGAAGCCAAAATGTATTCCTTTGTCATAACTCTTGTAAGATGCATAGGACATATTGCTGAAGATTTGGACATAACAATAGTAGGGCAGATTTTGCAGTGTGGGAGGTTTTCTGTATAGTCGTAAAAGTATCAAAGCTTCTGGCATATCTTAGTATTTGCTAGATTCTCTTTCAGTAATTAAATCTAAGAAAAATAATTTCTTTTGTGGGCTACTGGAGGCAAGTTGTACTGGAGAAGACATAGTTTCAATAGTAAATGACTGCCCTAATAACATTGCTATATGGCGTAATTGTCAAAATGTAAACTACTGACAGAACAGTTTATTTGACAGAATAAAAGGATGAAATTCACTCACTGCTTCTTGATGGATTAGTGAGGCAGGTTATCATTTGTTGGCTATCTTGTGGTCAAGTTATTAATGTAATGCATTTTCCTTTTTCATAAATAAATGTCGACTTTTTCTGTGATAAATATCCTCCTAGCAAATATTTGAAAAGTTAATATCCTTAATCCATCTCTTCAAGTAAAGGTGTTATTTTAATGGTGAATGAGAAAGTAACTGCTTTTTTCTTAAGAAGAAATGTGCTGTGATACAACATTTTTCTTATAATTAAAAAAAACTTTATTGAGACAATTTATATACCATAAAATTTACCTTTTTAAAGTATACAATTCAACAATTTTTAGTATATTCATGGAGCTGTGCAATCATCATCACTGTGTAATTTTCATCACCCTGTACCCATAAACTTTCTGCCCTCTCTACAACCCCTGGAGACCAGTAATATTTCTATCTCTGGATTTGCCTATTCTGGACATTACATATAAATGAAGTCATACAATGTGTGGCCCTTTGGCAGGCTTCTTTTACTTAGCATGTTTTTGGGGTTCATCCATGTTGTAGCATGTATCAGTACTTCATTCTTTTCTGTAGTTATATAATAAATATTCTCTTGTATGGATATACCACACTTTATCCATTCATCAGTTAGTAAACTTTTGGGTTGTTTCCACTTTTTCGCTGTTAGGAATAACATTTATGTACAAGTTTCAGTCTGGACATACGTTTTTGTTTTTCTTGGAGTATCTAGGAGAAGAATTGCTGGGTTAAATGGCAATAACTTTGTGTAACTTTTAAAGGGGCTGCCAAACTGTTTTCTAAAGGAACTGCACCATTTTACATTCCCAGTAGTAATGCACAGGGGTCCAGTTTCTCCACATCTGCACCAACACTTGGTATTTGCTGTCTTTTTGACTATAGCTATCTTACTGGGTGTGAAGCAGTAATCTCATGGTTTTAATTTGCATTTCCCTAATGACTCATGATCTCATTGTGATTTTATTGCACCTGTAAAAACGCTTACAATTTTACACATGAAGAACTTGGAAACATAGATTTGTTACCTGATAAAAATCTCCAAATGTATTTCTAAAAAAAATTTCAGATGACCTAATGAAATGAAAGACCTAAGGCATTGATTATCAGTAGCTGTAAAACCATTAGGGAACTTTATAATAAAAGGATCAGACTGTCAGTCTTATGATTAATCATAACATCTCTAAAATTGATACAACCAAACCTTATATTCCTCAGATGTGGTACAATGGGAAAAATACAACACCATTCATTACATATTCTTTCCCCCTCAATATAAAATCAAACCTGACTCTGATTAAGCATCTAAATATAACAACCAGTTTACAGAATGTAATTAGAAAGCTCAGAAATTCCATAGGGCATATGAACCCAGTTACTTCAAATCAATGGTAAGAAGTGGTGAAGGAACTATTACAGATTAGAAAGACTTGAGACGTATTAACTAAATGTATAGACCTTGTTTAGATATGATTTCATACAAACCAACTGTACCAAGATATTTATGAGACCAGTGGGAGTAATCTGAATGCCACCTGTATGTTAGATGATTTTTAAATAGCTATTTTAATTTTTAAGATATGATAATAGTATTGCAGTTATTTTAAAAGGAAAGACTCCTTTCTCTTAGAAGTAAATACTGAAGTATTTAAGGATAAAATGATATATAGATGTCTGAAATTTGTTTTAAAATAATTCATTTTGCCTGCAGCTAAACCTGAGGAGAAAGAGATATAAGTCAAGGTGAACACTCTTACTCTGCCTTCTCTGAGAATCTGAGTGAGATGGTGAACCGTTGGTATAAAAACCTACTACCAGCAACGTGGCAAAAAGATTTTATAAAAAGCTCAGTTCATCAAGAAAAGCAGACACATTTTTTGCTGCAGTTTTTTATCTGTGCAACCATTGGGCAATTTTTCTTTCTTCTAGAATAGAAATTAGAAAGCATTACACTTTCCTGCTGCAAGTATGCCCAGTTTTAGGTTATTTGTCTTTTTCTGACTTTTTGCCTAGCACAGGAAAAGTACATTTTAAGTGTCCCAAATATCAAGTAAAAATAATAAATAAGTAACATAATTAATTGCCTTTGGAGGTTTGTAGATGATTTACTGTATATTGATAATTATTGAAGGTGGATAATAGGTATACAGGTATCAAAATTCCCACAGTAAAAAATTTAAAAAGAAAATATTTCAAGTGAATACATTTAGTGGGTTTCAAATCCATTTGTTAGGAAATAGTCTTCTGATTAGTTTTCAAGACTAATTGCATCAGGGAAGATTGACATTTACTAACTATATTTAAAGGAAAATGTTTGTATAATTGGATAGGGTCAGAAAAATGAATCATCATGATTTAGTAAGCACAGCCCTAGCACTTTCTTCCCTTTGGATGCTTGTTTCTTTTTGGCTATCATAGCCATTAAATTATTAACTTGAAACTGACTTTCAGATTGCTCTGTCACAAAATATTAAAATTAGATTTTCCAAGCAGAATGAGAAATACTTGATCAAATCGATCACAGTAAAATATTTTTAAACAAATATTTTCACAAAATAACCAAAAACCAATATTGATAGTTTAGTGATAGCAATAATGGTTTTTATATTTGCTTTTATGCCTACACATATAAAAACCATTATTCAATAATTATTTTGTTAAATTGGAAAATGAATATTTTCTAGTATTCATACGTATTAGTACCTTTGTCATATTTACAGGTGAACATATGTTGGGGATGTATGTATGCATTTACTGATTCATCAGTGTGCAGTCAAAAGGTTTGTTTGTCATTACTGTGGAGAATGGACTGGACTAATAGAGACTAATTTGGTTATTGTTACAGCAGATTTGGCCAGGGATGGTAGTGTTCTCAATTAGTTTGGGGTAGAGGGAGTGTTCATGAGGATGGAGATATGTAGATAAGTATGATTTAAGCAGTAGAAGTGCTAGTGGGGTTCCAAGATTTCTGGCTTTTTGGAAGAGATGATTCTTAGTGAGCTGAGCTTTTGTGTATGGGAAGAAGTTGAAACTCAGCTGCTGTGAATTGTGCAAGTAGTTCTTAAATATTGATTGACAAATAACCAACAATTAGTTTTCAAACATTGGTTGACTGGTGGCTTCATACAATATTGTAAATGCATTAATACTACCTATTGATAAAGAGAATATCTTCCATTGATGTATCAGCAGTAGTTACCAGAGCAATGTGGAATAGTCCAGGATTTCCACTGTTGCAAAAGGAACTGAGGGAGGTGAGGCAGAGCTTTTACAGGGATTCCTTTGTTCTCCTGTGGCCCTTTCCATGTCTCCAGTGATGTGAATACTTTACCCACCTTTCAGGGAGTGAGGCCAGCTCTGAATCAGTGCCTCTGTCCGTTCTGTGAGACCACTACCCTCCAGTGCTCCTTAATTCCCATCTGGCCCTAATCACTTTGTTAACAGGGGCTGAATTCACAGCAACTTCCCATTGGTGTTTCTCTTTCCAGGCTGGGGCGCCACCCTGGCCCAGGATCTTGCTACTTGTTGGTAGAAACCATAGAAGATCCTTTTCCTTCCTGTATCCCTACCCAGTTTGCAGTAATGCTGTTCGTAGCAGTTATGAACTTCTAAGGCAGTGATTCTCAGTGACAGCTTACTGGTGAGGAAAAGGTAAGCTTGAAAAAGCTGTTTTTAAAAAAAGAAAAAACATGGTGTTATGTTTTTAAACCAGTGTTTGTATTTTTTTTTAGGACTTGGGAAGTTGATTTTATTCATGTTTTTGTAAGTTTTGGTATTATTAATGTACAATTACATGAGCAACATTATGGTTACTAGACTCCCTCTATTATCAAGTCCCCGCCACATACCCCATTACAGTCACATCAGCGTAGTAAGATGTCCATCAGCGTCCTAACATGCTATAGAATCACTACTTGTCTTCTCTGTGTTATACTGCCTTCCCTGTACCCCCCCCTGCTACATTATGTGTGCTAATCGTAATACCCCTTTTACCCCTTATCCCTCCCTTCCCACCCATCTTCCCCAGACACGGCCTTTGCTGTGTCCCACAGATTTTGCGGTGTTGAATTATTGTTGTCATTTGTCTCCATATACTGCTTGATCTCTGTTTTTATTTGGTGATTGATCCATTGGTTATTTAGGAGCATGTGTGAAGCCTCCATGTGTTTGTGGGATTTTTCATTTTCTTTGCGTAATTTATTTCTAGTTTCCTACCTTTGTGGTCTGAGAAACTGGTTGGTACAATTTCAGTCTTTTTGAATTTACTGAGGCTCTTTTTGTGGCCTTGTGTATGATCTGTTCTTTAAAAATGTTCCATGTGCACTTGACGAGAATGTGTATTCTGCTGCTTTTGGGTGTAGAGCTCTGTAGATGTCTGTTAGGTCCATCTGTTGTAATGTGTTGTTCAGTGCCTCTGTCTCCTTACTTATTTTCTGTCTGGTTGATCTGTCATTCAGAGTGACTGGTGTGTTGAAGTCTCCTAGTATGAATGCATTGCATTCTATTTCTCCTTTTAATTCTGTTATTATTTGTTTCACATATGTAGGTGCTCTTGTGTTGGGCACATAGATATTTATAAAGGTTATATTTTCTTGTTGGATTGACCCTTTTATCATTATGTAATGTCCTTCTTTGTCTCTTGTGACTTTCTTTGTTTTGAAGTCTATTTTGTCTGATACAAGTACTGCAACTCCTGCTTTTTTCTCCTTATTAGTTGTATGAAATATCTTTTTCCATCCCTGCACTTTCAGTCTGTGTATGTCTTTGGGTTTGAAGTGAGTCTCTTGTAGGCAGCATATAGATGGGTCTTGTTTTTTTTATCCATTCAGTGACTCTATATCTTTTGATTGGTGCATTCAGTCCATTTAGATTTATGGTGATTATCGATAGGTATGTACTTATTGTCATTGCAGGCTTTAGATTCGTGGTTAGAGGTGGTTTGTGGGAGGTAAATTCTCTCAGCTTTTGCTTATGTGAAAATTGTTTAATCCCTCCTTCAAATTCAAATGATAACCTTGCCGGGTAGAGTATTCGTGTTTCGAGGCCTTTCTGCTTCATTGTATTAAATATATTATGCCACTCCCTTCTGGCCTTTAAGGTTTCTGTTGAGAAATCTGATGATAGCCTAATGGGATCCTTTGTAGGTGATCTTTTTTTTTCTCTCTGGCATCTTTTAAAAGTCTGTCTTCATCCTTGATCTTTACCATTTTAATTATTATATGTCTTGATGTTGTCTTCCTTGCGTCCCTTGTGTTGCGGGATCTGTGCATCTCAATGACTTGAGAGACTATCTCCTTCCGCAGAGTGGGGAAGTTTTCAGCAATTACCTCCTCAATGACACTTTCTATCCCTTTTTCTCTCTCTTCTTCTTCTGGTACCCCTATTATGCAAATATTGTTCCATTTGGATTGGTCCACACAGTTCTCTCAGTATTCTTTCATTCTTAGAGATTCTTTTTTCTCTCTGTGCCTCAGCTTCTTTGTATTCCTCTCCTCTAATTTCTATTCCATTTCCCGTGTCTTCTACTACATCGAATCTGCTTTTAAATCCGTCCATTCTCTTTCATTTCAGATTGGTAACTTCTTAATGATTGAATCTCTGTCTTAAATTTGTTCCTGAGTTCTTCAATTTTTTTCTGTACCTCCATAAGCCTGTTTATGATTTTTATTTAGAACTCTCAGGAATATTGGTGAGTTCAGTTTCATTTGGCGTTTTTCTGGGGCTTGTGAGATTTTGGTCTGTACCATGTTCTTTTTTTTTTAATAGTTTATTTTGGTATCATTAATCTACAACCACATGTGCAACATTATGGTGATTAAACTACCCCCTTCATCAGGTCCCCCCCACCAACCCCATTACAGTCACTGTCCATCAGCTTAGTGAGATGCTATGGAGTCACTGCTTGTCTTCTTTGAGTTATACAGCCCTCCCCTTGCCCCCCCCAGCATTACATTTGCTAATCGCAATGCCCCGTTTCCCCCCTCCCTGCCTTCCTACCCATCCTCCCCAGTCTCTTTCCCTTTGATAACTATTAGTCCGTTCTTGGGTTCTGTGAGTCTGCTGCTGTTTTGTTCCTTCAGTTTTTTTCTTTGTTCTTATACTTCACATATGAGTGAAATCATTTGATACTTGTCTTCTTCGGCTTAGCGTATTTCACTGAGCATAATACTCTCTAGCTCCATCCATGTTGTTACAAATGGTAGGATTTGTTTTCTTCTTATGGCTGAATAATATTCCATTGTGTATATGTACCACATCTTGTTTTTTTATTATAATTTATTTTGGTATCATTATTCTACAATTACATGTGCAATATTATGGTTATTAAACTACCCCCTTCATCAGGTCCCCCCCACCAACCCCATTAGAGTCACTGTCCATCAGCGTAATGAGATGCTATAGAATCACTACTGGTCTTCTCTGAGTTATACAGCCCTCCCCGTGCCCCCCCCAATAATACATCTGCTAATGGGAATGCCCCCTTTTCCCTCTTATCCCTCCCTTCCCACCCATCTTCCCCAGTCCCATTCCCTTTGGTAACTATTAGTCTGTTCTTGGGTTCTGTGAGTCTGCTGCTGTTTTGTTCCTTCAGTTTTTTTCATTGTTCTTATACTCCACATATGAGTGAAATCATTTGATACCTGTCTTTTTCTGCTTGGCTTATTTCTCTGAGCATAATACCCTCTAGCTCCATCCATGTTGTTGCAAATGGTAGGATTTGTTTTCTTCTTATGGCTGAATAATATTCCATTGTGTATATGTACCACATCTTCTTTATCCATTCATCTACTGATGGACACTTAGGTTGCTTCCATTTCTTGGCTATTGTAAATAGTGCTGCAATAAACATAGGGGTGCATCTGTCCTTTTCAAATTGGGCTGCTGCATTCTTAGGGTAAATTCCTAGGAGTGGAATTCCTGGGTCAAATGGTATTTCTATTTTGAGTTTTTTGAGGAACCTCCATACTGCTTTCCACAATGGTTGAACTAATTTGCAGTCCCACCAGCAGTGTAGGAGGGTTCCCTTTTCTCCACATCCCTGCCAACATTTGTTGTTGTTTGTGTTTTGGATGTTGGCCATTCTCACTGGTGTGAGGTGATATCTCATTGTGGTTTTAATCTGCATTTCTCTGATGATTAGCGATGTGGAGCATCTTTTCATGTGCCTGTTGGCCATCTGAATTTCTTCTTTGGAGAAGTGTCTATTCATGTCCTCTGCCCATTTCTTAATTGGATTATTTGCTTTTTGTTTGTTAAGGTGCATGAGTTCTTTATATATTTTGGATGTCAACCCTTTATCAGATACGTTTTTTATGAATATATTCTCCCATACTGTAGGATGTCTTTTTGTTCTACTGATGGTGTCCTTTGCTGTACAGAAGCTTTTCAGCTTGATATAGTCCCACTTGTTCATTTTTGCTTTTGTTTCCCTTGCCCGGGGAGATATGTTCATGAACAAGTTGCTCATGTTTATGTCTAAGAGATTTTTGCCTATGTTTTTTTCTAAGAGTTTTATGGTTTCATGACTTACATTCAGGTCTTTGATCCACCTTGAGTTTCCCTTTGTGTATGGGGCTAGACAGTAGTCCAGTTTCATTCTCTTACATGTAGCTGTCCAGTTTTTCCAACACCAGCTGCTGAAGAGGCTGTCATCTCCCCATTGTATATCCAAGGCTCCTTTATCAAATATTAATTGTCTGTATATGTTTGGGTTAATGTTTGGATTTTCTATTCTGTTCCACTGGTCTGTGGGTCTGTTTTTGTGCCAATACCAAATTGTCTTGATTACTGTGGTTTTGTAGTAGAGCTTGAAGTCAGGGAGTGTAATTCCCCCTGTTTTATTCCTCCTTCTCAGGATTGCTTTGGCTATTCGGGGTCTTTTGTGGTTCCATATGAATTTTAGAATTATTTGTTCCAGTTCATTGAAGAAAGCTGTTGGTAGTTTGATAGGGATTGCATTGAATCTGTAGATTGCTTTAGGTAGTATAGCCATTTTGACAATATTTATTCTTCCTAGCCAAGAGCATGGGATGCATTTCCATTTGTTAGTGTCCTCTTTAATTTCTCTTAGGAGTGTCTTGTAGTTTTCAGAGTACAGGTCTTTCACTTCCTTCGTTAGGTTTATTCCTAGGTATTTTATTCTTTTTGATGCAATTGTGAATGGAATTGTTTTTCTGATTTCTCTTTCTGTTAGTTCATCATTAGTGTATAGGAAAGTAGCAGATTTCTGTGTGTTAATTTTGTATCCTGCAACTTTGCTGAATTCAGATATTAGTTCTAGTAGTTTTGGAATGAAGTCTTTAGGGTTTTTTATGTACAGTATCATGTCATCTGCAAATAGTGACAATTTGACTTCTTCTTTACCAATCTGGATGCCTTGTATGTCTTTGTTTTGTCTGATTGCTGTGGCTAGGACCTCCAGTACTATGTTGAATAACAGTGGAGAGAGTGGGCATCCCTGTCTTGTTCCCGATCTTAGATGAAAAGCTTTCAGCATCTCGCCGTTAAGTATGATGTTAGCTGTGGGTTTGTCATATATAGGCTTTATGATGTTGAGGTACTTGCCGTCTATACCCATTTTGTTGAGAGTTTTAATCAGGAATGGATGCTGAATTTTGTCAAATGCTTTTTCAGCATCTATGGAGATGATCATGTGGTTTTTGTTCTTCTTTTTGTTGATGTGGTGGATGATGTTGATTGATTTTGAATGTTGTACCATCCTTGCATCCCTGGGATGAATCCCACTTGATCATGGTGTATGATCCTCTTGATGTATTTTTGAATTCGGTTTGCTAATATTTTGTTGAGTATTTTTGCATCTACGTTCATCAGGGATATTGGTCTGTAATTTTCTTTTTTGGTGAGGTCTTTGCCCGGTTTTGGTATTAGAGTGATGCTGGCTTCATAGAATGAGTTTGGAAGTATTCCCTCCTCTTCTATTTTTTGGAAAACTTTAAGGAGAATGGGTGTTATTTCTTCTCTGTATGTCTGGTAGAATTCAGAGGTGAATCCATCAGGTCTGGGGGTTTTGTTCCTGGGTAGTTTTTTGATTACCAATTCGATTTCGTCGCTGGTGATTGGTTTGTTTAGTTTTTCTGTTTCTTGCTTGGTCAGTCTTGGAAGGTTGTATTTTTCTAAGAAGTTGTCCATTTCTTCTATGTTTTCCAGCTTGTTAGCATATAGATTGTGATAATATTCTCTTATGATTCTTTGTATTTCTGTGGGGTCCGTCGTGATTTTTCCTTTCTCATTTCTGATTGTGTTTATGTGTGTAGATTCTCTTTTTCTCTTAATGAGTCTGGCTAGGGGTTTATCTATTTTGTTTCTTTTTTCAAAGAACCAGCTCTTGGTTTTATTGATTTTTTCTATTGTTTTATTCTTCTCAATTTTATTTATTTCTTCTCTAATCTTTCTTATGTCCCTCCTTCTGGTGACTTTGGGCCTCATTTGTTCTTCTTTTTCCAATTTCAGTAATTGTGTCTTTAGACTATTCATTTGGGAATGTACTTCCTTCTTTAAATAGGCCTGGATTGCAATATACTTTCCTCTTAGAACTGCCTTTGCTGCGTCCCACAGAAGTTGTGGCTTTGTGTTGTTGTTGTCATTAGTCTCCATATATTCTTTGATTTCTGTTTTGATTTGGTCGTTAACCCATTGATTAATTAGGAGAGTGTTGTTAAGTCTCCATGTATTTGTGAGCCTTTTTGATTTCTTTCTAAAATTTATTTCTAGTTTTATACCTTGGTGATCTGAGAAGTTGGTTGGTAGGATTTCAATATTTTTGAAATTACTGGGGTTCTTTTTGTGGCCTAGTATGTGGTGTATTCTGGAAAATGTTCCATGTGCACTTGAGCAGAATTGTGTATACTGTTGCTTTTGGGTGTAGAGTTCTGTAGATGTCTGTTAGGTCCATCTGTTCTTGTCTGTTGTTCAGTGCCTCTGTGTCTTTACTTATATTCTGTCTGGTTGATCTGTCCTCTGGAGTGAGTGGTGTGTTGAAGTCTCCTAAGATGAATGCATTGCTGTCTATTTCCTCCTTAATTCTGTTAGTATTTGTCTCACATATGCTGGCGCTCCTGTGTTGGGTGCATATATATTTATAATGGTTATATCTTCTTGTTGGACTGACCCCTTTATCATTATGTAATGTCCTTCTTTATCTTTTGCTGCTTTCTTCGTTTTGAAGTCTATTTTGTCTGATACAAGTACTGCAACACCTGCTTTTTTCTCTTTGTTGTTTGCATGAAATATCTTTTTCCATCCCTTCACTTTTAGTCTGTGTATATCTTTGGATTTGAGGTGAGTTTCTTGTAGGCAGCATATGGATGGGTCTTGCTTTTTTATCCATTCTGTTACTCTGTGTCTTTTGATTGGTGCATTCAGTCCATTTACATTTAGGGTGATTATTGATAAATATGTACTTATTGCCATTGCTGGCTTTAGATTCGTGGTTACCAAGGGTTCAAGGGTTGCTTCTTTGCTATCTAACAATCTAACTAAACTTTCTTTTTAAGTTATTGTAAACACAGTCTGATGTTTGTTTATTTCTCTCCCTTCTTTTTCCTCCTCCTTCATTCTTTCTATAATAGGGGTTTTATTCTTTGCCTTTAGTTAGTATTTGGATGGTCTGCTTTCTTTGCTATGATTTTCTTTTCTCTGGTGACATCTTTTTAGCCTTCGGTGTGCTTCCATCTAGTCCATTTAAGATATCCTGTAGTGGTGGTTTATGAGAGGCAAACTCTCTCAACTTTCGTTTGTCTGGAAATTGTTTAATCCCTCCATCATATTTAAATGATAATCGTGCTGGATACAATATTCTTGGTTCGAGGCCCTTCTGTTTCATAACGTTAAATATATCATGTCATTCTCTTCTGACCTGTAAGGTTTCTGTTGAGAAGTCTGATGATAGTCTGATGGTTTTCCTTTGTAGGTGATCTTTTTTCTCTCTCTAGCTGCCTTTAATATCCTGTCTTTATCTTTGATCTTTTGCCATCTTAATTATTATGTGTCTTGGTGTTGTCTTCCTTGGGTCCCTTGTGATGGGAGATCTGTGAGCTTCGGTGGACTGCGAGATTATTTCCTTCCCCAGCAAGGGAAAGTTTTCAACAATTATTTCTTCAAAGACACTTTCTATCCCTTTTTCTCTCTCTTCTTCCTCTGGTACTCCTATAATGCGAATATTGTTCCGTTTGGATTGGTCACACAGTTCTCTTATTATTCTTTCATTCCTAGAGATCCTTTTATCTCTCTCTGCCTCAGCTGCTCTGTACTCCTGTTCTCTGATTTCTTGTCCATTAACAGTCTCTTGCATCTCATCCATTCTGCTGTTAAGCCCGTCGATCGGTTGTCTGATTTCTGCATTGTCTTTCCTCTGTTCCCTCACTTCCTCCCTCAGCTCTTGCACGTTTATCTATAGGTCCATCAGCATGGTTATGACTTTTATTCTGAATTCTTTTTCAGGGAGGCTGTGCATTTCCATCCCTTCAGACTCCCTCTCTGGGGTTGTCTGGTTGATTTTGATCTGAACCATATTCCTCTGTCTTTTCATGGCTATACAATTGGTCACTGATTGTTGCCATGTATGTCAGCTGGGCTTTTTAAGACCGCGTCTTGGGGTGCCGAGTCCTCTCGGGTTTGGCTGCATGTTGTGCGCTTTCCTCTGTATTCTCGTCTCTCTTTTAGGAATAGATGTATTTGGTGTGTTTTTGTAGATAAATATAGTGTTGGGAGGAGATTTTTGCCGCCCTGCTCACACCGCCATCTTCCCGGAAGTCCCTGTTTTTGCGTTTTTAGTTGCTGTAGACATATCTTCCCTCTGGCTGGCCTAACACCAGGGAAGGATTTCCTGGTTTGCAAGCCCCGTGGGGCTGTCCAGGAGAAAGGCGCACTAGTCTGCCTGTCACAGAAGGGGTTCTTGGAGCTGTGTAGGCAGCCAGGGAGCTGGAGCACCTGAAGATTGTGAAAGCTCCCAACCTGCTGGGCAGAGTGCACCTGGACAATTTTGTCTGCCTGTCCTTTCTCCTGAGTAGTAAGCTCTGTGCAATTCTTGCCCCTTTAGCAGCTCTCTTGCTAGGGGCTTCTTTGTTAGGAAGTCTCTCAGAGTGCCCGCCTTTCTTTTGTCCCTGAGCAGCTGGGTATGGATCCCTGCTTTCACAAGCAGCTGGAATCTTAGTCTCTCCAGGAATTCTGCCTGTCTTAGCTTTCCAACCCCCTAATTACAAAAGTATCATGCAAGCACCATGGCATGTAGGTTTGTGCTCCCAGAGCAGATCTCCAGAGTTAGGTATTCAGCAGTCCAACATCTCCCCTCCCTCTCTGCTCCATTCCTGTTCCTCCTGCTGGTGAGCTGGGGTGGGGGAAGGGCTTGAATCCCGCAGGACCACAGCTTTAGTACGTTACCCTTTTCTGTGAGGGCTGCTCTTGTCTCCAGGTGTATGAAGTTTGTTGCCGTCCTCTTTCCCCTTGCTCTTTCAAGAGTAGTTGTAGTAGCTCTATTTTCATATTATATGAGGTTCTAGGAGGAAGCCTCTGTCTCACCTCTCACACTGCCATCTTTAATCCAATCTCCATGTTTATGATTTTTATTTTGAACTTTCTTTCAGAAAGATTGATGAGTTCAGTTTCATTTGGTCCTTTTTCTGGGGTTTGTGAGACTTTGTTATGAACCATGTTCTTTTGATGTTTCATATTTCTCTGTGGTGCCCTCTATTGCCCAGAAGCTCCAGTCTCTCGAGCTGCTCAGCCCCTAGAGTCAGGCTGTCCGTTGTAGGAGAGCGGAGCTGGTGCTTGGGGGAAGAAAGATCTGTTTCCTGATTTCCGTCTGCTGTGCCTGTCTCCTGTATCAGAGCCAGTGGGCCGAGCACGCAGGTGTAAGCCTCTGTGCTTTGCTTCTCTAGCTGTTGTAGGTGGGGCCTCCCTCTGACTGTCCTGACGACAGTGCAGTGACTGCCGGTTTGGGAGCTGGTGCTGTCAGGCCAGGAGGAAGGCTCAGCAGGCTGTGTATCACAGTAGGAGGCCTTGGAGCTGAGTATCCAGCCTGGGGGCTGGAGCGCCTGAAGCTCCTCAAGGTTCCCAATATGCTGGCAGAGTGTGCCCAGACAACCTTGTCCCTCTATCGCTTCTCTCGTACAAACCCCGCCCCTTCAGCAGCCTTCTTGCTGCTAGGCAGCCTGTCCGAGCGCCTGCCTTTCCCTTGTCCCAGAGCAGCCAGGTGTTTATCCCCATCCTCCACAAAGGTCGGAATCTGTCTCTCAAGCACTCCACCTGTCCCAGCTTCCCATCCTCCAGAGCACCACACAATGTAGGTTTCTGCTCACAAAGCAGATCTCCAGGGCTAGGTGTTCAGCAGTCCCAGGCTTCCATCCCCTCCCTGCTCCATTTTTCTTCCTCCTGCCGGTGAGCTGGGGTGTGGGAAGGGCCTGTTTCCCACCAGATCAAGGCTTTGGTACCTTACCCTGTTTTGTGAGGTCTGCTGTGTTCATGAAGTGTGTATGCAGTCTGGTGCAGCCTTCTTTCCTGTTGCTGTTTTAGGGTTAGTTGTATTAACTATATTTTTGCACTATCTGTGGTTATGGGAGGAGTTCTCTGTCTCACCTCTCACACTGCCATCTTGAATTTCCAGTGTTTGTATTTTTAAATTTTGCTTCATTTCAAATAATGTATGAATTTGAATGATTAATAGATGTACATTTTAAAATATTCAATAGTACTAAAAATACACAGTAAAAGATAATTCCCTCTCCCCCATATTCCAAGCTCTGCTTTCCAGAGGCATACCCAGGTACTATCGACAGTCCTTGTGAAACCTTCCAGAAATAGTACACACCCATACAATATAAGAGTTAACTTCAGTTTTACACTTCAGCTAACAATAAAGGAGGGTATAAGTTTTAGGTTTGTCAGAATGAGTGAGTATGAAGGCAAATTGAGATGTGCTGTTCTCTCTTACCTATAGGTGGGGGTTATGTGGAATTCAGTTCAGTTTCTTCAGTGTTAGGAGATACTTATTAAACAATTCATACTTAACTCATTTGCACTTAGTTTTCGAAGGCTCCACTTTGAAGAAGGCTGTTGTAGATCAAGTAGTGGTTAACAGAGCAGCTGAGTTACCCATGTTTCTTAATGTCTGAGTGGGGCTTCTATGCATGGAAAGGACTATGTAACATTTTTTGTGTTTCAAATTAATACTCAATTTATTGAAGTCGCAAATTAAAAACGTAGTTTTTCCTTTAGTCTTGTTATTATACTTGTAAGCATTGTAATTTTTGTGTAGACATAAGAAAAGTAATTTTCACTTGCTCTTTTATTAATGTTAATTCAAGTTTAACAGATTAAATTTCTCCATAACCCTTTGTTAGTGAATTAAATTACTTTAGATTTTTGAAATGCATTTATACATTCAGTCTGTCAAGCACAGCCAGTCCTTGACAGGTCAGAGTTGCCACCTTAACAAGTAGAATCTCCTTAAGCACTTAGCAATTCTAAGAAATTAAACTTAACAAATGTAGTAAAGCATGTTTCTTAAGACTTCCAGTGCTTTTCATTAGCTGAATCTGATTACCAACATTTAAAAAACACATACCCTAACCTTGACTCAAAAATATTAGTACTGTGGGTTTGATATGCCTCATCTTATTGCTCCCATCTTTTTCTTCCAGAGTTGTAATATCACTTACCCCATGAAGGAGAACGGCTTTACCATGTAAGAGAGCCAGGGTTACTGGATTGAAACACAGTACTGTTTCTTATTGGTCAGAGGTTCCAGACTGAGAAAAGAGAACTGAGGGATGTATATTTTTAGGATAATTCTACTTAAGAGGTGCCCTTCCTTATATTAGAATCCTGAATTTGGCATCAATGCCTGGAGTTTGTTTGTACCCCCCTGTACTTTTTTTTCAACTTCTTAGGTTTTTTCCAAATCAAATTAGATTTTGTATTTATTTCTTGTCAGGCCTTACAGTTATTTTAATTTGGGGAGTTTATTGTGGTTCCTATCTCACATTGGGGTTCACATCTCATACCTGCTGTGCTTAGTGAGGTTGGATGAAGTACTTAACCCTTCTGATACTCAGTTTCTTCACCTAATAAGTGGGTTCAACAATAGTAGTCTTTTACTGCATATGTTTGTTTTAAGGATTAAATTGTGCATGTCAAATATGTAGCAATTTACTTAGTACATAATAAACTTTCAAGAAATGTTAGGAAATACCTTGATTATATATATCTGATTTTCTTCCCTGGTAAGTTGGTTGGTATACAGTATAGCTTATATAAATTATCACAGAATAATTTATCTTTCTGGTCAGGGAAAAATGTGGAAAGGATAGGAGAGGGAAGAGAGAGAGAGAAGAAATGAGTAAATGTAATAAATTGTACATTTACTCCCTGAACTGTCTTCCCTGGAGTTCCTTGACACTCTTTCTGGTTCTATGGTTTTTCTTTACCTCTCTGGCCACTCCTCAGTTCCCATAGGCCTCTTTGCTGATCTCTGTTTGACTTTACCAAGGATTTCCGTCCTCATCGCCCTTGTGTTTCATCCTATACATTCTTCCTGGAAGTACATGCCTACGCCCATGGTTTCAGCTTCCAGCTCCTTGCTAATTAGGAGAAAGTTTGTCCTCAGTACAGACTGGATGATAGCCTGCAACCAACTGGTCGTCTCTATTGGGCTGTTTTCCAGGCACCTACAACAGGCTCAGAACTGGGCTCATCTTCCTTTTAAGTGTGTTATTTTTATATTCTCTATCTTGGTGAATGGCACAATCCAGTAACCCAAACCAGAAACCTGGATGATAACGTTCATCTGGTTGGTGATGCATGTTTGTGTTTTACCTTTAATTAAATTTCTCAAAATCGTTTACTTTCCCCCATCTCTTCTGTCTCTTAATTGAGGTTTCTTCTCACTTAGATAACTGCTGCAGTTTCCCTAGCTGTCTAGTCATTATTACTTCCTTGTTCCAGGTCATTGATTACATTGCTGCCAAGAGTGATCTTTTTGACTTCCTTATCTCATCACAGCACCCCCCAGTTAAAAATTCTGTGGATAAAATCCAAATTCCTTATCAAAGCAAGGTTTTGCAATGCAATTGCTCTGAGCCCTTGTAGCCTTAACCTTTTCCCTGGCTCACTGCAGCTTGACCACACCCTAGCTGTCCTCTTTCTGACCCTCTGCCTTTGTCTGGACTGCCCTTCTCACTCTTTACCTGACATTATAATTTGTTGGATAGGGACCAGCTCCTCCAATCAGCATTATCCCACTGACTGCCCCAAGTCTGATCTAGGTCTACATCCTGTGCTTGTTTCTGTCACATCACTTAACATATTGTGTGATAATCCATACATTTATATTACATTTGGCATGTGCAGATTAATGGGCTTAGAAGGATCCTGGAGGTCCAGAATTTGTAGTAACATAACTTTGCCTAGTCACAGGTTCATATTACTTGCGCTTTGAGTTTGGTGGCAGCAGGTGAGTTCACTGAACTCTTCATGAGCCTAACCTGCTCAGCATCTAAAACTGTTTTTATTATTTCCTGCTTTTTCCTTTTCATCATCTATTTTTTTAGATTTTATTTTCTGATTCCAAAATTGGAAAATATTTTTAAACAAGAAACTTTAAGCTTCTATAATGCCCTTAAAAACTCTCCTCTTCCAATAACCCTTACCTTTAGCATTAAGTTTGTCAGGGGATGATGCAATTCAGATAGGTCTTTGGAGGGCAGGCAGGCAATATGAATGAGAGAAGTAGATTTACTGGGTCCTGTGCCACACTGTGGGTTCCACGTTCTATCTAAAGGAGTTCACATTCAGTCTCTTGTTTTTTTTTTCTAAAACATTGTGCGACTAGTTTGTGACCTTCACTGTAACTGCCAGAGTGTATGTATATGATTGCATTTATCTTTTTCTCTGAAACTGATTTTTTTAAAAAGTTAACTAACCATGTTACTTATTCTTCTAGACTACTTAATGAAGTTTCCTGAATTTTCCCAAGAATTATTTTTCCTATCTTTTAGGATTTGTATAACAACTATAGCATTGATTACAATGTATTTTAATTATTTACGTTCATGTCTAATTTCCTGGTAGTTTATTGAGGAGCATGTCTTATTCTATTAGGAGTTCAATACTTTCGTGTTGAATATTGAGTGAAGTGCTAGGCATATAATAAACAGACAAGTTTGTTGATGAACAGATATTGATTAAAACCAAAATGTGAAGGTCTAGAGTATACTAGCATTTCTTGTTCTTTTGATTATTTGAAGGACTTTGTGTCTACACTGAATTTCAGTTTTGTTTCTTGGAAATTACCAAGGATGTTAATGATGATATATCTATGTTGGCTTTGGTGGACAAATTGTATTTGTACAGATGGTGACTAAACAGCTTAATCACAAATAATCAGTATTTCATTTCCCTGAGAAAAGATCCATTACAAGGGGAACTTCCTGCTTCCAATTTCATATGGTTAAGACAAGGTAAACACCTGATGACTGTGGAAAATGTAAATAAATTTGAGTACACCTTGGGTGAAGGAGGGATTTGGAGTTAGCAGACCTCAACTCAGTTTTTGACAAAACGAAATAGCCCTGTCTCTTTAGGTAAGTCTCTCTGGGGCACAATTTCTTCATCTGTAAAGTAATAAGGAACTTGATGATGTCAGGTCCTTCTATCCCTAAAATTATTTAATTTTAAACACTGTAATTTCTGAAACATTAGGACTAGTGAAGGAAGTTTTTATGGTGTAGTTCATTCTAAAGAGAATTTGGAGTAATTTACTGAAATACATAAAATACCATAATACATGTGTGTGTGTTTAGAAGCTCTCTAGAAAAACACCCAAGAAACTGTTAATAATTACCTCTTGAGAGGTAGAGCTCTGGGATGGGTGGGAAGGATACCTTCTCTTAAGTGTTTTTTTTTCTTTGAATTTTTTAATGTGTGCTTGATTATCTATTCAATAAGGGCAAATAAAATTATACACAGACACATACACAGAGAAGTCAGGATAAAGGGAAAGTAAAGGTCTCATGGTATGAGAGGGGCAGCCTAAGGATATTAATATAGAGTGAAGTTCTTTAGATCCTGTGTAGTTATATAGACTTACAGTGACCTCTCAAGTTATATTAGCCAATGCAGGGAGGTTCCAAGAGATTCACTTGACTTAAGAGATAATAAACTATCATCAGTAGTGAAAAATAGCCTTCCCTGGCACTAAGGTTTGAGGCATTTTTCTCTTAAAAGGGGTATTTTGTGATACGGTGAAGGATGTTTTCAAAAATACCTCTGCAGTCATACTGTGCAGTATCACCAGTGGGAGTCCTTGAATGTATTTTGGAGAAAAGTTTCTCTGAGTAGACTCTGGTAATTTTTAAATTTTCAATAATCTGAAATACAAGCAAAGCATATAAATGACTGCCTGCTTTGTAACTTGTTATTGCCGCATAATTTCAAGTGCCCATGTTTGTATATATGTTTATAATCATTGTTTTTATACTTCCTTATTTGTAAATAAGTAGTTAGTGGGACCATTGGAAGGCCAGTGTGGAGCATACTGGGCAATTTCTTTGTAGTTATCTGAATGGAAAGTGGTAGGAGAATTTTGATTATATGGCATATGTTTAGGCATGCCAAACTAAAAAAAAAAAATGCAGTAGTGAATACCATATTCATGTGAGTGGTGATTTAATTTCAGCATTAAATCTAATGTTCTCTATTAATATTGTTAATTTAAATTTCATTTGTTTTGTATTTCATGTGCAAATTTGTTTTTGTTCTGTAGTTTTATGAAAGCATAGTTTTTTGTTTATATTATTCATTAATTAAAAAAATTTAAGTTAGCATTAGAGATGTGTTAAAGACTTTGTTTTCCTTTGAAAGGGATCTGTAACTCTCATTTGAGAAATCCTGCAGTAATGATTTTGTTATAGATCTTGTTACAACTTTGTTCATTCTAAGCAAAGTCTACAAATGCTCAAATGAAAGGCAGTTTTCTACACATTTCTCATAATTAAATTTTGTTGAATTAGAAAAAGAAATTTTAAAATCATGAATATAATTGCTGATTAATGACAGATCCAACTTACTTTGAAAATGATGGAGCCTAAAAACAACACTGCCTTAAATAGATGGTGACTTCATCTCTACCCGGAGCACTTGCAGGCAGGACTGAGATAGTAATTAAAAAAGAGTTCAGATGCTCCAGCACACAAATGGATGGACAGCAGCCTTCTCTACAACTGAAGAGGGCATAACTTGAATTAGTTTATTCTGAAGAAAGTGTCAAAATTGAAGTACCCAGTAATGCATTTAGCTGTAGAAAGGTATCAGTAATCTGCTTGTGCAATGCCTAATTTCAAACAGCATAATTCCTGTTGAGCCCAACAGGACAGCTCTTTTCGAAAAGGTAACTCTAGAAAACAGAATTGTGCTGTTTAAAAAATTGTTGGACATTAACTTCTTGCCCAAAATGATGATTTTAAAGTTGTTGGTTTTTTTTTTTTTCTAATATAATTTATTTTATTATCATTAATTTACAATTACATGTGCAATATTACGATTATTAAACTACCCCTTCATCAGGTCCGCCCCACCAACCCCATTACAGTCACTGTCCATCAGCGTAGTGAGATGCTATAGAATCACTACTTGTCTTCTCTGAGTTGTACTGCCCTCCCCGTGCCCCCCCAACATTACATCTGCTAATCGTAATGCCCCTTTTTCCCTCTTATCCCTCCCTTCCCGCCCATTTTCCCCAGTCCCTTTCCCTTTGGTAACTATTAGTCCGTTCTTGGGTTCTGTGAGTCTGCTGCTGTTTTGTTCCTTCAGTTTTTTTTCTTTGTTCTTATACTCCACATATGAGTGAAATCATTTGATACTTGTCTTTTTCGGCTTGGCTTATTTCACTGAGCATAATACCCTCTAGCTCCATCCATGTTGTGGCAAATGGTAGGATTTGTTTTCTTCTTATGGCTGCATAATATTCCATTGTGTATATGTACCACATCTTCTTTATCCATTCATCTACTGATGGACACTTAGGTTGCTTCCATTTCTTGGCTATTGTAAATAGTGCTGCAATAAACATAGGGGTGCATCTGTCCTTTTCAAATTGGGCTGCTGCATTCTTAGGGTAAATTCCTAGGAGTGGAATTCCTGGGTCAAATGGTATTTCTATTTTGAGTTTTTTGAGGAACCTCCATACTGCTTTCCACAATGGTTGAACTAATTTGCAGTCCCACCAGCAGTGTAGGAGGGTTCCCTTTTCTCCACATCCTCGCCAACATTCGTTGTTGTTGTGTTTTGGATGTTGGCTATCCTCACTGGTGTGAGGTGATATCTGCATTTTAATCTGCATTTCTCTGATGATTAGGGATGTGGAGCATCTTTTCATGTGCCTGTTGGCCATCTGAATTTCTTCTTTAGAGAAGTGTCTATTCATGTCCTCTGCCCATTTCTTAATTGGATTATTTGCTTTCTGTTTGTTAAGGTGCATGAGTTCTTTATATATTTTGGATGTCAACCCTTTATCAGATACGTTTTTTATGAATATATTCTCCCATAGTGTAGGATGTCTTTTTGTTCTACTGATGGTCTCCTTTGCTGTACAGAAGCTTTTCAGCTTGATAAAGTCCCACTTGTTCATTTTTGCTTTTGTTTCCCTTGCCCGGGGAGATATATTCATGAAGAAGTTGCTCATGTTTATGTCCAAGAGATTTTTCCTATGCTTTTTTCTAAGAGTTTTATGGTTTCATGACTTACATTCAGGTCTTTGATCCACCTTGAGTTTCCCTTTGTGTATGGGGCTAGACAGTAGTCCAGTTTCATTCTCTTACATGTAGCTGTCCAGTTTTTCCAACACCAGCTGCTGAAGAGGCTGTCATCTCCCCATTGTATATCCAAGGCTCCTTTATCAAATATTAATTGTCTGTATATGTTTGGGTTAATGTTTGGATTTTCTATTCTGTTCCACTGGTCTGTGGGTCTGTTTTTGTGCCAATACCAAATTGTCTTGATTACTGTGGTTTTGTAGTAGAGCTTGATGTCAGGGAGCATAATTCCCCCTGTTTTATTCCTCCTTCTCAGGATTGCTTTGGCTATTCGGGATCTTTTGTGGTTCCATATGAATTTTAGAATTATTTGTTCCAGTTCATTGAAGAAAGCTGTTGGTAGTTTGATAGGGATTGCATTGAATCTGTAGATTGCTTTAGGTAGTATAGCCATTTGACAATATTTATTCTTCCTAGCCAAGAGCATGGGATGCATTTCCATTTGTTAGTGTCCTCTTTAATTTCTCTTAGGAGTGTCTTGTAGTTTTCAGAGTACAGGTCTTTCACTTCCTTCGTTAGGTTTATTCCTAGGTATTTTATTCTTTTTGATGCAATTGTGAATGGAATTGTTTTTCTGATTTCTCTTTCTGTTAGTTAATCATTAGTGTATAGGAAAGCAACAGATATCTGTGTGTTAATTTTGTATCCTGCAACTTTGCTGAATTCAGATATTAGTTCTAGTAGTTTTGGAATGAAGTCTTTAGGGTTTTTTATGTACAGTATCATGTCTCTGCAAATAGTGACAATTTGACTTCTTTACCAATCTGGATGCCTTGTATGTCTTTGTTTTGTCTGATTGCTGTGGCTAGGACCTCCAGTACTATGTTGAATGACAGTGGAGAGAGTGGGCATCCCTGTCGTGTTCCCGATCTTAGATGAAAAGCTTTCAGCATCTCGCCGTTAAGTATGATGTTAGCTGTGGGTTTGTCATATATAGCCTTTATGATGTTGAGGTACTTGCCGTCTATACCCATTTTGTTGAGAGTTTTAATCAGGAATGGATGCTGAATTTTGTCAATGCTTTTTCAGCATCTATGGAGATGATCATGTTGTTTTTGTTCTTCTTTTTGTTGATGTGGTGGATGATGTTGATGGATTTTCGAATGTTGTACCATCCTTGCATCCCTGGGATGAATCCCACTTGATCATGGTGTATGATCCTCTTGATGTATTTTTGAATTCGGTTTGCTAATATTTTGTTGAGTATTTTTGCATCTACGTTCATCAGGATATTGGTCTGTAATTTTCTTTTTTGGTGAGGTCTTTGCCCGGTTTTGGTATTAGAGTGATGCTGGCTTCATAGAATGAGTTTGGAAGTATTCCCTCCTCTTCTATTTTTTGGAAAACTTTAAGGAGAATGGGTGTTATTTCTTCTCTATATGTCTGGTAGAATTCAGAGGTGAATCCATCAGGCCCGGGGTTTTGTTCTTGGGTAGTTTTTGATTACCAATTCGATTTCGTCGCTGGTGATTGGTCTGTTTAGTTTTTCTGTTTCTTGCTTGGTCAGTCTTGGAAGGTTGTATTTTTCTAAGAAGTTGTCCATTTCTTCTATGTTTTCCAGCTTGTTAGCATATAGTCTCATAATATTCTCTTATAATTCTTTGTGTTTCTGTGGGGTCCGTCGTGATTTTTCCTTTCTCATTTCTGTTTCTGTTTATGTGTGTAGACTCTCTTTTTCTCTTAATGAGTCTGTCTGGGAGTGTATCTATTTTGTTTCTTTTTTCAAAGAACCAGCTCTTGGTTTCATTGATTTTTTTCTATTGTTTTATTCTTCTCAATTTTATTTATTTCTTCTCTAATCTTTCTTATGTCCCTCCTACTGGTGACTTTGGGCCTCATTTGTTCTTCTTTTTCCAATTTCAGTAATTGTGTCTTTAGACTATTCATTTGGGAATGTACTTCCTTCTTTAAATAGGCCTGGATTGCAATATACTTTCCTCTTAGAACTGCCTTTGCTGCATCCCACAGAAGTTGTGGCTTTGTGTTGTTGTTGTCATTAGTCTCCATATATTCTTTGATTTCTGTTTTGATTTGGTCGTTAACCCTTTGATTAATTGGGAGAGTGTTGTTAAGTCTCCATGTATTTGTGAGCCTTTTTGATTTCTTTCTAAAATTTATTTCTAGTTTTATACCTTGGTGATCTGAGAAGTTGGTTGGTAGGATTTCAATATTTTTGAAATTACTGGGGTTCTTTTTGTGGCCTAGTATGTGGTCTATTCTGGAAAATGTTGCATGTGCACTTAAGAAGAATGTGTATCCTGTTGCTTTTGGGTGTAGAGTTCTGTAGATGTCTGTTAGGTCCATCTTTTCTAGTGTGTTTTTCTGTGCCTCTGTGTCTTTACTTATTTTCTGTCTGGTTAATCTGTCCTGTGGAGTGAGTGGTGTGTTGAAGTCTCCTAAGGTGAATGCATTGCTGTCTATTTCCTCCTTTGATTCTGTTATTATTTGTCTCACATATGCTGGCGCTCCTGTGTTGGGTGCATATATATTTATAATGGTTATATCTTCTTGTTGGACTGACCCCTTTATCATTATGTAATGTCCTTCTTTATCTCTTGCTACTTTCTTTGTTTTGAAGTCTATTTTGTCTGATACAAGTACTGCCACACCTGCTTTTTTCTCCTTGTTGTTTGCATGAAATATCTTTTTCCATCCCTTCACTTTTAGTCTGTGTATATCTTTGGATTTGAGGTGAGTTTCTTGTAGGCAGCATATAGATGGGTCTTGCTTTTTTATCCATTCTGTTACTCTGTGTCTTTTGATTGGTGCATTCAGTCCATTTACATTTAGGGTGATTATTGATAGGTATGTACTTATTGCCATTGCTGGCTTTAGATTCGTGGTTACCAAGGGTTCAAGCGTTGCTTCTTTACTATCTAACAATCTAACTTAACTTTCTTGTTAAGTTATTGTAAACACAGTCTGATGTTTCTTTATTTCTCTCCCTTCTTATTCCTCCTCCTCCATTCTTTCTATAATAGGTGTTTTATTCTTTGCCTTTAGTTAGTATTTGGATGGTCTGCTTTCTTTGCTATGATTTTATTTTCTCTGGTGACATCTTTTTAGCCTTAGGTGTGCTTCCATCTAGAGCTGTCCATTTAAGATATCCTGTAGTGGTGGTTTATGAGAGGCAAACTCTCTCAACTTTCGTTTGTCTGGAAATTGTTTAATCCCTCCATCATATTTAAATGATAATCGTGCTGGATACAATATTCTTGGTTCGAGGCCCTTCTGTTTCATAACGTTAAATATATCATGTCATTCTCTTCTGGCTGTAAGGTTTCTGTTGAGAAGTCTGATGATAGTCTGATGGGTTTTCCTTTGTAGGTGATCTTTTTTCTCTCTCTAGCTGCCTTTAATACCCTGTCTTTATCTTTGATCTTTGCCATCTTAATTATTATGTGTCTTGGTGTTGTCTTCCTTGGGTCCCTTGTGTTGGGAGATCTATGAGCTTCGGTGGACTGCGAGACTACTTCCTTCCCCAGCGAGGGAAAGTTTTCAGCAATTATTTCTTCAAAGACACTTTCTATCCCTTTTTCTCTCTCTTCTTCCTCTGGTACTCCTATAATGCAAATATTGTTCCGTTTGGATTGGTCACACAGTTCTCTTATTATTCTTTCATTCCTAGAGATCATTTTATCTCTCTCTGCCTCAACTTCTCTGTATTTCTGTTCTCTGATTTCTATTCCATTAACAGTCTCTTGCATCTCATCCAGTCTACTGTTAAGCCCGTCGATCTGTTGTCTGATTTCTGCATTGTCTTTCCTGACTTCCCTCACTTCCTCCCTCAGCTCTGGCACATTTCTCTGTAGGTCCATCAGCATGGTTATGACTTTTATTCTGAATTCTTTTTCAGGAAGAATATGCATTTCCATCCCTTCCGGCTCCCTCTCTGGGGTTGTCTGGTTGATTTTGGTCTGAACCATATTCCTCTGTCTTTTCATGGCTATAGAATTGGTTGCTGGTAGTTGCCACGTATGTCAGCTGGGCTCTTTAAGATTTTAGAAGCAGAAAAAAAGAGAAAAAAAGGAAAAAAGAAAGAAAGAAAAAAAAGAAAGAAAAGAAAAAACAAAACCAAAAACAAAACAAAACAACAACAAAAAAAAACGCCTTCTGGGAGTAGATTCTGTGGGAATGCTGTAGGTGTTGCTGTTGCCTCGCTATTCCGCAGCCGTGGCCATGCCGCTCCGCAGGGCCCTTTATCGCTCTGGCCGGGGTGGGAACAAATGGGAGGCTGTTGATCTCAGTGAGAAGTGTAAGTATGGCTACGCTTCCCCAGTCGCCCCCTAAGGCATCTGAAACTCCCCAGGACTCCCAGCCTGCTGGGCTGAGTGTGCTGGGGCGATCCGGCTCCTCCGCTGGGCTCCTGTCTCTTTAAGACTGCTGAAGAAAGCACATCGTTTTTTTTTTTCCTTCCCGGGAGCTGGCTGCAAGCACCCTGGCGCATTCCCCGCTCAGATCCTGCCCCTCTGTCTCTCCAATCTCCCCTGCACTGCGCGATGTGGGTCAGCGCTCCCCGCGCAGATCACCGGGGTTTGGCTACTTCACGGGGTGTACTTCCACTCCCTCCCGGCTCTGAATCCTCTCCTCCCGCCGGTGCGCTGGGGTGGGGGAGTGCTTGGGTCCCGCCAGGTCACGGCTCCGTATCTTACCCGCCACTTGGGGTGCCGAGTCCTCTCGGGTGTAGCTGCACACTGTGCGCTTTCCTGTGTATTCTGGTCTCTCTTTTAGGAGTAGATGTATTTGCTGTGTTTTCGTAGATAAATATAGTGTTGGGAGGAGATTTCTGCCGCCCTGCTCACGCCGCCATCTTCCCGGAAGTCCATTAATTAATTTTTAACATTAAACACAATTTGTTCGTGATGTGTACTATATTATCTTTTTTATCTCATTCGTTGATGACATCAGATTACTAATATTACAGTTGAATTTTTTTTTCAGTAATAGTTGAGACTGTTTTCTAACTTCCATTTTGATTATCTTACTTTATTCATGGATTATTTATAGGCATGTCTTTTAATTTTCAAAATGAGGTTTTTCTGGTTCTTTTTGTAATGGGTTTATAGATTAATTGCATTGTGGTTAAAGAATATGGCCTATGTGATTTGAGTCCTTTGGGAATTGGTAATATTTATTTGCTTGTTTGGCCTAGTATATCCTTCACTTAGATTTCATGCTGTTAATCTTAAATTGTTAATGTTTTATCATGATTGCCTTATCTTTGTCACTTTCTTTGTCTTTCTGTCTCTACAAATTTTCTGAGTGATTTGAGAAGTTGCAGACATACTGGTCTATAACCTCTAAATCTGTGTGTTTCCTAAAAACAAGGACACTCTACTTTATAACCACAGCATACTCATTAAAATTAGGGAATAAATACTCCTATCTAATTCACAGACACCACTCACATTTCACTGTCTCTCAGTTATGTTTTTTATGCAAAACTTAAAAAAAACAAAAGAGCAATCAATTTCCCCCTCCAAAAGCAAATGCAGGAAAACCTCTTCCCTTTACCCTTGTATTTCCAATTCAGAGACTATTTAGGACCATGTCTTGCATTTAGTTGTCCTGTCTCTTTAGTCTCCCTCAATTTGGGATAGTTCCTCAGTCTTGTTTTCGGTGGTTTTGACATTTTTGAAGAATAGGCAAAGTACTTTAGAATGCTGCTCAATTTGAGTTGCTTTGATGTCTCCTCATAAATAGATTTAGGTCATGTGTTTTGGTAGGAATACCACAGACATGATGTGTTCTCACTGTATCATATCAGGAGGCACACGTCAATTTGTCCCATTACTGGTTATGTTAAATTTTATCACTTGGTTACGAGGTTGTCTGACAGGTTTCTACGCTGTAAAGTTAGTTCACAAGTATTTTGCACTTACTAATTAGTAAGTAAATAATATACATTTTGTGGGATGATATTTTGAGGCTATATAAATAGTCCATTTTCCACCAGATGTTCCCCTACTGGTTTTAGTATCCATTGATGATTTGTGCATGAATCAGTTATTACTGTAGTGGTTGCCAGATGTTGAATTTTTAAAATTTCATCATTCCTTCGGCATTCATCATTTGGCATTTCACTGTAAGGAAGTGTCCTCTCCCTGTGTTTTAAAGAACCATTTAAACGTATCAGCATGAAGTCCTGGATCCCTATTTTACTCATGTTTCATTCATTTCAGTGCTTGAATTATCCCAAATTTGGCAAGTGGGAACTCTGTGCCCTTTTTTCATGTTCCCATCATTCTCTGATGACATAACTCTTCTTTCTTTTTGGCACAAAGAGATTTCCATGCTCATCTTGTACTTCCATTCCTCTAGTCCTGGAATCAATCATTTCATCAAGGAACTCTGGTTCCTTTTATTAGAGGAAGTATTTAGGAAAACAAGATGTAGACACCAGATGTGTTCCTTACTACTGGGGTATAGCTTGTTCTTAGGTCCTATTGGAGGTCAGAGGTAGGATATTGTTTTAAAATATACTCAGGATTTAGTTTATAAGTATGACTGAGTGATGACATGAAGAGATCAGTGCCATTGAAGGAAGTTTACTCATAGTTCCCCAGAAGCAGGAGGCATACCATGCTTTGTAGGGCGAGTGTTTGTGATTGGAGGGCTTGTAATATTTGTATACATACACATAGATATGCATATAAGCATACACAAACATTTGTATCAGCCTATAAATATTGAAAGCCATGATTTCACTCTGATACCTCTAATTCCATTCCAACACCACAGCGTTTTTTCTAGTCTTTCTCTTTTCCAAATTTGTACTTCCTTTTTCTGACATTGAGACTCTGGCTCTCTATCCTTTTTGCTCCAGGAGTAGCTTCTCCAAAACCTTTAAAATTTACTCTGACCCAGTAATAGCTGATTAATACCTCCCTAGACATTATTCAGTTGAAGGTAGCCTTTTTTTTTTAAAGGAAAATTATAGTCTCCACTACACGCAGCTGAGCTTTACACAGGTCTGCATTTCCCTCCGACAGTTCCTCTTGGAATGGTGGGTGGGTAGCAGGAGAGAGGATATGTACAATAATGTATTTTTAGTCCTTTGGAACAGAGGGGTTGCTCTAGTCATTGCTGTTGATGACAGGAAGTATATTTATAACTCCAGGGAAAGAGGGTCCTAGTTTAAGAAAGCTGGGGAGCCTGTACTTAATATCTTTAATAAAAGCTCCTTCGCACTTTGTAACAAGTTCTTGCCTTAGAAGAGTAGTTGAGATGACTGGACCTGTAACTTGTGAAATACAGGTATTTTCATAAGTATATTCAGTCTGCTCCTGAATTTGGGAAAATCTTCCATTTGGAAATTTCACAGTTTGCAATGCCTATGACAAAGGACACTTCTAGAGTATACAGGATGTGTATGGAGGAATCAGATGGTAGCATGCAGTTGTACTGTTGAGGGGAACTAAATATTGTTCCCAATTAGATATTATTTGTGCAGTTCTCATTGGTGTAGCTTCTATTGTGATTTTCTTTTAAAGACTGAAACCAAAATATTGTATACAGATCTTAAGATATTCTCAGTAATATAGTAATAAATTAACTAATTTGGGGTTTTCCACCAGACACTATATAACTTTCTCACGAGTTTGATTGGGACAGGACTTTTGCCCATGATTATCATGTGCAGTGGGCACATTAAACACAAGTTAAATGATTCTGAAGCTTTTTCTATCTTTTTTTAACCTATCCCTTCCTTAATTCAGAGAAGCAAAGAATTGGTTTCCAAGGATACATACATTTTCTTTCTTATGCTGGTCTCAGATTGATGCAGTCATGGAAACCAGGCAGTAAACTCATTCTTGGCAGCTGCCGCCATTGGTCTGATCCTTTCATTTAAAAGCATGAGATTCTTTAATAATACATTTAGGAAGGTGGTGCCAAATGATTCCAGGTCATCCCAGAGAGGGGGTGGGGATGTTGTTGAATACATTTAAGTGATTCAGTTAAGTATTAACTAAACAAAACTGTAGTTATTTAACTAATGATTTTTATGTCTCATTTAAACAGAATGACTATAAAATACAGAATTATTAATGTGTAGTCCTTTTTTGGAATATGTTAAAACATTCTTAATTCCAATTTGAGCATTCTGTTTTTTTTTATGTCCTCTTTTTTTTGTTTTTGGTATCGTTAATGTACAGTTACTTGAACAACATTATGGTTACTAGATCCCCTATTATCAGGCCCCCCCCCGCATACCCCATTACAGTCACTGTCCATCAGCGCAGCAAGATTGAGCATTCTATTTTTTGTTTTTAACTTTAAATTCAAAATATTAAGAATTGTAGATAAACTTTATTTAGCATAATGAAGGTTTTCAACTGGCCCACTAAAGTCTGTCCACTAATGAAAAGAAAATATGAGATAATGTGTTTTCTAAAAATTCTGTGGATTCTGAGGCCTTGATTTAAATCCCATCTCTGCTACTTATTGGATATGTAACTACCTGTCTGTGCCTCAATTTCCTCACCTGCAAATGGGGGATAATAACATCTACTTCATGGGGTTGTGGTGAGGAGTAAATGAACTAAATTATGTAACATGCCTGACTTAATAGGGATTACTCAGTGAACATGGGCTATTACATTTTACATAAGGAACACAATTATTGATGAGGTTGTAAAGGCTGAAAAATAAATTCAGAAAAAGTTTCTATGGAATTCATTTATAAAAAAACCATTAATGGAAGGAAGGTATTTTTGACATATGTATTGTTTTTTAGGTTAATATGGAGGATTTAGGACTCTCCTCCCCACCCTAAATAAATAATCTATTTTCTTGTCCTGTTTAAAGACTTAGTATTGGGTTTACATAACTTAGCAAGATATTGTCAGTTTGGGAAACATTCACTGGTTGATTGACACATGCTAGGTAGGTGCTAGGATTTCAAAAGTGAGTAAGGCACATTCTTCTTTGCGCTACAGCTTCCTGTTTTGTATGGGTGTGGATAGAGAAGGGTAAATAAGTGATGATGATGTATTCCTTTTTTTTAAATTAAAGTATCATAGATATACAATCATGTGAAGGTTTCACATGAGCAACATTGTGGTTTCAACATTCATCCATATTATCAAGTTCCTGCCACCACCCCATTGCAGTCACTGTCCATCAGCATAGTAAGATGCTATAGAGTCATTACTTGTCTTCTCCATGCTGTACTGCCTTCCTGTGACCTACCTATATTGTGAGTGCTAATTATAATGCCCCTTAATCCCCTTCTCCCTCCATCCCCACACACCCTCCTTCTCCAAACCCTTCCCTCCCTAACCCCCTTCCCTTTGGTAACTGCCGGTCCCTTCTTGGATTCTGTGAGTCTGTTGCTGTTTTGTGCATTCAGTTTTGCTTTGTTATTATACTCCACAAATGAGGGAAATCATTTGGTACTTGTCTTTCTCTTGCCTGGCTTATTTCACTGAGCCATAATACCGTCTACCTCCATCCATGATGCTGCAAATGGTAGGATTTGTTTTATTTTTATTTATCTTTTCTTTTTTTCCTTTTAAAAATTTTTTTCTTTGCTATCATTAATGTACAGTTACATGAACAACATTATGGTTAGTAGACTCCCATATTACCAAGTCCCGAAACATACCCTATTAGAGTCACTGTTCATCAGTGTAGTAAGATGCTATAGAATCACTACTGCCTTCTCTGTGTTACACTGTCTTCCCCGTGTTCCACGCCCCACATTATATGTGCTAATCGTAATGCCCCCTTTTCCCCCTTATCCTTCCCTTCCCACCCATCCTCCCCAATCCCTTTCCCTTTGGTAACTATTAGTCCATTATGGGTTCTGTGAGTCTGCTGCTGTTTTGTTCCTTCAGTTTTTTCTTTGTTCTTATACTCCACAGATGAGTGAAATCATTTGATACTTGTCTTTCTCCACCTGGCTTATTTCACTGAGCATAATACCCTCTAGCTCCATCCATGTTGTTGCAAATGGTAGGATTTGTTTTCTTCTTATGGCTGAATAATATTCTATTTTGTACATATACCACATCTTCTTTATCCATTCATCTACTGATGGACACTTAGGTTTATTCCATTTCTTCGCTATTGTAAATAGTGCTGCGATAAACATAGGAGTGCATATATCTTTTTCAAACTGGGTTGCTGCATTCTTAGGGTAAATTCCTAGGATTGGAATTCCTGGGTCAAATGCTATTTCATTTTGAGTTTTGTTTTTTGGTATCATTAATCTACAATTACATGTGCAACATTATGGTTACTAAACTCTCCACTTCATCAACTCCCCCCCACATACCCCATTACAGTCACTGTCCGTCAGCGTAGTGAGATGCTATAGAGTCACTACTTGTCTTCTCTGCGTTGTACAGCCCTCCCCATGCCCCCCCAACATTACATCTGCTAATCGTAATGCCCCTTTTTCCCCCTTATCCCTCCCTTCCCACCCCTCTTCCCCAGTCCCTTTCCCTTTGGTAACTATTAGTCCGTTCTTAGGTTCTGTGAGTCTGCTGCTGTTTTGTTCCTTCAGTTTTTTTCTTTGTTCTTATACTCCACCTATGAGTGAAATTATTTGATACTTGTCTTTTTTGGCTTGGCTTATTTCACTGAACATAATACCCTCTAGCTCCATCCATGTTGTTGCAAATGGTAGGATTTGTTTTCTTATGGCTGAATAATATTCCATTGTGTATATGTACCACATCTTCTTTATCCATTCATCTACTGATGGACACTTAGGTTGCTTCCATTTCTTGGCTATTGTAAATAGTGCTGCAATAAACATAGGGGTGCATATGTCTTTTTCAAATTGGGCTGCTGTAGTCTTAGGGTAAATTCCTAGGAGTGGAATTCCTGGGTCAAATGGTATTTCTATTTTGAGTTTTTTGAGGAACCTCCATACTGCTTTCCACAATGGTTGAACTAATTTGCAGTCCCACCAGCAGTGTAGGAGGGTTCCCTTTTCTCCACATCCCTGCCAACATTTGTTGTTGTTTGTGTTTTGGATGTTGGCCATCCTCACTGGTGTGAGGTGATATCTCATTGTGGTTTTAATCTGCATTTCTCTGATGATTAGTGATGTGGAGCATCGTTTCATGTGCCTTTAGGCCATCTGAATTTCTTCTTTGGAGAAGTGTCTATTGTGATCCTCTGCCCATTTTTTAATTGGATTATTTGCTTTTCGTTTGTTGAGGTGCGTGAATTCTTTATATATTTTGGATGTCAACCCCTTATCGGATATGTCATTTGTGAATATATTCTTCCATACTGTAGGGTGTCTTTTTGTTCTACTCATGGTGTCCTTTGCTGTACAGAAGCTTTTTAGTTTGATACAGCCCCACTTGTTCATTTTTGCTTTTGTTCCCTTGCCTGGGGAGATATGTTCATGAAGAAGTTGCTCATGTTTGTGTCCAAGAGATTTTTGCCTGTGTTTTTTTCTAAGAGTTTTATGGTTTCATGACTTACATTCAGGTCTTTGATCCACCTTGAGTTTACCTTTGTGTATGGGGCTAGACAGTAGTCCAGTTTCATTCTCTTACATGTAGTTGTCCAGTTTTTCCAACACCAGCTGCTGAAGAGGCTGTCATCTCCCCATTGTATATCCAAGGCTCCTTTATCAAATATTAATTGACCATATATGCTTGGGTTTATATCTGGGCTCTCTAGTTTGTTCCATTGATCTATGGGTCTGTTCTTATGCCAGTACCATATTGTCTTGATTACTGTGGCTTTGTAGTAGAGCTTGAACTCAGGGAGCGTAATTCCCCCTGCTTTGTTCTTTCTCTCAGGATTGCTTTGGCTATTTGGGGTCTTTTGTGGTTCATTTGAACTTTACAACTATTTGCTCTAGTTCATTGAAGAATGCTGTTGGTATTTTGATAGGGATTGCATTGACTCTGTAGATTGCTTTAGGCAGGATGGCCATTTTGACAATATTAATTCTTCCTGTCCATGAGCATGGGATGTGTATCCATTTATTGGTATCTTCTTTAATTTCTCTCATGAGTGTCTTGTGGTTTTCAGAGTATTGGTCTTTCATTTCCTTGGTTCGGTTTATTCCTAGGTATTTTGTTCTTTTTGATGCGACTGTGAATGGAATTGTTTTCCTGATTTCTCCCTCTGTTAGTTCATTGTTAGTGTATAGGAATGCCACAGATTTCTGCATATTAATTTTGTATCCCACAACTTTGCTGAATTCAGATATTAGATGTTGTACTTTTGGAGTGGATTCTTTGGGGTTTTTTAGGTACAATATCATGTCATCAGCAAACAGGGACAGTTTACTTCTTCCTTGCCAATCTGGATGCCTTTTATTTCTTTGTGTTGTCTGATTGCCATGGCTAGGACCTCCAATACTATGTTGAATAGAAGTGGGGAGAGTGGACATCCTTGTCTTGTTCCTGTTCTTAAAGGAAAAGCTTTCAGCTCCTTGCTGTTAAGTATAATGTTGGCTGTGGGTTTGTCATATATGGCCTTTATTATGTTGAGGTACTTGCCCTCTATACCTATTTTGTTGAGAGTTTTTATCATGAATGGATGTTGAATTTTGTCAAATGCTTTTTCAGCATCTATGGAGATGATCATGTGATTTTTGTCCTTCTTTTTGTTGATGTGGTGGATGATGTTGATGGATTTTCAAATATTGTACTGTGCTTGCATCCCTGGAAGAAATCCTACTTGATCATGATGGATGATCTTTTTGATGTATTTTTGAATTCAGTTTGCTAATATTTTGTTGAGTATTTTTGTATCTATGTTCTTCAGGGATATTGGTCTGTACTTTTCTTTTTTTGTGGTGTCTTTGCTGGGTTTTGGTATTAGAGTGATGCTGGCCTCATAGAATGAGTTTGGAAGTATTCCCTCTGCTTCTACTCTTTGGAAAACTTTAAAGAGGATGAGTATTAGGTCTTCACTAAATATTTTATAAAATTCAGCGGTGAAGCCATCTGGTCCAGGGCTTTTGTTCTTAGGTAGGTTTTTGATTACCAGTTCAATTTCTTTGCTGGTAGTTGGTCTGTTCAGATTTTCTGTTTCTTCCTGGGTGAGCCTTTGAAGGTTGTATTTTTCTAGAATGTTGTCTATTTCTTCTAGGTTATCCAGTTTGTTAGCATATAACTTTTCATAGTTTTCTCTCATAATTCTTTGTATTTCTGTGATGTCCGTAGTGATTTTTCCTTTCTCATTTCTGATTCTGTTTTTGTGAGTAGACTCTCTTTTTTTCTTGGTAAGTCTGGCTAGGGGTTTATCTATTTTGTTTGTTTTCTTGAACAACCAGCTCCTGCTCTCATTGATTCTTTGTATTGTTTTATTCTTCTCCATTTTATTTATTTCTGCTTTAATATTTATTATGTCCCTCCTACTGACATTGGTCCTTATTTGTTCTTCCTCTTCTAATTTCATTAATTGTGAGTTTTAGACTGCTCATTTGGGATTTTTCTTTCTTAGGTAGGCGTGTATTGCAATATATTTCCCTCTTAGCACGACCTGTGCTGCATCCCACTGATGTTACGGTGTTCAATTATTGTTGTTATTTGTCTCCATATATTGCTTGATCTCTGTTTTTATTTGGTTATTGAAGCCTCCATATTTTTGAGGGCTTTTTCATTTTCTTTGTGTAATTTATGTCTAGTTTCATACCTTTGTTATCTGAGAAGCTTGTTGGTACAATTTCAGTCTTTTTGAATTTACTGAGGTTCTTTTTGTTTCCTAGTATATGATCTATTCCTGAAAATGTTCCATGTGCACCTGAGAAGAATGTGCATCCTGTTACTTTTGGATGAAGTGTTCTGTAGATGTCTGTTAGGTCCACCTGTTCTAATATGTTGTTCAGTGTCTCTGTCTCTTTATTTATTTTCTGTCTTGTTGATCTATCCTTTGGAGTGAGTGGTGTGTTCAAGTCTCCTAAAATGAATGCAATGCATTTTATGTCCCCCTTTAATTCTGTTAATATTTGTTTCACATATGTAGGTGATCCTGTGTTGGGTGCAAAGATATTTATAATAGTTATATCCTCTTGTTGGACTGACCCTTTTATCATTATGTAATGTCCTTTTTTGTCTCTTGTGACTTTCTTGTTCTGATGTCTATTTTGTCTGATACAAGTACTGCAACTCCTCCTTTTTTCTCCCTATTAATTGCATGAAATATCTTTTTCCATCCCTTTACTTTCAGTCTGTGTATGTCTTTGGGTTTGAAGTGAGTCTCTTGTAGGCAGCATGTAGATGGGTCTTGTTTTTTTATCCATTCAGTAACTCTGTGTCTTTTGATTGGTGCATCCAGACCATTTACATTTATGGTGATTATCGATAGCTATGTACTTATTGCCGTTGAAGGCTTTAGATTCGTGGTTACCAAAGGTTCAAGGGTAATTTCCTCACTATATAACAGTCTAATTTAACTCACTTTGTATACTGTTACAAACACAATGTAAAGGTTCTTTTTTTTTCTTTTTCGCTCTCCTCCATTCTTCGTATGTTATGAGTCATATTCTGTACTCTTTGTCTGTGTCTTGGGTGACATCCATTTCGCCTTAGGAATACTTCCGTCTATAGGAGTCCCTCCAAAATGCACTGTGAGGTGGTTTCTGTGAGGTAAATTCTCTCAGCTTTTGTTTATCTGAAAATTGTTTAATCCCTCCTTCAAATTCAAATGATAACCTTGCCTGGTAGAGTATCCATGGTTGGAGGCCCTTCTGCTTCATTGCATTAAATATATCATGCCACTTCCCTCTTGCCTGTAAGGTTTCTGTTGAGAAGTCTGATGATAGTGTGATGGGTTTTCCTTTGTACGTGATCTTTTTTCTCTCTGTAGCTACTTTTAAAAGTCTGTCTTTATCCTTGATCTTTGCCATTTTAATTATATATGTCTTGATGTTGTCTTCCTTGGGTTCCTTGTGTTGAGAGATCTGTGCATCTCCTTGGCTTGAGAGACTATCTCCTTCCCCAGATTGGGGAAGTTTTCAGCAATCACCTCCTCAATGACACTTTCTATCCCTTTTTCTCTCTCTTCTTCTTCTGGTACCCCTATAATGCGAATATTGTTGCATTTGGATTGGTCACACAGTTCTCTCGGTGTTCTTTCATTCTTAGAGGTTCTTTTTTCTCTCTGTGCCTCAGCTTCTTTGTATTCCTCTTCTCTAATTTCTATTCCATTAGCAGTCTCTTGCGCCTTGTCCATTCTGCTCTTGAGCCTGTTGACTGCTTGTCTGATTTCTGCATTGTCTTTCTTCAGTTCGTTCCTTAGCTCTTGCATATTTCTCTGTAGATCCATCAGCATGGTTATGACTTTTATTCTGAATTCTTTTTCAGGAAGATTGTGTAAGTGTATACCATCAGGCCCTCTCTCTGGGGTTGTCTGTGTAATCTTTGTCTGTACCATATTCCTCTGTCTTTTCATTGTGATAGAAGTCGTCGCTGGTCGGTGCCACGTGTGTCAGCTGGGAGAACAAAGTCCCTTCCTGCTTGTTGTTCTCCTTGCCCTTCTCCGGGGCCTGAACTGGTTTCTCACCCACCGGAAGGCAGTCTCTAGGATAATCCCTGGAGCTGCCTGTGTGCGGGGCTGCCCTCAGCCTAGCCTATAGCACTGCAGGGGTTTGAAGTCTGTCTGTGTGCCTTCTGGTCTTCTTGGTGCTTTCCAGCCCTTGATTTGGGTTCTGGGGTCCTTCCCGCTTAGCTGAGCACCTGCTGGAAGTAGATTCTGTGAGGATGGTGTGGGCTGGGCCACTCCTCTGCTGTTCCACAGCAGTGGAGGCTCCCAGACCCTTTGCAGTGCTGGCTGGGGGGGGTGGGGAATGGGAGGGGTAACGAATGGGAGACTGCTGATCATTGTGGGAAGCCTCGGCCCTGCTGCTGTGCCCGGCCGATGGCCGTGGGGTCCAAAATTCCCCAAGACTCCCAGTCTGCTGGGCTGAGTGCGCTAGGACTATTTTCTGCTCTTGGGCCCTTGTCTCCTTAAGACTTTTACCAAACAAAAAAAAAACAAAAGAAAACAACCCCCCCCCAAAAAAACAACAACAAGAACAACAAAAACGGCACCAGTTTTTCTTTTGTCCCGTGGAGCTGGCTGATGGGACCTGCTTGTTGTCTCCAACTCAGATCCTGCACTTCTGTTTCTCTAATCTCTGATACACCACGTGATGTGTGTCAGTGCTCCCGGCACAGATCACCAGGGCTGGTTATTTGGTGGGCCTGTGCTTCCACTCCCTCCCCGCTCTGAATCTTTTCCTCCTGCTGGTGCCCTGGGGTGGGGGAGTACTCGGGTCCCGCCGGGTCGCGGCTTTGTATCTTACCCGCTTCGTGAGGCACTGAGTTCTCGCAGGTGTAGCTGTAGCCTGGTTGTTGTTCTGTATCTTCTGGTCTCTTTTTTAGGAATAGTTGTATTTGTTGTATTTTCACAAATATATATGGTTTGGGGAGGAGATTTACGCCGCCCTGCTCACACCGCCATCTTCCCAGAAGTCTCTGTTTTTCCTTTTCTAGTTTCATTAATTGTGAGTTTAGACTGTTCATTTGGGATTGTTCTTTCCTGAGGTAGGCCTGTATTGCAATATATTTCCCTCTTAACACCGCCTTCGCTGCATCCCACTGATTTTGCAGTGTTGAATTATTGTTGTCATTTGTCTCCATATATTGCTTGATCTCTGTTTTTATTTTGTCGTTGATCCATTGATTATTTAGGAGCATGTTATTAAGCCTTCATGTGTTTCTGGGCTTTTTCCTTTTCTTTTGAGTAATTTATTTCTAGTTTCATACAGTTGTTTTCTGAGAAGCCGGTTGGTACAATTTCAATCTTTTTGAATTTACTGAGGCTCTTTTTGTGGCGTAGTATATGATCTATTCTTGAAAATGTTCCATGTGCACTTGAGAAGAATGTGTATCCTATTGCTCGTGGATGGAGTGTTCTGTAGATGTCTGTTAGGTCCATCTGTTCTAATACATTGTTCAGTGCCTCTGTCACTTTTTTTGTTTTCTGTCTGGTTGATCTGTCCTTCAGAGTGAGTGGTGTGCTGAAGTTTCACAAACTGAATGCATTCCATTCTATTTCCCCCTTTAATTCTGTTAGTATTTGTTTTACATATGTAGGTGATCTTGTGTTGGGTGCATAAATGTTTATATGTCCATAAGGTTTTTTTTAATATAATTTATTTTATTATCATTAATTTACAATTACATGTGCAATATTACGATTATTAAACTACTCCTTCATCAGGTCCCCCCCACCAACCCCATTACAGTCATTGTCCATCAGCGTAGTGAGATGCTATAGAATCACTACTTGTCTTCTCTGAGTTGTACTGCCCTCCCCGTGCCCCCCCAAAATTACATCTGCTAATCGTAATGCCCCTTTTTCCCTCTGACCCCTCCCTTCCCACCCATCCTCCCCAGTCCCTTTCCCTTTGGTAACTATTAGTCCGTTCTTGGGTTCTGTGAGTCTGCTGCTGTTTTGTTCCTTCAGTTTTTTTCTTTGTTCTTATACTCCACATATGAGTGAAATCATTTGATACTTGTCTTTTTCGGCTTGGCTTATTTCACTGAGCATAATACCCTCTAGCTCCATCCATGTTGTTGCAAATGGTAGGATTTGTTTTCTTCTTATGGCTGAATAATATTCCATTGTGTATATGTACCACATCTTCTTTATCCATTCATCTACTGATGGACACTTAGGTTGCTTGCATTTCTTGGCTATTGTAAATAGTGCTGCATCTGTCCTTTTCAAATTGGGCTGCTGCATTCTTAGGGTAAATTCCTAGGAGTGGAATTCCTGGGTCAAATGGTATTTCTATTTTGAGTTTTTTGAGGAACCTCCATACTGCTTTCCACAATGGTTGAACTAATTTGCATTCCCACCAGCAGTGTAGGAGGGTTCCCTTTTCTCCACATCCTCGCCAACATTTGTTGTTGTTTGTGTTTTGGATGTTGGCCATCCTCACTGGTGTGAGGTGATATCTCATTGTGGTTTTAATCAGCATTTCTCTGATGATTAGCGATGTGGAGCATCTTTTCATGTGCCTGTTGGCCATCTGAATTTCTTCTTTGGAGAAGTGTCTATTCATGTCCTCTGCCCATTTCTTAATTGGATTATATGCTTTCTGTTTGTTAAGGTGCATGAGTTCTTTATATATTTTGGATGTCAACCCTTTATCAGATACGTTTTCTATGAATATATTCTCCCATACTGTAGGATGTCTTTTTGTTCTACTCATGGTGTCCTTTGCTGTACAGAAGCTTTTCAGCTTGATATAGTCCCACTTGTTCATTTTTGCTTTTGTTTCCCTTGCCCGGGGAGATATGTTCATGAAGAAGTCGCTCATGTTTATGTCCAAGAGATTTTGCCTATGTTTTTTTCTAAGAGTTTTATGGTTTCATGACTTACATTCAGGTCTTTGATCCACCTTGAGTTTACCTTTGTGTATGGGGCTAGACAGTAGTCCAGTTTCATTCTCTTACATGTAGCTGTCCAGTTTTTCCAACACCAGCTGCTGAAGAGGCTGTCATCTCCCCATTGTATATCCAAGGCACTTTTATCAAATATTAATTGACTGTATATGTTTGGGTTAATGTTTGGATTTTCTATTCTGTTCCACTGGTCTGTGGGTCTGTTTTTGTGCCAATACCAAATTGTCTTGATTACTGTGGCTTTGTAGTAGAGCTTGAAGTCAGGGAGTGTAATTCCCCCTGTTTTATTCCTCCTTCTCAGGATTGCTTTGGCTATTCGGGGTCTTTTGTGGTTCCATATGAATTTTAGAATTATTTGTTCCAGTTCATTGAAGAAAGCTGTTGTTAGTTTGATAGGGATTGCATTGAATCTGTAGATTGCTTTAAGTAGTATAGCCATTTTGACAATATTGATTCTTCCTAGCCAAGAGCATGGGATGCATTTCCATTTCTTAGTGTCCTCTTTAATTTCTCTTAGGAATGTCTTGTAGTTTTCAGAGTACAGGTCTTTCACTTCCTTCGTTAGGTTTATTCCTAGGTATTTTATTCTTTTTGATGCAATTGTGAATGGAATTGTTTTTCTGATTTCTCTTTCTGTTAGTTCATCATTAGTGTATAGGAAAGCAACAGATTTCTGTGTGTTAATTTTGTATCCTGCAACTTTGCTGAATTCAGATATTAGTTCTAGTAGTTTTGGAATGGAATCTTTAGGGTTTTTTATGTACAGTATCATGTCATCTGCAAATAGTGACAATTTGACTTCTTCTTTACCAATCTGGATGCCTTGTATGTCTTGGTTTTGTCTGATTGCTGTGGCTAGGACCTCCAGTACTATGTTGAATAACAGTGGAGAGAGTGGGCATCCCTGTCTTATTCCTGATCTTAGATGAAAAGCTTTCAGCATCTCGCCTTTAAGTATGATGTTAGCTGTGGGTTTGTCATATATAGCCTTTATGATGTTGAGGTACTTGCCCTCTATACCCATTTTGTTGAGAGTTTTAATCAGGAATGGATGCTGAATTTTGTCAAATGCTTTTTCAGCATCTATGGAGATGATCATGTGGTTTTTGTTCTTCTTTTTGTTGATGTGGTGGATGATGTTGATGGATTTTCGAATGTTGTACCATCCTTGCATCCCTGGGATGAATCCCACTTGATCATGGTGTATGATCCTCTTGATGTATTTTTGAATTCGGTTTGCTAATATTTTGTTGAGTATTTTTGCATCTACGTTCATCAGGGATATTGGTCTGTAATTTTCTTTTTTGGTGAGGTCTTTGCCCGGTTTTGGTATTAGAGTGATGCTGGCTTCATAGAATGAGTTTGGAAGTATTCCCTCCTCTTCTATTTTTTGGAAAACTTTAAGGAGAATGGGTGTTATTTCTTCTCTGTATGTCTGGTAGAATTCAGAAGTGAATCCATCAGGCCCGGGGATTTTGTTCTTGGGTAGTTTTTTGATTACCAAATCAAATTCGTCGCTGGTGATTGACCCATTCAGTTTTTCTGTTTCTTGCTTGGTCAGTCGTGGAAGGTTGTATTTTTCTATAAGTTGTCCATTTCTTCTATGTTTTCCAGCTTGTTAGCATATAGATTGTGATAATATTCTCTTATGATTCTTTGTATTTCTGTGGGGTCCGTCGTGATTTTTCCTTTCTCATTTCTGATTGTGTTTATGTGTGTAGATTCTCTTTTTCTGTTAATGAGTCTGGCTAGGGGTTTATCTATTTTGTTTATTTTTTCAAACAACCAGCTCTTGGTTTTATTGATTTTTTCTATTGTTTTATTCTTCTCAATTTTATTTATTTCTTCTCTAACCTTTCTTATGTCCCTCCTTCAGGTGACTTTGGGCTTCATTTGTTCTTCTTTTTCCAATTTCAGTAATTGTGTCTTTAGACTATTCATTTGGGAATGTTCTTCTTTCTTTAAATAGGCCTGAATTGCAATATACTTTCCTCTTAGAACTGCCTTTGCTGCGTCCCACAGAAGTTGTGGCTTTGTGTTGTTATTGTCATTAGTCTGCATTATATTCTTTTATTTCTGTTTTGATTTGGTCGTTAACCCATTGATTAATTAGGAGAGTGTTGTTAAGTCTCCATGTATTTGTGAGTCTTTTTGATTTCTTTCTAAAATTTATTTCTAGTTTTATACCTTGGTGATCTGAGAAGTTGGTTGGTAGGATTTCAATATTTTTGAAATTACTGAGGTTCTTTTTGTGGCCTAGTATGTGGTCTATTCTGGAAAATGTTCCATGTGCACTTGAGAAGAATGTGTATCCTGTTGCTTTTGGGTGTAGAGTTCTGTAGATGTCTGTTAGGTCCATCTGTTCTAGTGTGTTGTTCAGTTCCTCTGTGTCTTTACTTATTTTCTGTCTGGTTGATCTGTCCTCTGGAGTGAGTGGTGTGTTGAAGTCTCCTAAGATGAATGCATTCCTGTCTATTTCCTCCTTTGATTCTGTTAGTATTTGTCTCACATATGCTGGCGCTCCTGTGTTGGGTGCATATATATTTATAATGGTTATATCTTCTTGTTGGACTGACCCCTTTATCATTATGTAATGTCCTTCTTTATCTTTTGCTACTTTCTTCGTTTTGAAGTCTATTTTGTCTGATACAAGTACTGCAACACCTGCTTTTTTCTCTTTGTTGTTTGCATGAAATATCTTTTTCCATCCCTTCACTTTTAGTCTGTGTATATCTTTGGATTTGAGGTGAGTTTCTTGTAGGCAGCATATAGATGGGTCTTGCTTTTTTATCCATTCTGTTACTCTGTGTCTTTTGATTGGTGCATTCAGTCCATTTACATTTAGGGTGATTATTGATAGGTATGTACTTATTGCCATTGCTGGCTTTAGATTCGTGGTTACCAAGGGTTCAAGGGTTGCTTCTTTACTATCTAACAATCTAACTTAACTTTCTTGTTAAGTTATTGTAAACACCGTCTGATGTTTCTTTATTTCTCTCCCTTCTTATTCCTCGTCCTCCATTCTTTCTATAATAGGTGGTTTATTCTTTGCCTTTAGTTAGTATTTGGATGGTCTGCTTTCTTTGCTATGATTTTCTTTTCTCTGGTGACATCTTTTTAGCCTTAGGTGTGCTTCCATCTAGAGCAGTCCATTTAAGATATCCTGTAGTGGTGGTTTATGAGAGGCAAACTCTCTCAACTTTCGTTTGTCTGGAAATTGTTTAATTCCCTCCATCATATTTAAATGATAATCGTGCTGGATACAATATTCTTGGTTCGAGGCCCTTCTGTTTCATAACGTTAAATATATCATGCCATTCTCTTCTGGCCTGTAAGGTTTCTGTTGAGAAGTCTGATGATAGTCTGATGGGTTTTCCTTTGTAGGTGATCTTTTTTCTCTCTCTAGCTGCCTTTAATACCCTGTCTTTATCTTTGATCTTTGCCATCTTAATTATTATGTGTCTTGGTGTTGTCTTCCGTGGGTCCCTTGTGTTGGGAGATCTATGAGCTTCGGTGGACTGCGAGACTACTTCCATCCCCAGCGAGGGAAAGTTTTCAGCAATTATTTCTTCAAAGACACTTTCTATCCCTTTTTCTCTCTCTTCTTCCTCTGGTACTCCTATAATGCGAATATTGTTCCGTTTGGATTGGTCACACAGTTCTCTTAATATTCTTTCATTCCTAGAAATCCTTTTATCTCTCTCTGCCTCAGCTCCTCTGTACTCCTGTTCTCTGTTTTCTATTCCATTAACAGTCTCTTGCATCTCATCCATTCTGCTGTTAAGCCCGTCGATCGCTTGTCTGATATCTGTATTGTCTTTCCTCAGTTCCCTCACTTCCTCCCTCAGCTCTTGCACATTTATCTGTAGGTCCATCAGCATGGTTATGACTTTAATTCTGAATTCTTTTTCAGGGAGGCTGTGCATTTCCATCCCTTCAGACTCCCTCTCTGGGGTTGTCTGGTGATTTTGGTCTGAACCATATTCCTCTGTCTTTTCACGGCTGTAGAATTGGTCACTGATAGTTGCCACGTATGTCAGCTGGGCTCTTTAAGACTTTAAAAAGAGAAGAAAAAAAGAAAAGAAAAAAAGAAAGAAAGAAAAAAGAAAAAACAAAAACAACAAAAAACAAAAGAAAACAAAAAAAACAAAAAAAATGCCCACCGGACGTAGATTCTGTGGGAATGCTCTAGTGGCGCTATTGCCCCACTATTCCACAGCTGTGACTGTGCCGCTCCGCAGGGCCCTTTATCACTGTGGCAGGGGTGGGAACGAAAGGAGGCTGTTGATCTCAGTGAGAAGGGTTAAGTATGGCTACACTTCCTCAGTCACCAGCTAAGGCGTCTGAAACTCCCCAGGACTCCCAGCCTGATGGGCTGAGTGTGCTGGGGCGATCCGGCTCCTCCGCTGGCCTCCTGTCTCTTTAAGACCGCTGAAGAAAGCGCGCGCTTTTTTTTTTTTCCTTCCCGGGAGCTGGCTGCAAGCACCCTGGCCCGTTCCCTGCTCAGATCCTGCCCCTCTGTCTCTGTCCAATCTCCGCTGCACTGCGCAATGTGGGTCAGCGCTCCCCGCGCAGATCACCAGGGCTGGCTACTTCGTGGGGTGTAGTTCCACTCCCTCCCGGCTCTGTATCCTCTCCTCCTGCCGGTGCGCTGGGGTGGGGGAGGGCTCGGGTCCCGCCGGGTCACGGCTCGTATCTTACCCGCCTCTTGGGGTGCCGAGTCCTCTCGGGTGTAGCTGCACGCTGTGCGCTTTCCTGTGTATTCTTGTCTCTCTTTTAGGAATAGATGTATTTTCTGTGTTTTCATAGATAAATACAGTGTTGGGAGGAGATTTCTGCCGACCTGCTCACACCGCCATCTTCCCGGAAGTTGGATTTGTCTGTCCATAAGGTTTTATTGGACAGCACCTATGGTCAAATTTTTTGTCTGTGGCTGCTTTTGTGCTACAACAGCAGAGGAGAATAATTGTGACAAGGCAGAATAACTGCTGTATTATCTGCAGAGCCAAAAATTTACTATGTGGCTTTTTATAGGAAGAGTTTGCTGACCCCTCGGATAGATGGTGATTTTTATCCACTGGGATAAGCAATTAAGAAGAAACAGATACAGAGGAAAATAACATATTTATCTGAGTTGGTTATCTGAATCAGAGGAGCTTATGAGACATGCACGTCTAGAAGGGAAGGGCATACATATATGTGGGGTTCTGAAGAGAACTGGAGATAGAGGGGGAAGGAATGGATGAGATCTAGAAGACTGGATGGAGGAGTGGTTCTTAACCCTGGCTGCACATTGGAATTACCTGAGGTGTTAAACAAAACTTAAACACTGTGTGGGCCCCCCCACTCCCATCCCCACCCCAGGATTATGATGTACTTGAGCTGGGGTGGGAGCAGGGTGGTTTGGGCACCAGGATTTTTTTAAAGCCAGCTTTGGGAACTACTTGTATACAGTAAAAATGTTGGTGCCTTGAGAAACACAAACATTTTAGGGGCAGTTCTGGATCTACTGTGAAGAAATGCTGATTGAGTGATGATGGGACTTGTGGGAGTGGTCAAATCTGTAGTTTGGTGGAGTAAATAAGGATTGAGAACTCTTCTTTGGAGATCATTTTTGATTATCAGGAACAATTTCTGTGGAGACCAAGTGAGGGGGTATATCAAAGACTATGAGGTAGGGGAGGGCAGACACTGTGTGAACTACTGAGAAGATTGATAGGGAATGAAAGCGGGAAAGTGGTAGTTGGGATGGGGAAGCTCTGGAGATATGGTTTGTTCAAGAGAAGTATTTTAAGATGATAGAATTTTGAGCCTATTTATGTGATGGGAAAGTCAGCACTTAGTAAGAAAACTGCTTGGAATGACAGTATCAGATATCACCATTCAGTTTTCATTGAAAAAGTAAAAACTCAGATGTACATATGAGTAGTTCTTGGAATAATCTTAATATTTTTGCCTTTTTAGAATTGTATGTTTAATGTACTTTCTATGTGTAGACACAGTACTAGTATAGCTGGAAAGGAAAATAGACTGAGGTATTGGGGCACAAGGCCATCAGTTGTTCTCTGCTCACCCATTCACTGTCATCCTGCCTGCGCCATTGAACCCATCTATGAGGAAAGGAGGGTGAACTGAATAGGCTCCACAGTCTCTTCTAAAAGTCTTTAATTTAAACTAGTACCTCTTTTAACTGAACAAATGAGGAAGCTGAGCTTATAAAATTCTGATCTTTTAGTTCCTTAGTACATGGGCATGTGCATTACTTGAAGAATTCCATCAGTTTGGTTATGATTTACCCCTTGGTGAATTTGGGCACATTGTGTACAAAATAATAATTTATCCTGGCATTAAAATATTTCTTCAGGAGCAAAATTTAACAAAGTCTTCCTTTAATTAAAAAAAAATTAAAGTATTATTGATATACAATCTTATGATGGTTTCAAATACACAACACAGTGGTTCAACATCACCCATATTATCAAGTCCTCACCCCCTCCATTGCGGTCACTGTCTATCAACATATTAAGATGTTACAGAGTCATTAATTGTATTCTCCATGCTGTACTAACATCCCCATGACCTACTTATATTGTGATTGCAAATTATTGTGCCCCTTGATCTCCTTCTCCCTCTCCCCTACTCTCCCCAGCTCCTCTCCTTTGATAACCACTAGTCCCGTTTTGGTGTCTGTGAGTCTCCTGCTATATTGTTCCTTCTGTTTTGCTTTGTTTTTATGCTCCACAAATGAGTGAAATCATTTGGTATTTGTCTTTCTCCACCTGACTTATTTCACTGTGCAAAATACCCTCAGGATCCATCCATGTTGTTGCAAATAGCAGGATTTCTTTTCTTTTTATGGATGAGTAATATTTCATTGTGTATATATATTACATCCTCTTTATCCATTGTTGGACACTTAGGTTGCTTCCATATCTTGGCTATTGTAAATAGTGCAACGATAAACATTGGGGTGCATATGTCTTTTCGAATCATGGGTCTTGTTTTCTTTGGGTAAATTCCTACGAGTGGAATTCCTGGGTCAAATGGTATTTCTATTTTTAGTTTTTGAGGAGCCTCCATATTGCTTTCCACAATGGCTGCACCAATTTACATTCCCACCAGCAGTGTAAGAGGGTTCCCTTTTCTCCTCCTCTGATTTTTTTTATTATTTACAAGTAATAGATGATAGTGAAGAAATACTTGGAAGCACAGAGGTCCCACCATTGTTAACATTTTGGTTTATTCATTGGGAGTCATCTGCCCCCCCCACCCCCCAGTGGCTTTTGTTTCTTCAATGTAAATACACTAAATGTATGTGGCAGTTGTGTTTTCCAGGAAGCCAACTGAAATGGGGTAGGAGAGTAAAGGATTTATTGTGGGAGTAATGCCTGTGAAGAAGGAAGGAAAAGAGTGGGATTGGTCTGGGAAGCCATCAGACTGCAGTGCACACCTGACAAAGTCTCTGGTAGGCCAGTTGCTGGATAGAGGAGAACCTCACTGGGCAGGCATGCCAGACCCTTGTACCACCAGTCATTGATTGGGAGCAGTCCCAAGGAAAGGGTGCCCTCTGCTTGAAAGCTGACATGGATTCTAAAGGAGTTCACAGCAGGAAGCTCTCAGCTAACCACACACCTTGCAGGTGGGCAGCAAGTCCTTTCTTGAAGGAGGATATGAGCAGTTTATCTTTGTGTCTGCCATGACATTAAATTCTGTATCCTGCCTTTTCTCTTTAACATAAGTGGTTTATTTTGTCATGTTCATTAACTTTCAAAATGGATATGTACCATTCCATCAAGTGCTTGCTTAGTTTATGTATCCATTCCCAAAATTCCCTAGAATTCCTATTTCTAAATTTTCCATATTAATGAAAATAGAGCAATGACTGTCTTATGTATGAAGTTCTTTACTGTTTTTAGGATTATTTTCTTGAAGAGATTTCCAGAAGTGAAATAGATTGAAGAGTGCTCTTTGTGTCGAAAGAGGTGGTCTTTCACAATGTCAGTGAGCAACCTGTGACATTAGATCCTGAATAGCTTCAAACCTTGTTTTATTCATCTTAGTCAATATATAGCTGAAAAATGTTGTCTCTTCTCTGTTTCTGACTTACACCCTCAAGTGGTGTTTAGTGGACTGTTAATTGAGGGATGTGGTTAACTCAGTCATCTGTCCAAAGGTCCAAAGGGGTGAGGAAGATAATGACAAGAACGAGGGCTCCAGAATCAGATTGGCTGGGTTCAGATCCTAACTGTTGTTTACCACTTTGTGGCCCTAGGCAAGTCTCTGTACCAGCTTATTTACCTGAATAGTGAGATTGACGATAGCATCTGATTTATAGGGCTGTTCTGAGGTTAAATGACGTAGAACACGTATGCTTAAATGTCAGCTATTATTTCAGTATAAATTTGATTATTTTAGTTCCTTAAGAATTAGAATGAGAGAGAACATTTAACTCAGACTCTACTCTTTTTCCAAGAGAAGAAACTGATGCCGAAAGAGGTTAATAGATTTGGCCTGGATCACTTAGCTTATGAGTTGTAGGGCTTAGACCTGAACTTGGGTCTTTGAACAGTGCAGGAATTTTTAACCTAGGCATTTGGGACTAATTCTTTATAATAGGAGGACTGTCCTGTGATTTATAAGACTATCAAAATTATCTTCTGGCATTGCCAAATGTCCCCTGGGGGGTAAACAGTTGTGCAGTGGAGTAGTCCAAGTTTTGGGATAAGGGAGGAATGTTCCTTTCTGCCTCCACTGGAAAGAAAGACCTAATTTCTCATTGAATTCAGTTCCCACGAGCTCTAAGAAAGACCTAATTTCTCATTGAATTTGGTTCTCACATGCTCTTCAGTGATCTCAACTGACTATTTAATATTTAGGATGGTGCTTTGTCCTATCGCTCCTAGGTCAACACTGCTTTATCAAACATCTTGTTAGAGTATATTCCTCTCCCCAGGAACAATCCATGGGTTTAAATAGAACTGTTTTATCTTTCTGAAATTTTTTATCCTTTGGTGGTTACAGGTGGCACAACTAAAAAAAAAAAGGTATTTCTGGAATTCCAATGAGTGGTGATGGATGATGCAGTTCAGATAATTAAGGTAAGAGAAATAAAACCAGAGCTGTGAGGAGGCTTTGTTACCCAAGGTAGTGTCCTCACAAAATAAAGCTAAAATCAGGTTCTCTCCCACTCCATTTTATTTCTAAACTGTAAGAGTAGTTTTTGTGATTAAAACTTTTTTTTATGATTTCTTAAACTTTTTTGTGATTAAAAACATTATAATTATCATCATTTAAAATGTTGGCTTTCAACTGGTCATCATGACTCAGACTCACTTAAAGAGCTTTACAGAAAAAACCCTAAAGTCTATGTCCTGCCATCTTGCCCTTATTGAATTGAAATTTTTGTAATCAGAGCACAAGTGATCCTGTTATGCATCCTTGGTGAAGAGCTGATGCACTAGAGAGTCAAAGAATGCAATACTGTATCTTATATGTAGCACTAAGTAACTTGTATTTAAAGGAAAATCAGGTTTTTATTTTTCAGCCTTCCATTGCTCCAAGTTTTTACTGGGAGTGTAAACCAATACTATAGCTTTGGAAAACTGTTGGGTATTTTCTACAAAGCTAAACATACATATATACTCAATGACCCAGGAATTCCACTCCTAGGTATTTACCCTTGAGAAATGAAAACATGTCTGCAGAAGATGTGCATATAAACATTTGCTGTGTAGCTTTCTTTATAATAGTAAAAAAATGGGAATAATCAAATGTCCAAAACAGGTGAACAGATAAATTGTGATATATTCACACAATGGAATTCTACTCAGCAATAGAAAGGAACAAACTACCAACGCACACAACAGTGTGGATGAATCTCACAGATAGAAGGTTGAGTGAAAGAAGCCAGACACAAAAAACAGCAGATGTAGTTCAGTTACCAGAAGGTAAGCTCGTGGCTCCTTTAGCAGAACAGAAGGTGGGAAGTTGTGACCAGAGGGAGCTATGAAAGAGCCTCTGCAGTGCTGGAATGGTTTTCTATGTTAATTTACTCATGTACATATGTTTTTTTTTTCTTTCTTGTAGAATATACATTATGTAAAATGAACAGTTTTCACCATTTTTAAGTGTGTGTGAGTTATTGGCATTGTTTATTCACATTGTTGTGCAGCCAGTACCACCATCCATCTCCAGAATTTTTTCATCTTTCCCCGAATGAAACTCTTAACACAAAGCCCCCCTGCCCCCATTCTCCCCTCCTCACAGCCCCTGATAACCACCATTCTACTTTCTGTCTTTGGATTTGACTGCTCTAAGGCACCTCATATAAGTGGGATCATACAGTATCCTTTTGTGTCTGGCTTATTTCAGTTAGCATAGTGTCTCAGGGTTCATCCATGTTGTAGTATGTATCAGAATTTCCTTCCTTTTAGGTTGAATAATATTCTATTGTATGTATATACCACATTTTATTTTTCTATTCATTCTTCAGTGGATATTTGAGTTGTCTCCACCTTTTGGCTATTGTGAATAATGCTGCTTTTATGAATATTGATAAACAAATATCTGTTCAAGTCTCTGCTTTCAATTCTTTGGGATATATACTTAGAAGTGGAGTGCTGGATCAGATGGTAATTTTATGTCCAGTATTTTGAGGAACTGCCATCCTGTTTTCCACAGTGGCTGCACGATTTTATATTCCCAACAGCAGTGCAACAAGGGTTCTGTTTTTTTCTGTATCCTCACCAGCTTTGCTTTCTGGTTTTTGTTTGTTTCTTTGTAATGTGTATAAAATGGTATCTTGTTGTGGTTTTGATTTGCATTTCTCTAATGATTAGTGATGTTGAGATCTTTTCCTGTGCTTATTAGCCATTCATATATTTTCTTTGGAGAAATGTCTATTCAGGTTCTTTGCCCATTTAAAAAATTGGGTTGTTGTATGTCTTTGTCAAAAGTGAGATTACTGTGTATGTTCTGTAACTTGGTTAAACATTTCTAATTCTTACTGTAATATGAACATACAAGGTTATAAAGAAAGTACTGCAAGAGAGCCTGAAGTAAATTATGTTCTCCAACTCCCATTACGCTCTGCTGAGACAGTCTTTAGTTGTTTTTGAGGCTGTTTTTTTGAAGATCTTCATAATTCTAGATTACGTATTTACATATCTGTTTTCCTCTTTAATCTTTAAAAAAAAAACAATTTACCCCAAAAATTAATTTACCACAATTTTCTGCTTCTCCAGTATGAATGATGAGGATTTTTCTCACACTCCACCTCATTATTTTTTGTTTTTCTGTTGTGTATTAGTTTCCTGGGGCTTCTATAACAAAGTACCATGAACTGAGTGTTTTAAACAACAGAAATTTATTGCCTCACAGTTCTGAAGGCTAGAAGTCCACAATCAAGGTGTTGGCAGGCTTGCTTCCTTCTGAGGGTGTTGGGGGGAGGGTTTTTCTCCTAGCTCTTGGTAGCCTCAGGTATTCCTTGCTCTGTAGATGGCATTCTCCCTGTGTCTTCACATCATCTTAATGGCTCTGCCTTCCCTTTATGTTTGTCTCTGTGTCCAAATTTCCCTTTTTTATAAGTTACCAGTCATACTGGGTTAGGGTCCACCCTAATGACCTCATCTTAACTTAGTTATTTGCAAAAACCCTGTTTCCAAATAAGATCATATTCACATGTACTAAGGGTTAGGACTTAACATCCTCTGGGGGCAATAGTTCAACCCACAGTAAGTTGTTTAACTTCTAACTCTCAGAAGCACTCTTGAACCTTTATTTTTTGTTGTGTTTTGTTAGCTGTATTTCTTGACTTTCCCACTTTGTGGGAAGATATTGGCACCTCTATTTGCTGTCAGGTATAGTTTTCAGTTTAACCTGTCAAAATTTTAACCTCCACATATTGTTCTGTGTTCTACACAGCCAAGCCTTTCATTGTCAGTTCATAGGTTATCTCTAAAACTGAGTAGCCAGTTAGTAGTATTTTCATTATTATAGCTAAGTAAATATTGTTCATTGTCAGGCCAGGCATTGTTTTCTGGGTGTATAGTTCTTTCCTTGTAGGTTCAATGTCACAGACCCTGGGCTGTTCAAAGGAGAAGTGAAGAAAAGTTAATTCTTGTTTTAAAACTATCAGTTGCTTCCAGTCATATCTTTATTTCATATTTCGACCATTTTTTCCTCTGGCATTCCTCATTTTCTTTTTTTCTTGTCTGTCTGTTTTTATTATTGTCTCACTTTTTCCCAAGCTCTTAATCATGACATTAGTCTGTCAAGACCCTGTTCCAATTTGTACTAATTGTTTTAGGCCATCTGCACAACTGTATTCTTGAGATTTTCCTTGCTGCATTTTTGAGTTGGATCTACTCCACTGATCTTAGATTTCAATCTTCCCTTTTTAAAAAAATTTTGTTGGAGTTTGTTTTCATGTTACTCCTTGAGAGAAAGTGTACATGGCAAATAAACTTGGACTCTTTCTGGTGTCTGTTCTTCCCTCATGTTTGAGTGGTGGTTTCAAGGTTGGGTGTAGAATTCTATTGCAGATTATTTTCCCTCAGAACTTTGAAATCAGTGCTGTTGGCATCCATTGTTTTAATTTGTGGGAATTAGAAATTGTTTCATTTTTGTTTCCAGTAGGAAATTAATTTTGTCCTTTTTTTTGGAAGCTTCTCTATTGTATATTCCATATATTTTAGAATTCCATAATGGTATACTTGATGGGCCCCCTTAATCTGAAGATTCATATTTTTCATATTTAATGAATTGTCTTAGGTTATTTTCTTAGACAATGCCCTCCCCTCCATTTCCTTGCTTTTTCTGTCAGAAACTTTCTGAAATTGGGCTTCCTGGATTGTTTGTGTAATGTTCTTATCTATGCCCTCTTGTTTTCTTTGCCTTTAGGTTCCCTTTTCTGGGAGATAGTCATTGTTTATCTTGGTCTGATGATCCTTGCCTATTCTTTATTTTATTTCTTTATTGAAGTATCTTTGATATACAATCTTATGTTGGTTTCAGATACACAATACAATGGTTCAACAGTTACTCATATTATTAAATCCTCACCCCCACTAGTGCAGTTACTATCTGTCAACACAGGAAGATGTTACAGAATCATTGACTGTATTCTTCAGGCTGTATTATTATCTCCCTGACCAACTTATATTATGATTGAGAATTTTTGTGCCCCTTTACTCCCTTACCCTCCTTACCCATGCACCCCAGCCCCTCCCCCATGGTAACCACCAGTCACTTATCAGTGTCTGTCAGTGAATCTGCTGCTGTTTTGTTCATTTTGTTTTGCTTTGTTTTTAGATTCCACATATAAGTGAAATCATATGGTATTTGTCTTCCCCTACCTGGCTTATTTCACTGAACATAATACCCTATATATCCATCCATGTTGTTGCAAATGTCAGGATTTCTTTTCTTTCTATGGCTGAATAATATTCCACTGTGTATAAGTACCACATCTTCTTTATCCATTCATCTATTCATGGACACTTAGGTTGCCTCCATATCTTCACTATTGCAAATAATATGGTGATATCATAGGGGTGCATATATCTTTTCAAATCAGGGATTTCTCTGGGTAAATTCCTAGAAGTGGAATTACTGGGTCAAATGGTATTTCTATTTTTAGTTTCTTGAGGAACCTCCATACTGCTTTCCACAGTGGCTGCACGAATTGACATTCCCACCAACAGTATAGGAGGGTTCCCATTTCTCCACATCCTCACCAACAGTTATTATTTCTTGTCTTTTGAATAGTGGTCATTCTAACTGGTGTGATCCTTGCCTGATTTTTCATTTTTAAGGATGAAAGATTAGAAAAATTGAACAAGAACCCTGAGTATGTAGGCAGGACTTGTTAGCTGGCAGAGTGTGTAAGAGTTGGCTATTACACTTTGAAGAATGCAGAGAGCTTTCCCCTGGAGTACTTACTTTCATATCAGCAGCTCTGGGTTTCTGTAGTCAGTGTGTTTACTATTTTCATAAAATATCCCCTCTGACACTGTCTTTCTCTCCCTCTCTCGCTTTCTCTCTTTTTCTTCTCTTTATGAAGATTAACACTTGACTACAGCATTAGCCCTCTTTGTTCTTTTGTTCTTATCTTTCCAGCTTTATTTAGCCCCTGCTGTATATTCATGCACATTCTTCTTTAATTTGGGTTCTCTGATACTGAGTTATATGGAATTTGAGTTCCTCATCTTGAAGGTGTACATTAAGGTGAGGGCTTGTTCTGAGCATGAAAATCAAGGCAAAGAAATGTATTATTTGAATACAAATAGTCATTTTGGTCATAGTAAAGGATTAGTGAGTATAAAGAAAAATAAAGAACACATCAAGGGGGATACTTGGATATTTCCTACAGTGTACTGGACTTCGTGATAGAGGTTTTATATTATTACATGTGGATATATTTACATGTATTTGACATTATTTTATAGCACTCATAGCAATCTTCTGATATTGGTGGGAGACATTGCTGTTTTAAAGACGAGGAGATGAAAACTCAAAAGTTAAACATCAAGCTATAATACTGACAGAGTTAAGATTTAAATATAAGCTTGTGAAACTCTGCATTCAATACTTATTTTTCATTCCACTGTGTTGCCTTTCTTAGGAAATAATTGCTTTCTCAATGTCTCATGTATGATGATAAATACACTGTTTCTAAACCAAGCAGTGTTAGTCCTTTTTTCTTCACATGTATTGGACACTTGCTGAGGGTAAAACACTTTTTGGGATTCAGGAAAGTAGAAGACTTGGATTTTGCTCTCAAGTAGTATATAGTGTAAATTGGGGACATAAAAAAGAAGTTTGCCTGTGAGCCATGAACTCACTGATGACAGGCTTTAATTTGCTTTCAAAACCGAGCACCTGGCACAGTGCCTGGCTTTTCAGTGAAAGTTTGGTGAATGACTGAACTGGAAAATGAACCTCAGGCCAAGAACTTTGTCTTTTTCTTCTTAGAATCCCTAACTTTTAATGCAATGACTGTCTTTTTTAATAGGAATCCAATAAATATTGATGTGTGAAAGGTAGAGGAAGAAAAGCTATTGTAGCTAAAATTGAGTATTCATTGTGTCAAAGAGAACCAGGAAACAGAAACTTTTGAGAAAGGAGGTAGCTTTCACATACATCCAAGTTCAGAATGAAAACTGTGGGGAAAACATTGGATTTGATTAGGAGGTTATTTATAGATTTGAGCTTGAAGGCATTAAGAACATAATGAGGCCATTAAGGAGAGGGGGGAAAGTGAGGAAATAAAAGCAAAGTACATCTTACACAAATGGGTGATATGAGGAAAGAAAGAGGAGGTTGTAGGGTTAAATGGGAAGATAATTTTGTATTTTTAAAAATCTGTTTGGAACATCTGTGCCTATTTGCAAACAGAAGGAAATGAGGGCTCAAGAGGGAAAGATAAGGTACCAGAAGGAAAGGCATAGTTTGGGATGAAAGATCTCGTTGGGACCAAGGACATAGAGATGATTAGCCCTTGAAATGATGAGAGAATCTGTTCTTCTAGTCTAGAAACAGAAACAGAATAGAAGCTCTTTAGAGGAGGGAGAAATGTGTCCTCTTGTCACTGAAGCCATCTGTCTAGAGGGAGCTTGGGCTATACTGTCCTGGAAACTGACAAAGGATGGATGTTCTCTGCACAGCACTGAGACCCTGGGCATACTTCGGGACCTGTGGTTGGCAGCTTGAGACAGGAATGAACCAGATGCTGTACATAATGCACAAATCAAGATGGCAGTGTTTTGTAAATAGAAAATTACAGGGTAGTGATCGTCTTGATCCACTCAGGCTGCCTAAACAAAATACTGTAGACTGGGTGGCTTCAACAACTGAGACTTAATTTCTCACAGTTCTGGAGATGGAAGTTCAAGGTCAAGGTGTCAGAAGGGTTGGTATCTGGTGAGAAGTTTCTCCTTGGATTGCAGACAGCTGACTTCTCACTGTGTCCTCATGTGGCCTTTCCTTAGTGCATGGTGGGTTGGGTTGGGGTGGGAGAAAGGAGGGAAGTTCTTCCTCTTCTCATAAAGCCACTAATCCTATCATGAGGGCTTAACCTCCATGATCTAATCTAACCTTAGTTACCTTCCAAAAGCCCCATCTCCAAATATAGTGTGGATTAGAGCTTTAGCATAGGAATCTGGGGGAGAGGAAGAGGGAACAAACATTTTATCTATAACAGAGGTGTACTTTTTTTCACTCTTATATAAGTGATTCAAAGGTTTTTATAATTTTCATTAAATTTACAATATTTCATTAACAATATTGGATCCCTGTTATGTGTAGGTTTTATTTTAATTTTGGGAAAACAATAAAGTAAGAAAATTCCTGTCTTGAGATTTCTGGTCTTACTGTAAAAAGAAAAATTAGTGTATGGTACATAGCATTTATAGACTAAGTACCAAATAAGTAGAATAGATGTACTTCACAGAGATTTCAATTATATAGCAGTATACCTTGAGGTTCATTTCCCCATAGCTTCTGAACATTTAAATCTTACCACTTTTATTAATATGTGCCAATTTGAGTTGAGAGGTGAAAAAAGTACCTAGTTGCTTTAATTTGCTTTATCTTGATTATTAGGAGGGATGAATAATTTTTTTATTAAAGTATCGTTGATGTACAATCTTACATTAATTTCAGATGTACAACACAGTGGTTCAACAGTTACCCATAGTATTAAATCCTCACCCCCTCTAATACAGTTACTATCAACATGGAAAAGTGTTACAGAATCGTTGACTGTATTCTCCATGTTGTACTACCATCCCCTTGACCAACTTACATTGTGGTTGTCAATTATTGTGCCCGTTTATCCCCTCCCAAGCCCCACCTGCCCCAACCCAGCCCCTTGGTAACCACTAATCACTTCTCAGTGTCTGTGAGTCTATTGCTGTTTTGCTTTGTTTTTATATTCCATATATAAGTGAGATCATATGGTATTTGTCTTTCTCTGCCTGGCTTTTCACTGACTGTAAAACGCTCTATATCCATCCATGTTGTTGCAAATGGCAGGATTTGTTTTTGTCTTATGGCTGAATAATAATACTCCTTTGTGTATATGTATCACATCTTCTTTATCCATTCATCTATTGATGGACACTTAGGTTGCTTCCTTATCTTGGCTGTTGCAAATAGTGTGTGGCGATAAACATAGGGGTGCATTCATCTTTTTGAATCAGGGATTTTGTTTTTTTGGGTAAATACCTAGAATTGAAATTACTGGGTTGAATGGTATTTCTACTTTTAGTTTTTGTGGAACCACCATACTGATTTTCATAGTGGTTGCACCAATTTACATTAGTTAGGGTGAATTTTTTTCATTTTTCACTGTTTCACTTTCTGTGAATTGTCTGTTCATGCCTTTTGTCCATCCTTCATGTTTGTACTTATGATTTGTAAACACTTTTAAAAATAAGGTTATTTAAACCTTTGCCCATAACGTTGTGCAAATGTTTTTCCAAGTTTCTTTTTTTTGATTAATTTTTTTATTAAGGTATTGTTTTTTTTCTTTTCATTTTTTAAAATTAAGGTATTATTGATATACACTCTTATGATGGTTTCACATGAAAAAACAATGTGGTTACTACATTTACCTGTATTATCAAGTCCCCACCCATACCCCATTGCAGTCACTGTCCATCAGTGTAGTAAGATGCCACAAATTCACTATTTGCCTTCTCTGTGCTACAGTGTTTTCCCCATGACCCCCCACACCATGTGTACTAAGCATAATACCCTTCAATCCCCATCTGCCTCCCTCCCAACCCACTCTCCCACACCCCTCCCCTTTGGTAACCGCTAGTCCCTTCTTGGAGTCTGTGAGTCTGCTACTATTTTGTTCCTTCAGTTTTGCTTCATTGTTATACTCCACAAATGAGGGAAATCATCTGGCACTTGTCTTTCTCCGCCTGGCTTATTTCACTGACCATAATATCCTCCAGCCCCATCCATGTTGTTGCAAATGGTAGGATTTGTTTCTTTCTTATAGATGAATAGTATTCCATTGTGTATATGTACCACATCTTCTTTATCCATTCATCTACTGATGGACACTTAGATTGCTTCCATATCTTGGCTATTGTAAATAGTGCTGCAGTAAACATAGGGCTGCATATGTCTTTTTGAATCTGAGACGTTGTATTCTTTGGGTGAATTCCAAGGAGTGGGATTCCGGATCAAATGGTATTTCTGTTTTTAGGTTTTTGAGGAACCTCCATATTGCTTTCCACAAAGGTTGAACTCGCTTACATTCCCACCAGCAGTGTAGGAGGGTTCCCCTTTCTCCGCATCCTCGCCAGCATTTGTTGTTCTTAGTCTTTTGGATGGTGGCCACCCTTACTGGTGTGAGGTGGTATCTCATTGTGGTTTTAATTTGCATTTCCCTGATGATTAGTGATGTGGAGCATCTTTTCATGTGTCTGTTGGCCATCTCCTAGTTTCTAATGTTAATTTAAATTTTATTTATGATGTTTTGTTGGCATGCAGGAGTTTAAACATTTTATGTATTTGAAGTTATTCAGTGTGTCTCCTTTCTGTGTTTAAAAAGTGCTGCTGCACCCCAAGAATAGATACTTGCAAATATTATTTGTCAAATTGTTTAATAATTTATTTGTATTTATTTATGTTATAATGTTATTGTTATTTATATTTACCTTTTAAACCCTTTGGAATATGTACCGATTGGATATAATTAAATAATCCATTCATTTTCTCCTGATTTGAAATGCTTTCTTTATAATATATGTAGTACTTACGTATACAGATTTTCTTGTTGGTTAATCTGTTCCTGAACCATTGCTACAAAATTTTAATGAAGTTAATTATGTAATAGCTCATAATACTAGTACCTTTCGATTATTTGTTTTAAAAAATTCCTGGACTGTGCTCACCTGTTTGTGTATTTGAAGGTTTTTTTTTTAAATAATTTAAGACTCATTAGCTGCAAAAATAGTATAGAGTTCCCGTTTATACTATACAGTGTGCTCCAGTGGTAACATCATGTATAATCATAGTGCATTTTCAAAAGCAGGAAATTGGAATTAGTATAATACTGTTCACTAAAAAACAGATATTATTAATCAAATAACCCTATTAAAAAATGGGCGGAGGATATGAACAGACACTTTTCCAAAAAGAAATTCAAATGACCAACGGGCACATGAAAAGATGCTCCACATCAGTAATTATCAGGGAAATGCAAATTAAAACCACAATGAGATATCACCTCACACCAGTTAGGATGGCCGACATAGAAAAGACTGGGAACAACAAATGCTGGCAAGGATGCGGAGAAAGGGGAACCCTCCTACACTGCTGGTGGGAATGTAAAACCATTTCCAACCATTGTGGAAAGCAGTATGGAAGTTCCTCAAAAAACTAAAAGTAGAAATAACATTTGAATTCCACTCCTAAGAATTTACCCTAAGAATGCAGGAGTCTGGTTTCAAAAAGATATATGCACCTCAATGTTTATCGCAGCACTATTTACAATAGCCAAGAAATGGAAGCAACCTAAGTGTCCATCAGTAGATGAATGGATAAAGAAGATGTGGTACATATACACAATGGACTATTATTCAGCCACAAGAAGAAAACAAATCCTACCATTTACAACAACATGGATGGAGCCAGAGGGTATTATGCTCAGTGAAATAAGCCAGGCAGAGAAAGACAGGTACCAAATGACTTCACTCATCTGTGGAGCATAAGAACAAAGCAAAAACTGAAGAAACAAAACAGCAGCAGACTCACAGAACCCAAGAATGGACTAACAGTTGCCAAAAGGAAAGGGACTGGGGAGGGTGGGTAGGAAGGGAGGGAGAAGGGGAATAAGGGGCATTACAATTAGCACACATAACGTAGGAGTGGGTGCATGGGGAAGGCAGTATAACACAGAGAAGACAAGTAGTGACTATAGCATCTTACTACACTGATTGAAAATGACTGTAATGGGGTATGTGGTGCAGACTTGATAATGGGGGGAATCTAGTAACCACAGTGTTGCTCATGTGATTGTATATTAATGATACTAAAATAAAAAAATACATATATGTATGAAGCATTTGGCTTAAACCTGGCACATTGTAGGTACTCAATAAATAGTAGCTGTTCATAGTGAAAAAAAATATATTTAGATTTTTGCCACATTTTACATTTAGGTGTACATATATTTATGTTTTTGGTGTATATTACTGTGAAATTTTATCACATGTGTAGGTTTGTATAACCCCATTCACAGTCAGGATACAGAACAGTTTCATCAGCACAAATTAAAAATCCCTTTCATGCTACCCCTTTACATCAGATCTGCTTACTATCCTTAAACCTTGGCAATCTGTCACTATAATCACTTCAAGAATGGTATATAAATGAAATTATACAGTATGTATAATTTAAGATTGGCATTTTCAGTCAGCATAATGCTTCTGAGATCCATCTAAGTATGTGTGTATCAGTTGTTCTTTTTTTTTTGTAGCTCAGTAGTAGTCTATTTTATGGATGTAGCATAGTTTATTCATCTCCTAGTGGAGGGACATTTATATTGTTTCGAGTTTGTAGCTATTACAGAAAGACTGTTAGGAACATTCATGTACATATTTTTTGTGTGGACATGTTTTCCATTTCTCTACGATAAATGCACAGAAGTACCATTGCTAGATGATTATGGTAAGTGAATGTTTAGTTTTTAAAGAAACTGCCAAACTCTTTTCCAGGCTGGCTGTAACATATTACATTCCCACCAACATTGTGTGAGAGATGCAGTTTCTTTATATCTTCAGTAGCATGTGACATTGTCGCCATTTTTAAATTTTAGTTGTTCTGATAGGTGTGTAGTAGTGTCTCTCTTACCAATCATGACTTCAGTTTCCATTGCCTTGATGGCTGATGGTGGTGAACATCTTTTCATTCCCTTATATGCCATCTGAATATATTCAATGAAATATCTCCATATGTATTTTGCCCATTTTCTAATGAAATTCTTTGTTGAGTTTAGAGAGTTAATTATGCTTAATAGATAAGTGTTTTGTTAATACTTCTCCCAGTCTGTGTTTTGTCTTTTTATCCCCCAAACAGGGACTTTCATATACCTGGTTTTTTGTTTTGATGAAGTCCAATTTATGAATTTCTTCCTTAGATTATGCTTTGTTTTTCACCTCAGCTTGGGTCACTAAGATTTTCTCCTATGCTTTCTTCTAAAATTTTTACAGTTTTACATTTTATATTTACTTCTGTGATTCATTTTGAGTTAATTTTTACATAAGATGGGATTTTTGTCAAGGTTTTTTTTCTTTTGCTATGTAAGTCCAGTCGTTCCAGCCCCATTGAATTCTGTCCTCCATTGACTTGCTTTTCTATTTTTGTCAAAAATTAATTAGGCGTATTTGTGATTATTTTCTGAACTCTCTGTCCTGTTCCACTGATATGTTATTCTGTCCCTTCTTGAGGGCCGTATAGTCTTTGATTACTGTAGATATATAGTAAGTCTTAAAATTGAATAGTGTGGTCCTTCCAAGTTTACTTTTCAGTATTGTTTTATTCTAATTCCTTTGTCTTTCCATATAAATTTTACAATCAACTTGTCCATAGCTACCAAAAAGCTGCTGTGATTTTGATAGGAATTGTGTTAAAACTATAGATCATTTTAGAATTGGCAGCTGTACTGATGTTGAGTTATCCAAAACAATGCAGTATGTCTTTGCATTTATGTAGGTTCAGTTTTATTTCTCTCATCAGTGTTTTATAATTTGTAGCATACAGATCCTGACATGTTTTAATAGATGCATGCCTATTTATTTCCTATTTTGGGGAGTTACTGTAAATGGTATTATGTTTTTAAGTTTGTTTTTCAATTAGTCATTGCTAGTAAGTAGAAACACTGTTGATTTTTCTGTGTTTACCTTATATTCTGTGCCATTGCTGAAGTCACTAGTTCCAGGAGTTTTTTTGGTAGATTCTTTGAGATTTTCCAGGTAGGTATCATGCCCTCTACAAGAATAAGGAAAGTTTTAGTTGTTACTTAATAATTATAGGAATTTTTATTTCTTTTTCTTGCTTTATTGCACTGGCTAGGACTTCTGGTACTATGTTGAAGGGTGGTGAGACATCTTGGCCTTGTTTATGATTTTAGGGGAATATTTTTCAGACTTTAGGTTTTGTTTGTTATTTGTTTATATGCCTTTTATTGGGTAGAGGAAGATTCCTTCTATTCCTACTTTGCTAAGTTTATCTCATGAATAGGTGTTAGGTTCCGTCAAATGCTTTTTCTGCATCATTGATAGGTTCTTGTGGGTTTTTCTTCAGACTCTTGATTCCCATTGATTTTTATTTTAATTAAACCAACCTGCCATTCTTGGGATAAACCCCATTTAATCATGGTGTATTATTCTTTTTATATGTTGCAGCATTTGATTTGGTATTACTCTGTTGAGGACTTTTGTTTCTATATTCATGAGGGAAATTGTTCTGTAGTGTTACCTCCTCTTCTGTTTTTTGGAAGAGAGATTGCATAGAATTAGTGTTCCTTCCTTCTTTTAATGTTTGGTGGGATTTGCCACTGAAGCCATCTGGGCCTGAAGATTTATTTTTCAAAAGTTAAACATTTCTGGATTGGCTTAAAGATGGTGGTGTGAGAGGTGAGATAGAAACCTCCTCCCAAAACCACATATAATATGAAAATATAGCAAAATGCAACTAATCCTGAAAGAGCAACAGGAAAGAAGGCTGTGACAGACTGCCTACATCTGGGGAAAAGAGCAGACCTCACGGAAAAGGGTAAAGTACCAAAGCCACAATCTGGCAGGACCCAAGCAATTTCCCCACCACAACTCTCTAGCAGGAGGAAGAAAATGGAGTGGAGAGGGGGTGGAGGCCTAGGACTGCTGAACACCCAGCCCTGGAGATCTGCTCTGGAAGCATGAACCTACATTACATGGTGCTGTGGAGATTAGTGGGGTTGGAAGGCTAAAACAGGCAGAATACTTGGAGAGACTGAGATTCCAGCCACTTCTGGAGAGCAGGTACCCACAACTGGCTGCTCTGCGACTAAAGAAAGTTGGGGAGTCTGAGAGACTTCCTAACAGCAAGAGGACTGCTAAAAGGGCAAGAATTGTACAGAGCTTGCTGCTCAGGAGAAAGAACAGGTGGACAAAATTGTCTGGGCACATTCTGCCCAACAGGTTGGGAACCTTCAGGAGCTTCAGGTGCTCCATCCCCCTGACTGGTAACACAGCTCCAAGGCCCCATACCATGATATGCAGCCTGCTGCTCCTTCTTCCTGGCCAGCACTGCTCACAAACCTGCTGCCCTTGGCCATTGCGCCAGGTGAGCCAGAGGGTGGCCCTGCCTACAGCAGCTACAAGGGCATGGCATAGAGGCTCCTCCCAGTGCACTCAGCCCACTGGCCCTGGCAGTGGAGATAGGCATTGCAGCTGGGAAGCAGGAAAGAGCTCTTTCCTCCTGGCAGGCACCAGCATTGCATGCCTGCAACCCATGCCATCGCTCCAGGGGCTTAGCAGCTCCAGAGAGTAGAGCTTCTGGGCACTAGAGGGCACTGTGTATACCAAGTTATTCTTACAAATATGAAACATTAAAAGAACCTGGTACAAACCGAAATCCCACAAACACCAGAAAGAGGACCAAGTGAAACTGAACTCACCGATCTTCCTGAAAAAGAGTTCAAAATAAAAATCATAAACATGCTCACGGAGCTACAGAAAAATATTCAAGACCTCAGGGAGTAATTCAAGAAAGAGATAGGAAACTTTGAAAAATACAGTATCCAAGATGAAACATACAACGGAAGGATTTAAAAGTAGATTAGATGACATAGAGGAGATGGTAAATAAAATAGAAATTAGAGAACAGAAATACAAAGAAGCTGAGGCACAGAGAGAAAAGTGGATCTCTAGGATTGAAAGAATATTAAAAGAACTGTGTGACTAATCCAAATGGAAAAATATTCACATTATAGGGATACCAGAAGAAGAAGAAGAGAGAAAAAGGAATAGAAAGTGTCTTTGAGGAGGTAATTGCTGAGAACTTCCCCAATCTGGGGAAGGATGTAGCCTCTCAGGCCATGGGGGTGCACAGATCCCCCAACCCAATGGACCCAAGGAAGAAAAGACCAAGACCTATAAGAATTAAAATAGCAAAGATTAAGGATAAGTACAGAGTATTAAAAGCAGCCAGAGAGAGAGAAAAAAGATCACATATAAAGGAAAACCCATCAAGTTATCATCAGACATCTCAACAATAACCTTCCAGGCCAGAAGGGAGTGGCATGATATATTTAATACAATGAAACAGAAGGGCCTAGAACCCATAGTACTCTACCTGGCAAGATTATCATTTAAATTTGAAGGAGGGATTAAACAATTTCGAGATAAGCAAAACTTGAAGAAATTTGCCTCCCACAAAAAATCTCTACAGTGTATTTTGGAGGAACTGCTATAGGTGAAAGTGTGCCTAAGGCTAAATAGATGCCACCAGAGAAAATAAAATCACAGTAAAGGAAGTAAACCAATTAATGACTAAGCAAATGCAAACTTAAGGCAACTACCCCCAAAGTCAGTCAAGGGATAGACAAAGAGTAGAGAATATGATAACTAATATATGAAGAATGGAGGAGGAAGAAAAAGGAAAAAAAAAAGAATCTTTAGGTTGTGTTTGTAATAGGGGGATAAGCAAGTTAAGTTAGACTGTTAGATAGTAAAGAAGCTACCCTTGAACCTTTGGTAACCAAGAATCTAAATGGCAATAAGTACATATCTATCAATAATCACCCTAAATGTAAATGGTCTGAATGCACCAATCAAAAGACAGAGCATCACTGAATGGATAAAAAAAAGTGCCCCATCTATATGGTGCCTATAAGAGACTCATTTCAAACCCAAAGACATACACAGACTAAAAGTGCAGGGATGGAAAAAGATATTTCATGCAACTAATAGGGAGAAAAAAGCAGGAGTTGCAGTACTTGTATTAGACAAAATAGACTTCAAAACAAAGAAAGTCACAAGAGACAAAGAAGGACATTACATAATGATAAAGGGTCAATCCAACAGGAAGATATAACCATTATAAATATCTATGCGCCCAACACAGGATCACCTACATATGTGAAACAAATACTAACAGAATTGAAGGGGGAAATAGAATGCAATGCATTCATTTTAGGAGACTTCAACACACCACTCACTCTGAAGGACAGATCAACCAGACAGAAACTAAGTAAGGAGACAGAGGCACCGAACAACACATCAGAAAAGATGGACCTAACAGACATCTACAGAACTCTCCACCCAAAAGCAGCAGGATACACATTCTTCTCAAGTGCACATGGAATATTTTCAAGAATATATCATATACTAGGTCGCAATAAGAGACTCAGTAAATTCATAAAAATTGAAATTGTATCAAACAGCTTCTCAGATCACAAAGGTAGGAAACTAGAAATAAATTATTCAAAGTAAACAAAATGCCCACAAACACATGGGGGCTTAATAACATGCTCCTAAATAATCAGTGGATCAATGACCAAATAAAAATAGAGATTAAGCAATATATGGAGAAAAATGACACCAATAACTCAACACCACAAAATCTGGCACTCAGCAAGGGCTATGCTAACAGGCAAGTATATTGCAATGCAGGCTCATCTCAGGAAAGAAGAAGAATCCCATATGATTAGTCTAAACTCACAATTAATGAAACTAGAAAAAGAACAAATGAGGCCCAAAGTCAGTAGAGGGAGGGACATAATAAAGACCAGAGCAGATATAAAATTGAGAAGAATAAAACAATAGAAAGAATCAATGAAAGGAGGAGCTGATTCTTTGAGAAAATAAACAAAATAGATAAACCCTTAGCCAGACTTACCAAGAAAAGAGAGTCTACACACACAAACATAATCAGAAATTAGAAAGGAAAAATCACTATGGATACCACAGAAATACAAAGAATTATAGGAGAATACTATGAAAAATTATATGGTAACAAACTGGATAACCTAGAAGAAATGGATAACTTTCTCGAAAAATATAACCTTCCAAGGCTGACCCAGGAAGAAACAGAAAATCTGAACAGATGAATTACCAGCAAGGAAATTGAATTGGTAATCAAAAAACTACTTAAGAAGAAAACCCCTGGACTAGATGGCTTCACTGCTGAATTTTATCAAACATTTAGTGAAGACCTCATACCCATCCTCCTTAAAGTTTTCCAAAAAGTAGAAAAGGAGGGAATACTTCCAAACTCATTCTATGAGGCCAGCATCACTCTAATACCAAAAACAGGCAGACACCACAAAAAAAAAAAAGAAAATACTGACTAATATCCCTGATGAACATAGATGCAAAAATGCTCAACAAAATATTAGTAAACAGAATTCAAAAATACATCAAAAAGATCATCATGATGGAGTAGGAGGTATTCCAGGGATGCAAAAATGGTACAATATTTGAAAATCCACCAACATCATACACCACATCAACCAAAACAAGGACAAAAACTTCATGATCATCTCCATAGATGCCGAAAAAGCATTTGACAAAATTCAACACCTGTTCATTATAAAAATTCTCAACAAAATCGTATAGAGGGCAAGTACCTCAAAATAATAACGGCCATATGCGACAAACCCACAGTGAGCATCATTCTTAACAGCAAGAAGCTGAAAGCTTTTCCTTTAAGATCGGGAAAAAGACAAGGATACCCACTCTCCCCACTTTTATTCAACATAGTCCTGGAGGTCCTAGCCGTGGCAATCAGACCACACAAAGAAATAAAAGGCATCCAGATTGGTAACGAAGAAGTTAAACTGTCAGTGTTTGCAGATGACATGGTATTGTACGTACAAAACCCTTAAGAATATACCCTAAAACTTCTAGAACTAATAACTGAATTCAGCAAAGTTGCAGGATCCAAAATCAGTGCACAGGAATCTGTGGCATTCCTATATACTAATGATGAAGTAGCAGAAAGAAAATCAGGAAAACAATTCCATCCACAATTGCATCAAAAAGAATAACATACCTAGGAATAAACCTAACCAAGGAAGTGAAAGACCTATATCCTGAAAACTACAAGACACTCATGAGGGAAATTAAAGAAGATTTCAATAAATGGAAATACATCCCGTGCTCATGTATAGGAAGAATTAATATTCTGAAAATGGCAATCCTGCCTAAAGCAATCTACAGATTCAATGCAATCATATCAAAATATCAATGACATTCTTCAGTGAACTAGAAGAAATAGTTCTAGAATTTGTATGGAACCACCAAAGACCCCAAATAGCGAAAGCAATCCTGAGAAGGAAGAATAAAGCTGGGGGATTATGCGTCCCAACTGTTCAAGCTCTACTACAAAGCCACAGTAATCAAGACAATTTGGTACTGGCACAAGAATAGACCCATAGACCAATGGAACAGACTAGAGAGCCCTGATATAAACCCAACCATATATAGTCAATTAATATACAATAAAGTAGCCATGGACATATAATGGGGAAATAACAGCCTTTTCAACAGCTGGTGTTCGCAAAACTGGACAGCTACATGTAAGAGAATGAAACTGGATTACTGTCTAACCCCATGCACAAAAGTAAACTCGAAATGAATCACAGACCTGAATGTAAGTTGTGAAACCATTAAACTCTTAGAAAATATAGGCAAAAATTTCTTGAATATAAACATGAGGAACTTTTTCCTGAACACATCTCCTTGGACAAGGGACCAGAAGCATAAATGAAGAAATGGGACTGCATCAAACTAAAAACGTTCTGTACAGCAAAGGACACCATCAGTAGAACAAAAAGGCATCCTACAGTATGGGAGAATATAGTTATAAATGACATATCCCACAAGGGGTTAACATCCAAAATGTATAAAGAACTCAAATGCCTCAACACCCAAAAAGCAAATAACCTGATTAAGAAATGGACAGAGGATATGAACAAACACATCTCCAAAGAAGAAATTCTGATGGCCAACAGGCACATGAAAAGATGCTCCACATCGCTAATCATCAGGGAAATGCAGATTAAAACCACAATTGAGATATCACCTCATACCAGTTAGGATAGCCAACATCCAAAAAACTAGGAACAACAAATGCTGGCAAGGATGCGGAGAAAGGGGAACCCTCCTACACTGCTGTTGGGAATGTAAGCTAGTTTAACCATTGTGGAAAGCAATATGGAGGTTCCTCAAAAAACTGAAAATAGAAATATAGAAATACCATTTGACCCAGGCATTCCACTCCTAGGATTTACCCAAAGAAAGCAATATCACGTATTCAATAAGAAATATGCAGCCCTATGTTTACTGCAGCACTATTTACAATAGCCAAGATATGGAAGCAACCTAAGTGTCCTTCAGTAGATGAATGGATGAAGAAGAGGTGGTACGTATACACAATGTAATACTATTCAGCCATGAGTAGGAAACAAATCCTATCATTTGCAACAACATGGATGGAACTGGAGGGTAGTATGCTCAGTGAAATACAACAGGCAGAGAAAGCCATGTACCAGATGATTTCACTCTTTTGTGGAGTATAATATCGAAGCAAAGCTGAAGGAACAAAACAGCAGCAGACTCACAGACTCCAAGAAGCGACTAGTGGTTACCAAAGGGGACGGGTGGGTAGGGAGGGAGAAGGGGATTTATGGGTATTATGATTGGCACACATGGTGTATTGGGGGGTTCGGGGAAGACAGTGTTGCACAGAGAAGACAAGTAGGGACTCTGTGACATCTTACTATGCTGATGGACATTGACTGCAATGCGGTGTGGGAGGACTTGATAACATGAGTGAACTTAGTAACCACAGTATTTTTCATGTGAAATTTTCATAAGAGTATATATAAACATTTATTTAATAGTTATAGGAGGTTTGGTAGTTTGTGATTTTCAAGGAATTGGTCAATTTTATCCGATTTGTTGGATTTCTGTATATAGAGTTGTTCATAGTATTCCATTATCCTTCTAGTATCTGTCTGTAGTGATACTTTTTCTTAAATTTTGAAGGCTTGTTTTACGAACCAGAACATGGTCTGCCTTAGAAAATGTTTCATGGACACTTGTAAAAAAAAATGTAATCTGCTGTTGTTGGATGGAGTGTCTTACAAACATCAGTTAGATCTTTTTGGTTGATAGTATTATTCAGTGCTTCTGTATTCTTTGCTGATTTCTCATCTAGTGGTTTTAGCAATTAATTAGAGATGGTTACTGAACTCTAAAACTACAATTATTTGAGTTGTCTATCTCTTCTTTCAATTCTGCCAGTTTTTTTCCTTATATATTATGAAGCTCTGTTCTTTGGTGCATACACATTTAGAATTTTTATGTGTTCTTAATGTATTGGCCCTTTTATCATTATGTGTTATTCCTCTTTGTCCCTGATAATTTTCCTTGCCCTGGAGAATACTTTATCTGATATTAATATAGCTACATGTTTTCTTTTGATAAATATTTACAGAATATTTCCTTCATTCATTTAGAAAAATTAATAGAAAAGGTTTTAAGCAGTTTGTGTTTTACAGAGAAATTTGAGTAGAAAGCACAGTGTTCCCCTTTTACAAAGCCCATTCCCATGTCCCCACTTCTCTTTCCCCTGTTACTAATATTTTGCATTAATGTGGTAGATTTGTTACAGTTGACTAGCCAATATTGATATAGTATTATTAACTGAAGTCCCAAGTTTACATTGGGGTTCATTCCTAATATTAAACATTTAATCAATTTTAACAAATATATAATGTATCCATTTAAGTATCATATGGAATAAATTCATTGCCCTAAAAATCCTTTATGCTCCACTTATTCATCCCTCCTACCCTTTCTCTCCCTGAAACACTGAATCCATTTATTTTTAACCTACTTATATCATTATATTTAAAGTAAATTTCTTGTAGACAGCACATAGTTGAGTCTTTTTCCTTTTTAAACAATTCTTGGTTTTCTCTTTTACCTGGTGCATTTAAACCTTACATTTAATGTAATTATTGACATTTTGCATTTAACTTAGCCATTTTATTGTTTTATTTTTGTTTCTTTACTCTTTTTTTTCCTTATTTTCTTGTGGGTTGCCTGAACATTTATTTAGTATTTCATATTTACTTTATCTATAGTGTTTTGAGTATATATCTGTATAGTTTATGTGATTGCTCTAGGAATTAAAATATATGTACATAACACAATTTGCTAATACCAACTTTTTACCACTTTAACAGGAAGGTAGAAATCTTACCACCTTTTAAGTCCTTTTATGATACATTGTCTTAAGTATTACCTACATTTACACTGAGAACCGCATGGTGATGTAATTTTTACTTTTAACTGTCAAACATAATTTTAAAAACTCAAAAATTGTTTAATTAGTGTATATGTGGTAATGTGTGCATATACATGTATAGTATGTATGTGTGTGTGTTTATACCCTTTCCAATGCTCTTTATTCCTTAAGTTAGAGGTTTCCTTCTGTTATCATATACTTTCTTTTGGAAGCCATTCTTTTTAGAGCCGATCTGCTTTTGACACAGTCTTAGTTTCTTTCATCTGCCAATACCTTTATTTTACCTTCTTTCCTGAAGGGTATCCTCACTGTACAGAATTTTGACTTGATCCTTTTTTTCAGCATTTGAAAAATGTTTTACACTTCCTGTGGCTTCCATGGCTCCTGATGAAAAATATGCTCTCCTTCAAATTGTTTTTCTTTTATAAATAATGTGTTGTTTTTCTCTAGCTGCTTTCAGAACTTTGTCTTTAGTTTTTCAGCAGTTTGAAGATTTAAATTTTTTAACTGAATTTGGGAATTTTTCAACCATTATTTCCTCAAATATTTTTTCTTCTGTTTCCCTCATTCTTGGGACTCTGATGGCTCAAGTGATTGTTGTTGTTGCACAGGACTCTGAAATTCTGTTCATTTCTTTTTAATCTCTCTCCTCTCTCTTCTACAGTTTGGGTATTTTCTGTTGATCTGTTTTAAAGTTCACTGACTCCTCTATCAATTCCATTCTGCTATTGAGCCCATCCGGTGGGTTTTTTATTTTTTTGTTATTTTTTTCAATTCAGCTATTATGTTTTTCAGTTCTGAAGTTTCCATTTGATACTCCTTATACCTTTTGTTTGCTGGGTGTTTAAAATTTTTTGTTGGGAGAATTTTGATCATAGCTGGTTTAAAATTCTGTTTGAATAATTCTAATATCTGTATCATCTTTGTGTTGGCATCTGTTGGTTGTCTTCATTCAAGTTGAGATTTTCATGGTACTTAGTATGACAGATAATTTTGGATCGCATCCTAGACATTTTGAGTATTCTGGTTCCTGTTTGAATCTTTATATTTAGTAAGCAGTCAGCCTGTTTAGGTTTAGAGAGACACCCCAGATCACTTTTTTTGGCTGTGGTTCAAAAGTCAGTATAGTACCAAAGTCTGACTGGGTTATTCTGGTCTGCCCTACTTCTATGCTACAAGAGGCCAACCTGAAACCTGGGTGTTGTTCAAGACCAGTGTTCAGTTGTGAAACCTTTTCCTTTGTTGTTTCCATCACTTTTATGCATAGGTCGCTCAAAGGTATGTCTAGGATTTTGTACATATAGTTAGAGGATTTGTTTCTCTTGCTCTGTCCTCACCATAATCCTCCTCTTACTGTCTAGTTGGGCTGGGGTTGGGACTCCACCTTGTTATTCCAGAGTGCAGATGGAAGACACCCATATTCTCCAAAGCTGCAACATGGGGAGAGGGAAAGGAGCTGCCTCATTAATGCAGAACAGGGTTGGAAGACAGAACTCTACCCAGTTTCTGGGCCCCGTTCCTGGTGACAAGAGGGAGGGCTGCCACTTTTGTTGATGTTTGCCAGGAGTGCGGCAGGTCTGGGCACAAGTTTCTCTCTTATTGAGTAGTCCTTTTCCTGGTCTTTTGTCTAGAGAAAACTGGTTTTTCTTGTTATTTTTTTGTCTGTGCTCATTGGTGGTTGTTTTGAGGGTTGTGGGTCTCTCCAGAGGTCAGGCCAGGACATGCTAGAAGTCAAACCAAAACAAGCAAAAAATGTCTGGGGTTTTTTGGTTGTAGTGAGTGGGAGGAACAGGATAGAATATGCTTATTCCACCTTGTCCTGAACTGGAACTGCCCATTTCAGTTTTAAATTATGTTCATTAGTTTAAAAACACTAGTTTTTACTATGCGTTTTTTTTTCTAAGTACACAGTCTTTCATCTGCAAATAAGTTTTGGGATGTTTCCTAATAATTATATCTTACTTGGTTTTCTTTTCTCATCCTATTAGCTAGAATAGAACTTCTAGAAGAAAGGTCAGCAAACTATAGCCTTGTGCCTTTTTTTTTTTTTGAATGCTGGCTTTGTTTATGTTTTTGGGTGTTTTTTTTTGCTATTAACGTACAATTACATGAGCAATATTATGGTTACTAGACTCCCCCTATTATCAAGTCACCACTACATACCCCATTACAGTCACTGTCCATCAGCGTAGTAAGATGCTAAGAATCACTACTTGTCTTCTCTGTGTTACACTGCCTTCCCCGTATGTCCCCCCACCGCCACTACATTATGTGTGCTAATCGTAATACCCCTTTTCCCCCTATATCTCTCCCTTCCCACCCATCCTCCCCAGTTCCTTTCCTTTTGACAACTGTTAGTCCATTCTTGGGTTCTGTGAGTCTGCTGCTGTTTTGTTCCTTCAGTTTTTTTCTTTGTTCTTATAATCTGCAGATGAGTGAAATCATTCGATACTTGTCTTTCTCTGCCTGGCTTATTTCACTGAGCATAATACTCTCTAGCTCCATCCATGTTGTTGCAAATGGTAGGATTTGTTTTCTTCTTATGGCTGAATAATATTCCATTGTGTATATGTACCACATCTTCCTTATCCATTCATCTACTCATGGACACTTAGGGTGCTTCCATTTCTTGGCTATTGTAAATAGTGTTGCGATAAACATAGGGATGCATATGTCTTTTTCAAACTGGGCTGCTGCATTCTTAGGGTAAATTCCTAAGAGTGGAATTGCTGGGTCAAATGGTATTTCTGTTTTGAGTTTTTTTGAGGAACCTCCATACTGCTTTCCATAATGGTTGAACTAATTTACATTCCGACCAGCAGTGTAGGAGGTTTCTCTTTTCTCCACATCCTCACCAACATTTGTTGTTGTTTGTCTTTTAGATGGTGGCCATCCTAACTGGTGTGAGGTGATATCTCATTGTGGTTTTAGTTTGCATTTCTCTGATGATTAGCAATGTGGAGCATCTTTTCATGTGCCTGTTGGCCATCTGAATTTCTTCTTTGGAGAAGTGTCTGTTCATATCCTCTGCCCATTTTTTAATTGGATTATTTGCTTTTTGTTTGTTGAGGTGCATGAGCTCTTTATATATTTTGGATGTCAACCCTTTATCGGATATGTCATTTATGAATATACTCTCCCATACTGTAGGATGCCTTTTTGTTCTATTGATGGTGTCCTTTGTTGTACAGAAGCTTTTCAGCTTGATATAGCCCCACTTGTTCACTTTTGCTTTTGTTTCTTTTGCCTGGGGAAATATGTTCATGAAGATGTTGCTTATGATTATGTTCAAGCAATTTTTGGCTATGTTTTTTTCTAAGAGTTTTATGGTTTCATGACTTACATTTAGGTCTTTGATCCACCTTGAGTTGACTTTTGTGTATGGGGTTAGACAGTAGTCCAGTTTCATTCTCTTACATGTAGCTGTCCAGTTTTGCCCACACCAACTGTTGAAGAGGCTGTCATTTCCCCATTGTATATCCACAGCTCCTTTATCGTATATTAATTGACCATATATGCTTGGGTTTATATCTAGGTTCTCTATTCTGTTCCACTGGTGTATGGGTCTATTCTTGTGCCACTACCAAATTGTCTTGATTACTGTGGCTTTGTAATAGAGCTTGAAGTTGGGAAGCGAAATCCCCCTTGCTTTATTCTTCTTTCTCAGGATTGCTTTGGCTATTCAGGGTCTTTTGTGTGGTTCCATATGAATTTTAGAACTGTTTGTTCTAGTTCACTGAAGAATGCCATTGGTATTTTGATAGGTATTGCATTGAATCTGTATATTGCTTTAGGTAGGATGGCCATTTTGACAATATTAATTCTTCCTACACAAGAGCGTGGGATGAATTTCCTCATTGTGTATTTTAATCATATATGTTTTAAGCCTTAGTAGACATTTCTATTATTTTATAGGTTTGGCTTACATTTAGATCTACCTACATGTTACCATTTCATTTTTCTTCACTCCTTTCTGAATCTTTTTGGAATTATTTTCCTTCTGCTTTAAGAAATCCCTTTAGTAATTTCTTATTGTAGGGTTGTGATAATTTTGTTTGCTTTTCTTTGTCTGAAAAATTTTAATTACAATTCTTAACTTCTTGAAAGGTATTTTTATCAGGTATAAAATTCTAGATTGCCCTTTTAAGAATATTCATTCCATTGTTTTCTGGCTTCTGTCTATATTATTTAGGGTTTGCCAGAAAAAGGGAGTCAGTTGTGTGTGTGTGTGTGTGTGAGAGAGAGAGAAAAGATTTATTTTAAGGAATGGGCTCCCATGATTGTGGAGGTTTAGCAAGTCCAAAATATGATGGGGGGTGGTGGTGGGGTGGAGGCAGCAGGGTGGAGACTTGAAAGTTGCAGTTTAAAGGAAGTCTACTGGAGAATTCTCTGTGGCTCATGGGAGGTTAGCCTTCTGTTCTTACCAGGCCTTCAACTAATTGGATACAGCCCTCCCACATTAATGAAGGACAATATGCATTACTGAAGATCCACCAGTTAAAATGTAAGTCTCATCCAAATCATCTTCACAGAAACATCAGAAAAACTTTGATGAAATATCTGGGCACTATGGCCCAGCCAAGTTGACACATAAAGTTAGCCATCAGAAGTTTATCCCTTGTCAGTTGCACCCATATATGGATCTCCTCAAATCATACTTAATCTCTCAGTACAGACAATAGCATAACATGTTCTGCCTAACATGATACAACTACTACATAAAATAAAAAACCCACTAACCCTTTCACCAGAAGAGGATGCAGAAATCCTTGTATGTTTACTTTTCTCCTTGATACCTGTAACTTAAATAAGGTGAGGTAAAGTTAACAGTACTTAAATACTATGATCAGCTGTTTCATCTAATTGTTTTTCCTTGAGGAAAATATTTGTTATCTATTTTCTTCTGCTGTATAGCAGAAGACCCCAAAGCTTAGTAGCTTAAAACAATAATCTAATGAGCTTGTGACTTTGTGAATCAGTGGTGTACTGGGTTGGCTGTTTGGTTCCTCTGTGGTCTTGATTGGAGTCATTTGTGCAGCTGTCATCAGCTAGTGGTTAATCTGGGGCTGAGACTGTCTCAAGCACATGTGTAGCAGTTGCTGTTGGTTGTCCGACCTCCTGTGTGAAGAGGAGAGCTAAGGCTCTTTGTATTATGGTAGCAGGGTTCCCAGAGAGCAAAATGGAAGCTGCAAGATGTCTTGAAGTATCAACTTGGAAGTTAGACCATCACTTCTGTTGGATTTTATTCAAGCAAGTCACAGGGCCAGCTCAAACTCAAAGGATGGGGAAATAAACTTTTAGTAGGAGGAGTACCAAATTCGCATCATAAAATGTATGTGTATAGAAATAGGAGAGTTTTTGTAGCCGTCTACCACAATGTCTTTTTGTTGTCTTCTGACTGCTTAAAAAATTTTTTTTTAATTCTTTGGTTTTCAGAAGTAACTGCTGTGGTGTATATAAACACAGATATCCTTTTTGTTTATCTGCCTGGGGTTCTTATGACTTTAACAATCTTTTGTCAGTTTTAGAGAATTTTCAGGCTTGAGTCTTTTTAAATATTTCATCTGCCTTATTTCTCTCTTTCCTCTTATCTGGAAGTCAGATTACATGTAGGTTAGGTGATCTAAGTGTATTCTCTATACCTCTCTACCTCTCTTCTGTATTTTTTATCCTCTTGCTTGTCTCTGCTTTATTCTAGATATATCCTTTTGACCAATCTTCCATTTCACTAATTCTTGCTTTGTATTTTATCTGTTCATAAATTCATCTATTGAGATCTTTATGTCAGTTATTATTATATTTTCTCTGTTTTAGAATTTCTGCTTGGTCATTTTTTTTCTTTTTTTTAATAGCACTGATGCTTGGCTGAAATTTTTAAGGCTGTAATGTTCTAGTCTGTTTTCTTCTGAGTCTCATGTTACTCCTTGTGGACCAGATACTGTATTTTTTTAATTGTTTGTAGAAGTAATTTGAGATTTAGGATAATATCTTTTTTCTGGAGAAGATTTAGATTTACATTTATTTTTGGTCTTGCCTGGGAGTCTTGAACCATTTTAATCCAGTTTTAGGGATTGAGATTCTCTTACACAGGACTTTAGTCCCTATACAGAGGCATGTTTACTATAGTCCACCTCCTGGGATACCTATTATGTGTGGGGCATTTTGCTAAGTTCTGGGTAGGTCCTATGAACAGATAAGACATGGTCTTTGACCTACATGGAGCACAGAGTCTTGATTTTAACTGAGAGGTAAATATATGTACAATTGAATTCTGTGAAAGCAATGAGTAGATTGTGATGGTAGTGAATATTTGGAGTGGGGAGTGAGTGAGAATGGTCATACCATAAGTAACTGGGCCGGTTTCATTTAAGCTGAAACCTGACTGATGTGAGAGAACAAGAAGCAGAAGTTTCCAAACAGAAGCAGTTGTCAGTAGAAAAGCTAGATGACACAAAAACCATTGAGGAGTGGATGGGAGAGTGGTGGAGGGTGAGTTGAGACTGCTTTAGAACCATACTGATGAGCTCTGGGAGATAACCCCCACCTCCTGCCCTCTGCCATTTTTCTCCTATTTCCCTTCAGAAAGATTAGTGAGTTGGGAATTGATCAGTCTAGGCTCTATGATCTTGGAGTAGTTACCTAATTCTTTTACACAGGGAGGGAGGGAAACACGTGCAAGTAGAATGGGAAGTAATGACCAGGAGCACATGAAGGGGGAGGCCACATCAAGTTTCCTCATTTGACACATGTAGTATGTATTTTTTAAGTACCTGTTGATTTAGTAAAATGAGAACTGATCAGATTTTTTTTAATGGGATATTAATTGTAGAAAAGAAAAATGAGATAAGAATTTTTCATTCTATTCTATTTAAAGGAAAAGAATAAATGAATCAAAATTAAGAAAAGCTACCTTTATCTACCTCTTGGATGATAAAAGTTTTGTTGAGTAAACCTAAACGGTTTTGGGTAACATGAGAAAGGTAGGGAAGAAAACACTTGAGATGTGAGCTCCTCAAGGGCAGGAGTTTCTCTCTTTGCGCACTCCTCCCCCCCCCCCCCCCCACCTGGCATGGGACTAGGAGCTTAGTTGAACAAATAAACGAATGGTTCCCTGCTTTGAAGAAACTTAGGCTGTCCTTACCTTACAAAACAGTTTTACCATCCATTTGCTCTGTATAAGGTCCAAGAAGAGATTTAAAAACTGTTTCCTCTCACAATATTATTAACCCAAACTTTGATCTGATCAATGGATTATAGAATTTAAATTTCCTCAAAACCCAGTAGTGAGAGAACACATTGTTACACTGAGGTTAACAAGAGCATACCTCTCAGAGCCTTATGAAGTGTATTTTGTTTCTGTCAGCAGATTCTAGGTCTTAACTGATATTTGAGAGGGAAAGATTGGAACTTAATACTGAATTATACCCCCTGTACCTTAATTTTCCAACCATTGTGTGAGGTTTTTCTTTTTCTAGAAAGAGACTAATCTGGAATGAGAATTAATTCTCATCAGTAAAAGCAAAGCTTAAAGTAGGTCATCTGACTTTGCTTTTGTGCTCCACATTCACCCTGGTTATAAAAGGGCCTTTCATGAGTTTTCTAGGCTTTCATCACTCCCAGACTCTCTGCAGGCATTGTGAAAGAACGATACTTCCCTCCTCCCCAAATGCCTGTGTCATGGACTCCTTCATAGATTATTCACTGCACTGTGTTTAGCTAAATGGGAACTCATTGCAGACACTGAATGTATGAACAATCCTCCTTCCAGATAAGAGATTTCAGAATTGATTAATGTCATAGTCAAAGAAGTTAATGTCCATCAGTATCTAATAGATAATGACTTGCAGCCTAGTTTTTGCTAGATTATTAGGCCAAAGTTTAAGTGTTTATATTAAACATATATAAAGTTTGCCTTTAATCAATTGGATAGGAGGTTGATGAATGCTTCAAATAACCTACATACTCACAATTAACTTTTAAAAAGAAGATAATCCACACTGAAATAGTTTAAATTTTTCCTGCAGGAGTAGAGAGTTTCATGGAATTTTGAAGGGCTATTGAGCAAGTTGCTTGTGACAAAGTCTGGGGGTAATAAATGATTTGCATTTTACTGGCATTGAGATCCATACATCTCAAAGAAACTAACGATATAGGCATAACCATATTTATTGATTTCAAGGACTGCAGCCTGTCAGTCACAGTAGATTCTAAACAGTTCTGTTGAAAGTAGTCTCTTGGAGCCTTCTAGTTTATCTACCCCGTTGTTCCCATAAAAAAATATTCTCTAACATCTTCTGAATTTTTAGTCACTTAAGTCCTTTATTTTCTCTAACCATCTTTAATATCTACCTTCCTTTCCTATCAAGGCTAGATTCTTTGGTTCAGCAATTCAGCTCTTCCCTTGCCCCAGTACTCAACTCTATTGCTTATAGTTCTGTTCCATTAACACAGCAAAACCTTAATTCTCTGTGTTCTCCAGAACATTACTGCTTAGAGCATTTTTCCAGAAAATAATTCTTGAAAAATGGGTCTCATCTCACCTGAGCACTCCAGGCTGCCCAATGTCAGCACTTCCTGCCCTTTTCTGCAGCAGCAGTTTTAGCCTTACCACTTAAAACTTTATTCCACTATCTCCCCCTCTTTTTTAGCCTTTGACTTTGCTACATTCTTCACAGAAAATTTGGAGATGTCACATTGAAGCTCCCTGACTTGATACGCTTTGTCTGATTTCTTCCTACCTTTCTGATCTGATTCTTTCTTATCAGCATTTACACTTGATTAGTTCTCTCTTAACCTAACCAACTAATCCTTTTTTGAATGCAAATCAGAGGTTGTTTTTGCTAGGGCATAAAAATCCTTTATCTAGTCCCCTTGATAAAACCCCCCTTATTATTTCTAGTAATTTGCCTATAGGTTCTTGTGGTTATTCTATGTAAATGATCACCTTTTCTGCAACTAATCTTAAACTATCTAATTTTTATGATTTGAATTTCTTTTTCTTATTGCAAAGGCTAGGACCTCTCATACTTTATTGAAGTGATATTGGGTCATTTTGCCTTATTCCTTATTTTAAAGAGAATGCTTTTAATGTTTACCTATTGAAGATGATAATTGTGTAGTGTTACTGTTTTAAAATAATAACTGTTTTATCAGGTTAAAGAAGTCTTCTATTCCTGTTAAGAAGGTTTTTTTTACATCATGAATTCATCTATTTTTATCCAGTGTTTTTTCTGCATCAATTATAATGATTATATGATCTTTCTTCTTTAATGTAGGTGAATTATATCTATAGATTTTATATCAAAACATCCTTGTATACCTTGCATAAATTCAAATTGATCATGGGTTATCTTTTTTTTTAATACCAGATTCAATTTGTTAATATTTTGTTTAGGATTTTGAATCTATATTATTAAGTGGAAGAGGAACTAATTTTTTTGTCCAGTTTTACTGCCAGGTTTCACTCAAATGAGTTGGGAATTGTTTCCTCTTTTTTTCTCTTCTGTCACCTGGGCCCAATGTTTTCTTTGTGGGAAAATTTTTAACTTTTGGTTTTTTATTTCTTCCTGAGCTTGTTTTAAGTTCTGTTTTTAAGAAAATTGCCCATTTCTCTTAAGTGTTCAAGTTATTTGCTTATAGTTGTTGGTAATAGTCCCAGTTTTCATCTGCCTTGTCTGTATTCATTTCCACTTTCCATTCATAATATTAATTTATGCCTTTTAAAAAAAAATCTGTTTTTTTAAATCAACCATCATTTGGCCTTGTTTCATTTTTATTGTATATTTTATTTATATCGTGTTTTTTATTATTCCTATATTTTTAAACAACTTTATAGTTGACATGCAATAAACTATACATTAAAGTGTTAAATTTATTAAATTTTGACATACGTATACAGTGGTGAAACTGTCACCACAGTCGAGAGTGTGAACATCTGCATCACACCCCAGTTTTCTGTGCCCCCTTGGATTTTCTCTCTCTTTCCCCTGCCTACTTCTCTGTCCCCAAACAACTGCTCATCTATTTCCTGTCACTATAGGTAAGTTTATATTTTCTATTCACAAACTATAATATAAGAATATTGGAATATTGCATTATTGTCTTAATCATGTGTTTCTGATGCTTTGACATCTAGGACCTTGCTCACTCTGGAGAGACTGCCCCTGTCAGGATTAGCCAATTTCTAGAGATAGTAAACAACCCACCTGCTAGCATGCCTATGCAAACCAATCAATCTAGAGTCCTACCCCAACTACCTTTATTGGGCTTTCATATTCTAGATCACTATCCATCTGTTCGAATCACCCCAGGGCCAGGTACCAGGTAATTAGGAAGAAACTCCAAGCTCCAGAACTAATTTTCAGATTAGCTAATTTAAATATTTATAATTTGAATAATATAATTTGAATCCTAAACCTGTTTATTCTGCCTCTTCCCATCCCTTCCTGAAGAAGCCGCAGTAAAGGTTCTTACTCATTTTTTCCCTCTCACAACCCTGGTGCTTCCCCATGTGGCTCCTGTGTGTAATGGCATGCCACCTCCTTTTGGGAACTGTGAGTAACAGTCTTTTCAGTGGCAGTCATTTGATTTATTGGTCTCATCATATCTGAATAATAAAACCTACACTTTTAAAACAATTATGTACTCTCTTGCTGCATTTACTCGGCGTAATTATCTTGAGATTCATCCATGTTGTATGTATCAATAGTTCGTTCATTCTTATTGCTGAGTAGTATTCCAGTATATGGATATACTATAATTTGTTCATCCATTCATCTATTGATGGACATTTGGGTTGTTTCTAGTTTTTGGCTACTACAAATAGAGCTTCTGTGTATATTAATGTATAAGCTTTCATATGGACGTACATTTCCTGTTCTCTTGGGTGAATACAATACCCAAGAGTGGAATGGCTGGATTGTATGCTAGGTAGAACCCAGAACTGCCTCCGGGCATAGTAACCCCCCCCCCGCCAATCACGTGCAGCTAAGTCCAGGTACTGTAAAAAACCCATCCATTGTTCCAGTGACCCGCACCCTAGATAGTTTCCCTAGCAACAACCAGCCACCCGCCATAGAGGGCAAAGGTAACCTACCTTTACCATAAAAGGTACCTACATCCCTTTACCTACATACCTTATATGTTACATCAGCCTGCAACTCAGCGCCAGCTGAGCTCAACCTATAGAAAATGTACAAGACATACTTGTTTTAAACCATCCAATCAGCACCCCCTCTTCCTGAACCCTGTAATGCATAGAAGTCACAGGACCAACTTCCCGCTCAATTTCCTTTATAAGAAGCTTCCCCCTTGCTGCCACTGCTGCTCTCTCCTTTAGAGACAGACATTCTGTCTTTCAGGCAATAAACTTCGCTGCTGGAGTTCTCGTGTCCTCTCTTCTTGAATGAGTTAATTGGGTAGCTGAAGAACCCCCTTTCAAGGTTTATACTTAACTTTTTAAGAAACCATCAAATGGTTTCTTTTATATTCCCACCAGCAATATGAGAGTTCTTATTTCTCCATATCTTTGACAATACTTGGTATTTTTGATCTTTTAATTTTAGCCACTTGAAGTGGGCATAAAGTGGTATCTTGTGTTTTTACTCTGCATTTCCCTAATGATTAATGATTTGCATCATCTTTCTTGTGCTTGTTTGCCTTACATATATCTTCTTTGGTGAAAATGTCCAAATCTTTGCCCATTCTTTTATTTGGATGCTTATTTTCTTATTGTTGAGTGTTGAGAGTTCTTTATATATATAGTATAATCCTTATCAGATAAATTCTTTGCAAGATTTTCTCCTAGTCTATAGCTTTTCTTTTTTAAAAACTCTGAATAAATATGTATAACAGAAAATTTACCATTTAATAATTTTTATGTGTATAGTTTTGTGGCATTAAATTTATTCACATTGTTGGCTAACCATAACCACTATCCATCTCCAAAACTTCTTCATCTTGCAAAACTGAAACTCTATACCCATGAAACAATTCCTCTCATTCTTCCTTCCCTGCCTGGCAACCACTGTTCTATGTTCTATTTCTATGAATTTGATTACTCTATGTACCACTCTATGTATACATAATACTATGTATATGTAAATGAGGAGGTCATACAATATATACAATATTTGTATGATGTCTTCAGGGGTCATCCATTTGGTAGCATGTGTCAGGCTGAATAATACCTGTATGTATACCACATCTTATTTATCTATTCATCCATCAATTCTTGGATTCTTGGGTTGCTTCCACCTTTTGGCTCTTGTGAATAGTGCTGCTATGAATACTCATGTGCAAATATCTGTTTGAGTCCCTGGCTTTCATTTCTTTTGGGTAGTTACCCAGAAACAAATTACTGTATCATATGGTAATTCTGTGTTTAATTTTTTGAGGAATCACCTTACTGTTTTTCACAGTGGCTGTACCATTTTACATTCCAACAGCAATGTGCAGGTGTTCCAATTTCTTCACATCCTTGCCAACACTTGTTATTTTCCTTTTTTTAAAAATAATAGCCACCCTAATGGGTATGAAGTGGTGTATCAGTATGGTTTTGACTTGCATTTCCCTAATCATTAGTGATCATCTTTTCATTGTTTATTGGCCATTTGTATATCTTCTTTGGAGAAATGTCTATTCAAGTCCTTTGCTCATTTTTTAATCAGTTTAGTTTTTTTGGTTGTTGAGTTATAGTTCTTTATATATTCTGCTTTTCAGTCCTTCATCAGATATTTTCTTCCATCTGTAAGTTTCCACTTTACTCTGTTGATGGTATTCTTTGATACATGTAAGTTTTTAATTTTGATGAAGTCCAGTTTACCTATTTTTTATTGTTGTTGACTGTGCTTTTGGTGTCATATTTAAAACTCATTGCCACCATCCAGTGACATGAAGCTTTTCTCATACATTTTCTTCTAAGAATTTCATCATGTTAGCTCTTACATTTAGGTCTTTCATCCATTTCAAGTTAATTTTTGTGTATGGTGAAAGGTAGACTCCAACTTTATTCTTCTGCATGTGGATACAATTTCCAGTTTTCTCAGCACCATTTGTTGAAAGGGCTGTCCTTCCTGCACTGAATTGTTTTTGCACCCTTGTAAAAAATTGTTTAGGCATATCGTGTGGATTTAATTCTGGCTTTCTATTTTATTCCATACACCTGTATGTTTATCTCTTTATTAATACCACACTGTCTTAATTAGAGTAGCTGTATACTAAGCCCTGGATAAATGAATTATTCCTATTTTATTCTTCTTTTTCAAAATTCTCTCTGGTTTGTTTTCTTCATTTCATTCATATAATCTGTACTGTACTTTGATTTTATATGTCCAGTAGTTTATTCTAAGATGTGCTTTAAGTAGAACAAATACTTTTCTATATTTTTTTTGTCTTAATTTCTTTTCTTTCTTTTTTTTATTAAGGTATCATTGATATACACTCTTATGAAGGTTTCACATGAGAAACAATGTGGTTACTACATTCATCCATATCATCAAGTCCCCGCATACCCCACTGAAGTCACTGTCCATCAGTGTAGTAAGATGCCACAGAGTCACTACTTGTCTTCTCTGTGCTACACTGTCTTCCCATGACCTCCAACACACCATATGTGCCAATCAAAATACCCCTCAATCCCCTTCTCCCTCCCTCCCCACCCCACCCCACCCCTTTGGTAACCACTAGTCCCTTCTTAGTCCCTTCTTGGAGTCTGTGAGTCTGCTGCTGTTTTGTTCCTTCAGTTTTGCTTCGATGTTAAACTCTAAAAATGAGTGAAATCATTTGGTACTTGTCTTTCTCTGCCTGGTGTATTTCACTGAGCATGATACCCTCTAGCTCCATCCATGTTTTTGCAAATGGTAGGATTTGTTTTCTTCTTATGGCTGAATAATATTCCATTGTGTATATGTACCACATCTTCTTTATCCATTCATCTACTGATGGACATCTTATATGGAAGCAAAGGACTCTTCCATAGCTTGGCTATTGCAAATAGTGCTACAATAAACATAGGTGTGCATATGTGTTTTTGAGTCTAAGAACTTGTTTTCTTTGGGTAAATTCCTAGGAGTGAAATTCCTGGGTCAAATGGTATTTCTATTTTTAGTTTTCTGAGGAACCTCCATATTGCTTTCCACAATGGTTGAACTAGCTTACATTCCCACTAGTGTAGGAGGGTTCCCGTTTCTCCACATTCTTTCCAGTATTTGTTGTTCCTAGTCTTTTGGATGTTGGCCATCCAAACTTGTGTGAGGTGGTATCTCATTGTGGTTTTAATTTGCATTTCCCTGATAAGTAGCAATGTGGAGCATCTTTTCATGTGCCTGTTAGCCATCTGAATTTCTGTTTTGGAGATGTGTCTGTTCTTATCCTCCACCCATTTTTAATAGGGTTATTTGCTTTTTGGGTGTTGAGGCATTTGAGTTCTTTATATATTTTGGATGTTAACCCCTTATTGGATATGTCATTTATGACTATATTCTCCCATACTGTAGGATGCCTTTTTGTTCTACTGATGGTATCCTTTGCTGTACAAAAGCTTTGTAGTTTGATGCAGTCCCATTTCTTCATTTTTGCTTTTGTTTCTCTTGCTTGAGGAGATGCGATCAGGAAAAAGTTGCTCGTGTTTATATTCAAGAGAATTTTGCCTATGTTTTCTTCAAAGAGTTTTATGGTTTCATGACTTACATTCAGGTCTTTGATCCATTTCGAGTTTACTTTTGTGTATGGGGTTAGACAATAATCCAGTTTCAATCTCTTACATGTAGCTGTCCAGTTGTCTTAATTTATTTTCAGTATACATTTATACCAAACTATTCTGTATGTTTGTTGATTAAGGTAATCTGACTGACCTCCTTGCCTCTGAGCTCGACTCTCCAGGCCCCAAACTGAATTTTGGCCTTAAGTATAATTTAAAGGCAGTAGAATTTAACAGTTTGTGTTACAGCCTTCGTGGTCCTGTTTAATTCTCTACATAATTTAGTCAGTGGAAGTGATCCATTCTTCAAGGCCTTAGACTCCTATTAAATTTAGAGGGTCCTCTTCCCTTCATTTTGGGCATCTCTATCAACATCATCCTTCTCAAGAGAAGACCTGTAATGAAAGTTGGTAACTCATGTTCTAGGATGTCTTCAGAAGCCTTCAGTTTTTCAAGCTGCTTTCTCTTACTGGCAATTATTCAGTGTGCTATTCCTACCCTATCCTCCCTTGGTGGCATGTATCAGCTTTCTGTTTATCAGCATCCACCTACTCCTGCCTCCTGTGCTTGTCATATGTCTCTTGCCTGGCTTGCTCATTGCTGCTTTTGTCACTCTTACAGCTGCCTTCCTTTCTTTGGATTACTGCCTGACATCCATGGCAGCTGCTCTGTCTTTGCCTGTCTGTCATTCTGCCCCTTTTCCTGTCCTCCACCTCTGCCCCATGTAGGTACAATATGTACATTCTCCATGCTCAGAACTAAGCTCATCATTTTCCCCATGGTATGTCCCCAAACAGTCATTCTCCTGCTTATAACTCTGCAGTTCACCTGTCAGACACCTGGGCCTTTCTTACCACTAGCATCTCATTCAGTCTTCAAATCTACCCCTGTGAAAGGGTTCCTGGACCCAAGTCGCGCGCGCGTGGGTGCGTGTGCGTGTGTGTGTGTGTTTCCCCATACCAATAGCAATTCTCAGACACCAACAGGGTATTTGAAAATTCAGCTAATTCTGACACTAACTAGAGATAGAATTAGATTCCACAGTCTAAAGGGTTCAGCCCCACAACTGCCCCTTCACTTCAGACAACTGGCTGCAATTTGGAGGTGTCTAGGTTGTTACCTGTACTTCTAACCAACAGACTATGAATCAGTTTCCTGTGACCCCCTTCCTTGGGTTCGATTAGCTTGCTATAATTGCTCACAGAACTCAGGAAAACCCATTATTCACTAAATTATGGATTTATTACAAAGGATATTTAAAGCCAAATAACAATATTACAGCCAAATGAAGGGTTGCATAGGGTGGGGCCCCAAACAAAGGAGCTTTTTGTTCTTGTGGAGCTTTGGGTCTGGCATGGTAGCACATGGAAGCATTTATTTTGTTTCCCCAACATGGAAGCTCTCCAAACTCCCTCCTTTTTTATTTTTTATGGAGGTTTCATCACATAAACAACAATCGGTTAACTCATTGGCGATTGATTCAGCCTCTTGCTTCCTGGAAACCTGGGTGGGACTGAAAGTTCCAACTGTCTATTTCATGGTAGGTTCCCCTGGCACCAAGCATCCAGCCTTAGACGCTTTGCAAAAGTCATCTTCATTAACATAAATCCAGTTTTGTGGGAAGGGCTTCTTATGAATAACAAGATATCCATTTCACCTTTATGGCTCTGAAGCCATAAAGTTTTCAGGAACCGAGGACAGGAGAACAAATATCCTAACAAAAGTTGCTTCCATTGCTCTTATCTCTCAGGAAATTCCAAGGGTTTGGGGAGCTATGAGCCAGGAACTGTGAATGAAGACCAAATGTATCTGAGAAATATATTTTGGTCATTAGAATGACCAAATAATATATATTTCTTATAAATAACAGTACTGTACTCTATTATTTCTCTTATTAGTCTCTAGATATTTGTGCCCTGCTCTGAGGTCCTCCTGATTTATTGGTTAGATTACATCTAAAGGCTTCAGTCAGTGGCCCTCCTAAACCTCAAACCCTACCACTTGATAACTCCACCCTGCTGTCAGTCATTGTTTGTAAAATCCAAATTGTTCTGGTCAACCTCTCTGTGCTAAAGCCTTTAATGGTTCCTCGGTGTGTTCAGTAGGAAGTCAAAACTTTTTATTGTGGCCTTCAGACCCCTTCATGATCAGATCACTGCTTCCTCTAGCCTCACCACCTGAATTTCCTCCACATACCTCACAGACCCCAGTCTTTCATGTCTGTCATTTTCAATTTATTTAACAGATACTTACTGAGGTCCTGCTTGATACCTTTACCCAGTTCTTTGCCATTCATGAAAACAGATAAGGCTTTTTCAAGCGTCTAAGTCCTCTTTGCTTGAAAGACTGAAACACGACCCTTCTCTTGGCTAACTACTCTATTCTCCCAGGTTCAGCTCAAGCATTTACTCCCCTGAAAATTCCTCCTCTGGTCTGCAGTTTCACTACCTCACCTTAGAGTTAATTGAATGCCTACTACAAGGGACTAGCACATAGCAGGCAACCAAGGATTGCAATTGTAAAAAATAGTTTTTATTCTTAATAATAAAAAATATGATGTTGATTTTGATTGAGTAAAGAATTAGCTGAGGAACCAAACCCTCTGGGTGCCTTTTCGTCAAATCTGAGAACCTGAACAGCTCTATAAGAAGGCCCAAGGCAGAGCTTAACACTCCTGGCTGCCACTGCTTTCTTTCTCCCACACCTGGGAGACATCCTCAATAAGGCTGAGAGTTGAATATATATTTTCCCACAGAAAGCGTCATCTTTGCAAAATAGGTGAGTTTATTTAAAATCAAGACTAGTAATTGAATAGTCATATATATTGAGTATCTGCAAATCAGTGGTTGATTAATGTGAGCACATAAAAAAAATCACTGCCCCTGTGTTTAGAAATCTGAAAAATGGAAATAATCATCAGTTAGTTTTAGTTGGCATTAAGAAGGTCTGTTTCTTCATTAGTCTTTCATAGTCTTTCAACTTTTGAGGGTTCAAATGTTGATAAGATATGTGAAGAAAAGTCAGGTAGTCCTGGATTTGAATTCTTCCACAGTTTACCAGCTACCTGACCATCTCAATTTCTTTATCTGCAAAATGGGAGTAAGCAAAGTGTCTAACTTGTAGAATTGCTATGAGATTTAACTGAGATAAAATGTCAGATATTGAAATAATATGTACTTGATACTTTATCATATTTTATCAGTGCTAATGTATTGAATATTGAATGCCTAACTTTGGATCAATGGACTCCTCTAATGGAAGCTGTCACAGCCAAAGTCTAAACTCTGGGGAATGTGCAGATTGGCTAAGCTCTCCTTTGGTAGTGGAGACTTAGTAGTACTGACTCCTTGTAACATTTTTCTTTAGCAAATGGTTGCAGCCTTGCACTTACTAATAAGAGGGCTGAGAAAAATGCATTCTATAGCATCCTCACCATTCCTGTCATATCATCATTCCTGTTAGATCATCACAAGTCATATCATTAAGAGTTGGTCTTATTCCCTGTAGCTAGCTGTATCACAATTGGGGTTGGTTGTATATATCAGAAAACAAAAGGTTTATTTCTTTCTCATATATATGAAATCTGAAAGTAAGCAGGACTGGTATGGCAGCCTGACAGTTTCATCAAAGAATTCAGTTTCTCTCTAGCTCTCTATTCTGCTGTCCTCAAAGTCACTGCAGGATCCTTAATGGCTGCTGGGGCTCTAATTGTCTTATCTAAATTCCAGATTACAGGAGGGAAGACAGTGGGAAAAACTCCCTCACTTTTAAACTACCTTCCTTGAGATCTCAATACACTTTAACTTATATCTCCTTGACCAGAATTTAGTCACTTGTCCACACCTAACTGAGGAATGGGCATGTTCTAGCACCCAATTTTCTTTCTTCTTCCTCTCTTTGCTCTTAGGTAAGGATGGCATGTCTCTCTGGACCTCACAATCCATTGACAGGGAGTGTATGTCTTGACCAGGAGTGTTTCTCCTTGGCCAGAAGCCAAAGGAATCTTTCTTTACCAGGTTCATTACGCCTGTGAGTAGGTGCAGGTTATATATTTCAAATAATTTACCCCTGAAATGCATGTAAACATACATAATCCTTTGCTTATGAATTTAACATTAGAGGTTTCTACAGTTTAAGAGACAACCCCCTCCCCAAAGGTGTACAGCATGGTAAGTTATAATAATACTAATATCAGTATTGTAGGGTTAGGGAGGGAGTGAAAGGAGGCATAAAAAGTACTCACTACGCACTGGGCTTTGAGATTGAAGGACAGTGTGAGTCATTTAACAGCCAGTGGGCGCTGCCTACCATCCATGTCCCCACTGCAGAATTCAGAAACCACCATATGCATCCCTGGGGAATATTGTACTGCATTTGAATTTTAGGAACATTTAGGGAATGTTCTTAGATACTCAAATATAAGGAACACAGCTATAATTTTTCAGACTTCCTTTGTCATTTATCCTCGGGCTTTTAAGTGTAGCCAGTGGCATCTGGGTTTTCCCCTTTTATTTGAATGTTAAATTTTCCTGACTGGGCACCCTAATGTATGTGTAGTAGAAACACTTTTTTTTAGAGTAAGAAATGTTTTTGTAATGAAATAAGGACTCTATATTGGCCTTTTGTCTGGGTGTGGCGGGGTAGGAGAGAGAACACAATGTGTGTGCCATTGTGTCCAATAGATTAGGGAACTGCCCAGTCTTCATGACTTATCTCCCAAAGCCTCCCATGCTCAGTCAGTCTATACTCACAGTTAACCATAGGCTTATGATTCACAAGTGCTTTTTGAAAAATGAACAATATATAAACTTGAATTTCTTTCATCATTTTGGGTTTCCTGGAATATATAATTCTTTCTTCACTTATGTTACCATTGCCTAATTAAAAATGATGTATAGCATAGGGGAGGAAATCATTCACAATTAACTCTTATCTAACAAAAGCAGAAAGACTGGTTAAAATAATTATGATACATCCACATGATGAAACACTATGCAGCCACTGAAAAGAAAGTTAACTAGATATATTGATGTGGAAGGTGTCCAGGATTTATTATTTAAGGAAAAAAATGCAAACTGTAGACAGGGTAATATGATCCTATTTATAAGGGTTCTTTTTCTTAATGTGTAGGTATAAGCTGGTATAGCACAGGAAATTTCTAAAAGACGTGGAAGAAAGTACTGATCACTTGAGAAATGGGAATGGTAGGAGATGAATGAGACTTATATTTTGTTTTATTTCCTTGTGTTTTGGTCATAGTTCTTATATGAGCACGCGTTACTTTTTTTTTAAGCAGTTATAGTTGCAGTAAAGGGGAAGAGAACCAGTGTCTTTCCTGTATAACAAAAGCAATGTTTTTCTAAATAACATTGAAAGATTCCATTCATTTCTGCTAGAAGGTGAATAAGGGCTGAGGAGCTAATGTAAAACTGTAGTTGACAACTTTATATTACATAATTAAAATTTGCTAAAAGAGTAGATCTTAAATGTTCAGAGCACAAAAAAAAAGGTGAAGTGATGAATGTGATAATTAACTATATGTGTGGAATCCTTTCACAATGTATATATATATATATCAAATCACCACAATGTACACTTTAAATATCTTACAATTTCATATGTCAATTATACCTTAATAAAGATGAAATTAAAAAGGTAAAATATTCCATTCACAAGCTAACATAATATAAAATGATCAGGAAAAACTTCAGGAAGAAATAAATAGGGCAAAAAAATGCAGTAACACTTTGAGGAGCATAAAAACTTGAGTACGTGGAGAAAATACTGTGTCCCAGCATTGTAAAATTCAGTACCATAAAATGCCTGTTTCCCTGAACTGATGATTTTGTCAACCTTTTATTATAAAAATTCTCAAATATACAGAAACATTGAGAATTTTATACCCACCACCTAGATTCTACAGTTAACATGTTATTATACTGATTTTATCATGTATCTGTCTATCCATCCATCAATTCATGTTGTGTTTAATGTATTTCAGAGTAAATCACACATGTCAGTAAAATTCTTTCCAAATACTTAAGCATAGATATCATTTACAGTATTTGTTTATGGGTGGAGTCTTTTTTAGAGAGAAACTTTATGGACACTGAAATGCACAAATCTTGTTACCAATCAGTGAGTTTTGAAAAATGCACACACCCATGTAACCCAATTCCCTGTCAAGACACAGAATATTACTTGTTCAGGAAGTAACCTCAATGTTCCTTTCCAGTAAATCCTCCATTTTTCCCATTGTCCTCACAGCAACCATTGTTGCTGTTTTTTTCAACAAATGTTCTGATTTTTTTCCACCATAGATTAGTTTTATTTGTTCTAGAACTTCATATGTATGGAATCATATGTTATATACTCTTTTGTGTAAGGCTTTTTTTCACTCAGCATGAGGTTTTTTAGATTCATTCATGTTGTCGTGTGTATCTGTAATTCTTTCCTTTTTACTGCAGAGTAATACTCCATTGTGAAAAATACTACTGTTTATATAATCTCTTACTGATGGTTTCCTGGGTTTTAAGTTTTTTATTATGAACATTCTTATACTAGTCTTTTTGTGGACATACATTTTTATTTCTATTAGGTAAATATATAGGAATGGAATTACTGTATCACAAAGTAGGTATATATTCAGTTTTATAAGAAGCTGTCAAGATAAATTAATTAAAAAAATTTTTTATTATGGTATTATTGATATACACTCTTAGGAAGGTTTCACATGAAAAAACAATGTGGTTACTACATTTACCCATATTATCAAGTCCCCACCCATACCCCAATGCAGTCCCTGTCCATCAGTGTAGTAAGATGCCACAGAATCACTGTTTGCCTTCTCTGTGCTACACTGTTTTCCCCGTGACCCCCCACACCGTGTTTACTAAACATAATACCCTTCAATCCTCATCTCCCTCCCTCCCGACCCGCTCTCCCACACCCATCCCCTTTGGTAACCGCTAGTTCCTTCTTGAAGCCTCTGAGTCTGCTGCTATTTTGTTCCTTCAGTTTTGCTTCATTGTTATACTCCACAAATGAGGGAAATCATTTGGCACTTGTCTTTGTCTGCCTGGCTTATTTCACTGAGCATAATATCCTCCAGCCCATCCATGTTGTTGCAAATGGTGGGGTTTGTTTCTTTCTTATGGCTGAATAATATTCCATTGTGTATATGTACCACATCTTCTTTATCCATTCATCTACTGATGGACACTTAGGTTGCTTCCATATCTTGGCTATTGTAAATAGTGCTGCAGTAAACATAGGGGTGCATATGTCTTTTTGAATCTGAGACGTTGTATTCTTTGGGCAAATTCCAAGGAGTGGGATTCCCGGGTCAACTGGTATTTCTGCTCTTAGTTTTTTGAGGAACCTCCATATTGCTTTCCACAATGGTTGAACTAGCTTACATTCCCACCAGCAGTGTAGGAGGGTTCCCCTTTCTCCGCATCCTCACCAGCATGTGTTGTTCTTAGTCTTTTCTATACTGGCCATCCTTAACTGGTGTGAGGTGATATCTCACTGTGGTTTTAATTTACATTTCCCTGATGATTAGTGATGTGGAGCATCTTTTCATGTGCCTGTTGGCCATCTGAATTTCTTCTTTGGAGAAGTGTCTGTTCATATCCTCCACCCATTTTTTAATCAGGTTATTTGTTTTTTGGTTGTTGAGGCATGTGAATTCTTTATGTATTTTGGATGTTAACCCCTTGTCTGATATGTTGTTTATATTCTCCCATACTGTAGGATGCCTTTTTGTTCTGTTGATGGTTTCCTTTACTGTACAGAAGCTTTTTAGTTTGATATAGTCCCGTGTGTTCATTTTTGCTTTTGTTTCCCTTGCTCGAGGAGATACGTTCAGGAAAAAGTTGCCCATGTTTACATTCAGGAGATTTTTGCCTATGTTGTCTTCTAAGAGTTTTATAGTTTCATGACTTACATTCAGGTCTTTGATCCATTTTGAGTTTACTTTTGTGTATGGGGATAGACAGTAATCCAGTTTCATTCTCTTGCATGTAGCTGTCCAGTTTTGCCAACACCAGCTGTTGAAGAGGCTGTCATTTCCCCATTGTGTGTCCATGGCTCCTTTATCATATATTAATTGGCCATATATGTTAGGGTTTATATCTGGGCTCTCTAGTCTGTCCCATTGGTCGATGGGTTTGTTCTTGTGCCAGTACCAAATTGTCTTGATTACTGTGGTTTTGTAGTAGAACTTGGAGTCAGGGAGCATAATACCCCCAGCTTTATTCTTCCTTTGCAGGATTGCTTTGACTATTCGGGGTCTTTTGTGGTTGAGATAAATTAATTTTTTTAATGAAATAAAAATATCACAAATAGTAGCTCATCCTAAAAATAAGCCTGTGACAAGATAGAACCCTTCCCATTATTAGAATGTGTGCACAGGGTTTCTGGCATCATGAAGACTAAAGCTGGCCTGACTGGTTTCCTTCTGACATTTGATAAGTGCATATTTTTCTCTGATGCTAACCGTTTTACCATTCATCTGTACTGAGACTAGAACCTTATTGTAGAACCAGCTCTTAAAATCCTCAATTCAGAGAGAGGTGTGTGTGGAGAGGTGAATTTGGGAGACTGTGGGGGTATCAGTAAATCAGATGTGATAGATGTTGAGTGATTTTAAAAACTGTCTGTGTGGGTAGTGTTGGAGATGGGGGTGCAATGTCATTAAAGTTTTGTATGTTTGCCTACCTGGTCAGTGAAAAATGTTATCACAGCATAGCTTTAATTTGGCTTTCTCTGGTCATGAGTGAGATTGAGCTTCTTTTTGTGTTTAAGAGCACTGTTTCATTTTCTGTGAATTGTCTGTTTCATATCTTTGCCCACTTTTCTTTTGGATTGTTGGTTCTCTTTTTATTAACCTGTAGAAGTCCTTTATATATTAGTGAAATGAGATCCTTGTAAATGAGTTGGAAATAGTTTTAAAGTGCTCACTCTGAGAAAACGGAGATAGGTACTTTAGTGGAATGGTGGGAAAAGAAGCCAGATTGCCATGGAGACAACTCTTTCTAGAAATTTGGCTGCAAAGTAGAGTGGAGAGAATGTTAGCTGGAGGGTTGATGGAGATTCAAAGGAGTTATTCTTTTCTTTGAGAAATTCTGTGTTTAAATGCTGTTATGAAAGGGAAGAGTTAAAGCTAAGAGGTGGTCGTAGAGGATCTACAGGACAAGGTTTCTGACTTACTGAGATTCTTAGGAGAAATTGCAGAGGAGAAATTTGTAAATATGACTGAGAGGGTGTCTCAGTCCAGTGACTTCTGTTTTCTCTGAAGTAAGGGCAAAACCAAGGGTGTCAGTGGAGATGGCCAGAGAGGAGAGGATTTTTTTTCTTTTTTTCTTTTTTTTTCTTTTTTAATATACTTTATTTTATTATCATTAATTTACAATTACATGTGCAATATTACGATTATTAAACTACCCCTTCATCAGGTCCCCCCCACCAACCCCATTACAGTCACTGTCCATCAGGGTAGTGAGATGCTATAGAATCACTACTTGTCTTCTCTGAGTTGTACTGCCCTCCCCGTGCCCCCCCAACATTACATCTGCTAATCGTAATGCCCCTTTTTCCCTCTTATCCCTCCCTTCCTGCCCATTTTCCCCAGTCCCTTTCCCTTTGGTAACTATTAGTCCGTTCTTGGGTTCTGTGAGTCTGCTGCTGTTTTGTTCCTTCAGTTTTTTTCTTTGTTCTTATACTCCACATATGAGTGAAATCATTTGATACTTGTCTTTTTCGGCTTGGCTTATTTCACTGAGCATAATACCCTCTAGCTCCATCCATGTTGTTGCAAATGGTAGGATTTGTTTTCTTCTTATGGCTGAATAATATTCCATTGTGTATATGTACCACCTCTTCTTTATCCATTCATCTACTGATGGACACTTAGGTTGCTTCCATTTCTTGGCTATTGTAAATAGTGCTGCAATAAACATAGGGGTGCATCTGTCCTTTTCAAATTGGGCTGCTGCATTCTTAGGGTAAATTCCTAGGAGTGGAATTCCTGGGTCAAATGGTATTTCTATTTTGAGTTTTTTGAGGAACCTCCATACTGCTTTCCACAGTGGTTGAACTAATTTGCAGTCCCACCAGCAGTGTAGGAGGGTTCCCTTTTCTCCACATCCTCGCCAACATTCGTTGTTGTTGTGTTTTGGATGTTGGCTATCCTCACTGGTGTGAGGTGATATCTGCATTTTAATCTGCATTTCTCTGATGATTAGCGATGTGGAGCATCTTTTCATGTGCCTGTTGGCCATCTGAATTTCTTCTTTGGAGAAGTGTCTATTCATGTCCTCTGCCCATTTCTTAATTGGATTATTTGCTTTCTGTTTGTTAAGGTGCATGAGTTCTTTATATATTTTGGATGTCAACCCTTTATCAGATACGTTTTTATGAATATATTCTCCCATACTGTAGGATGTCTTTTTGTTCTACTGATGGTGTCCTTTGCTGTACAGAAGCTTTTCAGCTTGATATAGTCCCACTTGTTCATTTTTGCTTTTGTTTCCCTTGCCCGGGGAGATATGTTCATGAAGAAGTTGCTCATGTTTATGTCCAAGAGATTTTTGCCTATGTTTTTTTCTAAGAGTTTTATGGTTTCCTGACTTACATTCAGGTCTTTGATCCACCTTGAGTTTACCTTTGTGTATGGGGCTAGACAGTAGTCCAGTTTCATTCTCTTACATGTAGCTGTCCAGTTTTTCCAACACCAGCTGCTGAAGAGGCTGTCATCTCCCCATTGTATATCCAAGGCACTTTTATCAAATATTAATTGACTGTATATGTTTGGGTTAATGTTTGGATTTTCTATTCTGTTCCACTGGTCTGTGGGTCTGTTTTTGTGCCAATACCAAATTGTCTTGATTACTGTGGCTTTGTAGTAGAGCTTGAAGTCAGGGAGTGTAATTCCCCCTGTTTTATTCCTCCTTCTCAGGATTGCTTTGGCTATTCGGGGTCTTTTGTGGTTCCATATGAATTTTAGAATTATTTGTCCCAGTTCATTGAAGAAAGCTGTTGGTAGTTTGATAGGGATTGCATTGAATCTGTAGATTGCTTTAGGTAGTATAGCCATTTTGACAATATTTATTCTTCCTAGCCAAGAGCATGGGATGCATTTCCATTTCTTAGTGTCCTCTTTAATTTCTCTTAGGAGTGTCTTGTAGTTTTCAGAGTACAGGTCTTTCACTTCCTTCGTTAGGTTTATTCCTAGGTATTTTATTCTTTTTGATGCAATTGTGAATGGAATTGTTTTTCTGATTTCTCTTTCTGTTAGTTCATCATTAGTGTATAGGAAAGCAACAGATTTCTGTGTGTTAATTTTGTATCCTGCAACTTTGCTGAATTCAGATATTCTACTAGTTTGGGAATGGAATCTTTAGGGTTTTTTATGTACAGTATCATGTCATCTGCAAATAGTGACAATTTGACTTCTTCTTTACCAATCTGGATGCCTTGTATGTCTTTGTTTTGTCTGATTGCTGTGGCTAGGACCTCCAGTACTATGTTGAATAACAGTGGAGAGAGTGGGCATCCCTGTCTTGTTCCCGATCTTAGATGAAAAGCTTTCAGCGTCTCGCCGTTAAGTATGATGTTAGCTGTGGGTTTGTCATATATAGCCTTTATGATGTTGAGGTACTTGCCGTCTATACCCATTTTGTTGAGAGTTTTAATCAGGAATGGATGCTGAATTTTGTCAAATGCTTTTTCAGCATCTATGGAGATGATCATGTGGTTTTTGTTCTTCTTTTTGTTGATGTGGTGGATGATGTTGATGGATTTTCGAATGTTGTACCATCCTTGCATCCCTGGGATGAATCCCACTTGATCATGGTGTATGATCCTCTTGATGTATTTTTGAATTCGGTTTGCTAATATTTTGTTGAGTATTTTTGCATCTACGTTCATCAGGGATATTGGTCTGTAATTTTCTTTTTTGGTGAGGTCTTTGCCCGGTTTTGGTATTAGAGTGATGCTGGCTTCATAGAATGAGTTTGGAAGTATTGCCTTCTCTTCTATTTTTTGGAAAACTTTAAGGAGAATCTGTGTTATTTCTTCTCTATATGTCTGGTAGAATTCAGAGGTGAATCCATCAGGCCCAGGGGTTTTGTTCTTGGGTAGTTTTTTGATTACCAATTCGATTTCGTCACTGGTGATTGGTCTGTTTAGTTTTTCTGTTTCTTGCTTGGTCAGTCTTGGAAGGTTGTATTTTTCTAAGAAGTTGTCCATTTCTTCTGTTTTCCAGCTTGTTAGCATATAGATTCTCATAATATTCTCTTATGATTCTTTGTATTTCTGTGGGGTCCGTCGTGATTTTTCCTTTCTCATTTCTGATTGTGTTTATGTGTGTAGATTCTCTTTTTCTCTTAATGAGTCTGGCTAGGGGTTTATCTATTTTGTTTTTTTTTTCAAAGAACCAGCTCTTGGTTTTATTGATTTTTTCTATTGTTTTATTCTTCTCAATTTTATTTATTTCTTCTCTGATATTTATTATGTCCCTCCTTCTGGTGACTTTGGGCCTCATTTGTTCTTCTTTTTCCAATTTCAGTAATTGTGTCTTTAGACTATTCATTTGGGAATGTTCTTCCTTCTTTAAATAGGCCTGGATTGCAATATACTTTCCTCTTAGAACTGCCTTTGCTGCGTCCCACAGAAGTTGTGGCTTTGTGTTGTTGTTGTCATTAGTCTCCATATATTCTTTGATTTCTGTTTTGATTTGGTCGTTAACCCATTGATTAATTAGGAGAGTGTTGTTAAGTCTCCATGTATTTGTGAGCCTTTTTGATTTCTTTCTAAAATTTATTTCTAGTTTTATACCTTTGTGATCTGAGAAGTTGGTTGGTAGGATTTCAATATTTTTGAAATTACTGAGGTTCTTTTTGTGGCCTAGTATGTGGTCTATTCTGGAAAATGTTCCATGTGCACTTGAGAAGAATGTGTATCCTGTTGCTTTTGGGTGTAGAGTTCTGTAGATGTCTGTTAGGTCCATCTGTTCTAGTGTGTTGTTCAGTGCCTCTGTGTCTTTACTTATTTTCTGTCTGGTTGATCTGTCCTCTGGAGTGAGTGGTGTGTTGAAGTCTCCTAAGATGAATGCATTGCTGTCTATTTCCTCCTTTAATTCTGTTAGTATTTGTCTCACATATGCTGGCGCTCCTGTGTTGGGTGCATATATATTTATAATGGTTATATCTTCTTGTTGGACTGACCCCTTTATCATTATGTAATGTCCTTCTTTATCTTTTGCTGCTTTCTTCGTTTTGAAGTCTATTTTGTCTGATACAAGTACTGCCACACCTGCTTTTTTCTCCTTGTTGTTTGCATGCAGTAGCTTTTTCCATCCTTTCACTTTTAGTCTGTGTATATCTTTGGGTTTGAGGTGAGTCTCTTGTAAGCAGCATATAGATGGGTCTTGCTTTTTTATCTGTTCTGTTACTCTGTGTCTTTTGATTGGTGCATTCAGTCCATTTACATTTAGGGTGATTATCGATAGATATGTACTTATTGCCATTGCTGGCTTCAGATTCTTGGTTACCAATGGTTCGAGGGTTGCTTTTTTACTATCTAACCATGTAACTTAACTTTCTTGTTAAGTTATTGTAAACACCGTCTGATGTTTCTTTATTTCTCTTCCTTCTTATTCTTCCTCCTCTATTCTTTATATACTAGGTGTTTTATTCTTTGCCTTTAGTTAGTATTTGTATGGTCTGCTTTCTTTGCTATGATTATATTTTCTCTGGTGACATCTTTTTAGCCTTAGGGGTGCTTCCCTCTAGAGCAGTCTGTTTAAGACATCCTGTAGTGGTGGTTTATGAGAGGCAAACTCTCTCAACTTTCGTTTGTCTGGAAATTGTTTAATCCCTGTTTCCAATTTAAATGATAATTGTGCTGGATACAATATTCTTGGTTCGAGGCCCTTCTGTTTCATAACGTTAAATATATCATGCCATTCTCTTCTGGCCTGTAAGGTTTCTGTTGAGAAGTCTGATGATAGTCTGATGGGTTTTCCTTTGTAGGTGATCTTTTTTCTCTCTCTAGCTGCCTTTAATACTCTGTCTTTGTCTTTGTTCTTTGCCATCTTAATTATTATGTGTCTTGGTGTTGTCTTCCTTGGGTCCCTTGTGTTGGGAGATCTGTGCGCTTCGGTGGACTGCGAGACTATTTCCTTCCCCAGCGAGGGAACGTTTTCAGCAATTATTTCTTCAAAGACACTTTCTATCCCTTTTTCTCTCTCTTCTTCCTCTGGGTCTCCTATAATGCGAATATTTTTCCGTTTGGATTGGTCACACAGTTCTCTTAATATTCTTTCATTCCTAGAGATGCTTTTATCTTTCTGTGCCTCAGCTTGTCTGTATTCCTATTCTCTGATTTCTATTCCATTAACAGTCTCTTGCATCTCATCCAGTCTGCTGTTAAGCCCGTCGATCGCTTGTCTGATTTCTGCATTGTCTTTCCTGACTTCCCTCACTTCCTCCCTCAGCTCTTACACATTTCTCTGTAGATCCATCAGCATGTTTATGACTTTTATTCTGAATTCTTTTTCAGGAAGACTGTGCATTTCCATCCCTTCAGGCCCCCATCTGGGGTTGTCTGGTTGATTTTCGTCTGAACCATATTCCTCTGTCTTTTCATGGCTATAGAAGTGTTCGCTGGTAGTTGCCCCGTATGTTAGCTTGGCCCTTTAAGACTTATAAAAGAGAAGAAAAAAAAGAAAGAAGAAATAAAAAGAAAGAAAAGAAAAAACAAACAAAACAAAACAAAACTAAACAAAAAAGCACCCACCGGAAGTAGATTCTTTGGGGAATGCTGTAGGTGGCGCTGTTGCCCCACTGTTCCACAGCCATGGCTGCACCGCTCCGCAGGGCCCTTTATAGCTGTAGCCGGGGTGGGAACGAATGGGAGGGTGTTGATCTCAGTGAGCAGTCTAAGTGCGGCCACGCTTTCCCAGTCGCCAGCTAAGGGGTCCGAAACTCCGTAGGACTCCCAGCCCGCTGGGCTGAGTGTGCCGGGGCAATCTGGCTCCTCCGCTGGGCTCCTCTCTCTTTAAAACCGCTGAAGAAAGCGTGCGCTTTTCTTTGTTTTTTTTTTTCCTTCCGGGGAGCCGGCTGCAACCACCCTGGTGCGTTCCCTGCTCAGATCCTGCACCTCCATCTCTCCAGTCTCCGCTATACCACAGGATGTGTGTCAACGCTCCCCATGCAGATCACTGGGGCTGGTTATTTCACGGGGTGTACTTCCACTCCCTTCCTGCTCTGAATCCTCTTCTCCTGCCGGTGCGTTGGGGTGGGTGAGTGCTCCGGTCCTGGCTGGTCGCGGCTCCGTATCTTACCTGCCTCTTGGGGTGCCGAGTCATCTTGGGTGTAGCTGCACGCTGTGCGCTTTCCTGTGTATTCTGGTCCCTCTTTTAGGAATAATTGTATTTGCTGTATTTTTGTAGATAAACATAGTGTTGGGAGGAGATCTATGCCGCCCTGCTCATGCCGCCATCTTCCCAGAAGTCGAGAGGACGTTTTTTGACATCACTGCTATTGAGAATTGGAGAGAACTGAGTAGGGAAATATGGAAAGATTGTAGAAAGTATTTAGAGTTCCATTGAGGCAGAATTAGTGATATCAATCTTACGGGTTGTTTGATTTTCTTAAGTAGCATTTGGCAGTCCAGTTGTAGGGCCAACAGTTGGAATAGTAAAGAATTGGGTTTTGTTTTGTTTACTTTTTCCATGTAAGTTTAACAGAACAGTATAACAAAGGAATTTAGGGTATTAGCAAGAAAGTGATGGAACTGACACCAAGTTTTCTTGGTTGGGTAGGAAGGAATAAAGACAGGACAGAGATGTTAGGGGTTCAAGAGCCCGAAATTCTGGGTGATGTCAGCGAACAAGTGTAGTAGATCCAACAGAGAACTGCAAGGATAGGGAGTGTTGTTGGAAATTGGGAAGTAAGATTCTGTATGAGAGCTTTTCCTGGTGATTACAGACAGAACCTAGAGTGAGCCATTGTCATGGGCAGGCCAAGCAGAGTAGAAGTACAAGGTCATTGAGTTGAAAAAGTCAGAGATCTCAGAGGCTGGCTCAGATGTGAATTGTGGTGGCTGCGGTCTGTGAGGATGTTGAGTAGTCTTCCCAGAGAATATCAGGACTTGGGGATGGAAGGAAAACTGTGAACCATACTGCAGTGTCTCCAGTGACAAGGGATTGCCAGCAAATCATTAGACAAAAATGTCCTCAGGAACAGGGACTGTTAGAGCAGGCTATAGGGAAAATGGTTTGCACATGGCATCCTTGAGCAGTGAGGTAACCTCCACTCTTATTTCCTGACGTGCAGCTCATTGGAATAGAAGACTTGAAGACTGGAAGAGGGGAAGTAAGCATAGGTGTGGTTGCAGTTTAGTCTGGAGGTCAGGAAGTCACACTAATTTGCCTGAGGGTCTTTATATCCTCTAGGAAGAATGAGGCCGCCTCTACGGTTTTCCAGGTGTGATCTATGAATATACCTTGCCAGTGAAATGGATCTTGTTAAACTATGACTTCTCTCTCCCTAGCTTATGTGTACAAATTGTCTCCGACTTGCCATCTGCTAAGCATTTCTTCTTTTCCCTTGCGTTTCTTTTGCTTGAAGTATGTCTTTCTTCTGCAGTTTCCTTCTTTTAGTTTTGTTTCCTATATTCATCTGTAGTTCAATCTTTCTAACTTTATTTTTATTTATAAAATATTACACTTTATTTTTAAAAATTTAGAAAATGGAAGTAACAATATGTAGAAAAAATAAAAATCATAAAGCACTATGCCAAAATGTTTACAGATTTTTCTCTCCAGTCTTTCTTTCATACATATATATTCATGTACATACCTAAATTTAGTTAAAATCATATGGTATATTCAGTTTTGATCTGGCTTTTTTTAAGCTTAAAAAATGAAAGACTTGTTCCATTTTTTAAAATTCTTTGAATGTAGTATTTTGAATGCCAATAATATATCATGTTGAATAGCAACATAATATTTATTTCAGCTTTTTTCTGTTTTCCCTATTGTTTGGTATTTGGACTGTTTCTACTTTTCCACTTAATATCTTGTGTATCAGTAGATCAGTTTAGTCTGAGTGTCAGATTATTTACATTTATTTCAGAATAGAACCTTGGAAATGGGTCAGAAAACAATAGGGACACATTAAGATTCTTGTATAATCTTCCTGGAAAGGAGTTTTTAATTATGGGCTAATTGGCATCACCACCAGTATTTGATTCCTTTTCTTAGGTCTTTTGCCAGCATTGAATATTTCATATGATTGATCTTTTCTGATTTGGAAAGTAAGAATGTTATCATTATCATATTGCTTTAATTAGTGCAGATGGTCAACACTTTTTTGTGTATTTGCTTAGCTGTTTGTTTTCTGTAAGTTCTCTGTTTAGGTTCTTCAGATTTTTCAAAATTGGGGTCTTAATGTTTTCCATATTGATACATTAATTCTTATTTTAAGCCTTTGTCTTATTTGAGACAATTTCCCCAGTTTATTTCCTTTTTAAAAAAAAGACTTTTTTTAGAACAGTTATAGGTTCACAGCAAAATTGAGCAGCAATTATAGAGTTCCCAAATACTCCCAACCCCCCTACGCATGTATAACCTCCCACACTATTGACATCCCAACCGCAGTGGTACATTTATTACAATTGATGACCCTACACTGACATATCATTATCACCCAAAGTCCATAGTTCACATTAGACTTCTCTTTTGGTATTGTACATACTTTGGGTTTGGACAAATATATAATGACATGTATGCATCATTGTATTGTCATACAGAATAATTTCACTGCCCTTAAAATCCTCTGTACTCCACCTATTTTATTCCCTCCCTCCTCTCTAACCCCACAACTACAACTCTTTTTATTGTCTCCATAGTCCTGCCTTTTCAAGAATGTCATATAATTGGAATCATATACCATATGTAGGTTTTTCATATTGGTTTCTTTTACTTTATGCATTTAGTAATTTGCATATAAGGTTACTCTTTGATAGCTCATTTCCTTTTATTGATGAATAATATTCCATAGTCTGGATGTACCACAGTTTATTTATCCATTCATCTACCAAAGGACATCTTGGTTGCTTTCAAGTTTCAGCAGTTATGAATAAAGCTGCTGTAAACATCATGTGCTGGTTTTTGTGTGGACATATGCTTTCAGCTCTCTTCGGCAAATACCAAGGAGCACAATTGCTAAATCATATTGTCAGGCAGCTGCGCCTGGGGAGGTCTCTCCCTGTGCACTAGGTGAAACCTCAACCTGAACAGGAGGTGAGGGGTTGGGGGATAGGAGGGCTTCTTGACTCTGATCAAGAAAGAATTCTTGAACAGGTTGGACGAGTGTAGGAAGTAAGTGAAGGAAGAAATTCATTAAAGTGAGAGTAGTAGTGAATGGCAGCAGCTGTGCAGGCTCTAGAGCACAATGAAGAACAGTGGGAGGAAGGGGAACTGCTGGGTATAGTACAAATCCCTTGCCAACTCCTGAAGCCAGGGTCACCTGGTATCCAGTGTCCAGCTGAATCTGCACAGCGTGGGAACTAAACCCCTACCACCCCAGGATTTGGGGGGAGCCACAGAGCACTGGATGGAGTGCAATTATGTTCTGAGAACTTACCAAAGCAAAGAAAGCAGATTTGGGGGCAGTTTGCTAAAGAGCATGATTGCCGGGTCACCTAGCCAACAGGAACTTGCAAGCCTAAATCAGAGATCTTAGTAGCCCTTCCCTACTTGTCTGAAGTAGAACAGAGAGAGTGAAGATATTTGCTTAAGTCTAGAAAATTGAATGAAACAGCAAAGTACAAAGATGCTTACCACTGGGAAAAGGGGTCTCTTATTAACCTCCCGAGAGGCATAGAAGAACGTGGAGACAAAACAGCAAGTTGAGCAACAAGAAGGCTTTATTTAGAGGCAAAATACACACTCAAAGAAAGGGGAGTACAGGCAGCCTCAGAGAGGAGGTGCACTTAAATGCTTAGGATTCCCTCTTTTAAGGCTTTCAAGAATGGGGCCAAGGGCTGGGGTAGGAGGATTGGGGGAGACATAGCCTTGACATGTGGTCTTGTAGTGTCTGTCTCCAGTGAGAGATATGTCAATTATCCATAGTCAGCCCTCTAGATATTCTGTAAGATAAACTTATCACAAAGAATTTCTTGGTCTTGTTCTTCTCAAAGATAGTGGTTCTTGGAGCAGTGGGGACATAGCATTTAGGACTACTTGCCCTGACTTAAGATAGGGTAGGTTATTGGCTGATTACCATAAAATATGTTAGGAATCTTAACTTCTTACTCCCTGGTTTTAAAATGGAATCTTAGCCTTAAGATGGAGTCCCTACTGTTATTTTTTTTTTCTCTTGGCATGCTGATTATTAGGTTAAGTTCAGACTTTTTTTTAATTTAAGGTATCATTGATATACAGTCTCATAAAGGTTTCACATGAGCAACATTCTGGTTACAACATTCATCTGTATTATTGAATCCCCCCCAAACACCCCACTGCAGTCACTGATCATCAGCATAGTAAGATGTTGTAGAGTCATTACTTGTCTTTTCTGTGCTATACTGCCTTCCCTGGGACCCCCCCCTACATTATGTGTGCTAATCATAATGCCCCTTAATCCCTTCGTCCCTCCCTCCCCACCCGTCCTCCCCACCTCCCCACCCCCTTCCCTTTGGAGGAGTCCATGAGTCTGCTGCTGTTTTGTTCCTTCGTTGTTATACTCCACAAATGAAGAAAATCATTTGGTACTTGTCTTTCTCCGTCTGGCTTATTTCACTGAACATGATACCCTCTAACTCCATCCATGTTGTTGCAAAGGGTAGGATTTGTTTTCTTCTTATGGCTGAATAATATTCCATTGTGTATATGTACCACATCTTCCTTATCCATTCATCTACTGATGAAAACTTAGGTTGCTTCCATTTCTTGGCTATTGTAAATAGTGCTGCAGTAAACATAGGGGTACATATGTCTTTTTCAAACTGGGCTGCTGCATTCTTAGGGTAAGTTCCTAGGAGTGGAATTCCTGGGTCAAATGGTATTTCTATTTTGAGATTTTTGAGGAACCTCCATACTGCTTTCCACAATGGTTGTACTAATTTACATTCCCACCGGCAGTAAGGAGGGTTCCCCTTTCTCTATATCCTCGCCAACATTTGTTGTTTGTCTTTTGGATGGCGACCATCCTAATTGGTGTAAGGTGATATCTCATTGTGGTTTTCATTTGCATTTCTCTGATGATTAGCGATGTGCAGCATCTTTTCATGTGCCTGTTGGCCATCTGAATTTCTTCTTTGGAGAAGTGTCTGTTCAGATCCTCTGCCCATTTTTTTAATTGGCATGCTTGCTTTTTGTTTGTTGAGGTGCGTGAGCTCTTTATATAATTTTGATGTCAACTCAATACTGGATATACCATTCATGAATATATTCTCCCATACTGTAGGATGTCTTTCTGTTCTATTGATAGTGTCCTTTGCTGTACAGAAGCTTTTTAGTTTCATATAGTCCCACTTGTTCATTTTGCTTTTGTTTCCTTTGCCTGGGGAGATATGTTCATGAAGAGGTTGCTCATATTTATCTCCCAAGAGATTTTTGCCTATGTTTTGTTTAAGAGTTTTGTGGTTTTGTGACTTACATTCAGGTCGTTGATCCATTTTGAGTTTGCTTTTGTGTATGGGCTTATACAATAATCCAGTTTCATTCTCTTACATGTAGCTGTCCAGTTTTGCGAACAGCAGCTGTTCAAGAGGCTTTCATTTCCCCATTGTATACCCATGGCTCCTTTATCGTATATTAATTGACCATATATGCTTGGTTTTATATCTGGACTCTCAAGTCTGTTCCATTGGTTTATGGGTCTGTTCTTGTGCCAGTACCAAATTGTCTTGATTACTGTAGCTTTGTAGTAGAGCTTGAAGTCAGGGACCGTAATTCCCCCACTTTATTCTTCCTGCTCATGATTGCTTTGGCTATTTGGGGTCCTTTGTGGTTCCATATGAATTTTAGAACTATTTGCTCTAGTTCATTGAAGAATGCTGTTGGTATTTTGATAGGGATTGCATTGAATCTGTAGATTGCCTTAGCAGGATGGCCATTTTGACAATATTATTTTTTCCTACCAATGAGCATGGGATGTGTTTCCATTTATTGGTTTCTTCTTTAATTTCTCTCATGATTGTCTTGTACATTTTGGAGTATAGGTCTTTCACTTCCTTGGTTAGGTTTATTCCTATGTATTTTACTATTTTTGATGCAATTGTGAATGGAATTGTTTTCCTGATTTCTCTTTCTGCTAGTTCACCATTAGAGTATAGAAATCGAACAGATTTCTGCGTATTAATTTTGTATCACGTAACCCTACTGAATTCAGATATTAGATCTAGTAGTTTTGTAGTGGATTCTTTAGGGTTTTTTATATACAAAATCATGTCATCTGCAAACAGGGACAGTTGATTTCTTCCTTACCAATCTGGATGCCTTTTATTTCTTTGTATTGTCTGATTGCTGTGGCTAGGACCTCTAGAACTATGTTGATTAAAAGTGGGGAGAGGAGTTCCAGGAAGATGGCGGCGTGAGCAGGGTGGCGGAAATCTCCTCCCAAACCATATATATCTATGAAAATACAGCAAATACAACTATTCCTCAAAGAAAGACCAGAAGATATAGGACAGCGCACAGCCTGCATCTGCACCTGGGAGGACTTGGCACCCCGCGAGGCGGGTAAGATATGGAACTGGGACCCGAGCACTCCCCCACCCCAGTGCACTGGCGGGAGGAGAGGATCAGAGCCGGGAGGGAGTGGAAGTACAGACCCGTGAAATAACCAGCCCTGGTGATCTGCACCGGGAGTGCTGACACACATCGTGTGTTGTACCGGATATTGGAGAGGCATAAAATGCAGGATTTGAGCTGGGAATGTGCCTGGGTCCTTGCAGCAGCCTCCCCAGGACAAAAGAAAAGCACGCGCTTTTTTTTGCGATCTTAAAGAGGCAAGGGCCTGGGATCATCCCAGTACACTTGGCTCGGCAGGCTGAGGGTCCTGAGGAATTTCGGACCCCTTGGCTGGCGACGGTGAAAAAGTAGCCGCACTGAAACTTCACATAGAGAACAACAGCCGCCCATTCGTTCCCACCCCGGCCAGAGCTACAAAGGGCCTGGTGTAGCTGCGCAGCCGCGGCTGTGGAGTAGTGCAGCAACAGCACCACCTACAGCATACTTACAGAAACTACTCCCGGTGGGCATATTTTTTTTTCCTTTCCTTTCTTTTCTTTCCTTCTTTTTTTTAATTGTTTTTTTTTTAAGTCTTAAAGAGCTCAGCTGACATACGTGGCACCTACCAGTGACCACTTCTATTCCCATGAAAAGAGACAGGAATGTGGTACAGACCAAGCTCACCCAGACCCAGACAACACCACAGAGGGAGACTGAAGGGATGGAAATGCACAATCTTCCTGAAAAAGAATCCAGAATAAAAGTCATAAACATGCTGATGGATCTACAGAGAAATATGCAAGAGCTGGGGGAGGAAGTGAGGGAAGTCAGGAAAGACAATGCAGAAATGAGACAAGTCATCGATGGGCTTAGCAGCAGACTGAACAAGATGCAAGAGGCTGTTAATGGAATAGAAACCAGAGAACAGGAATACAGACAAGCTGAGGCAGAGAGAGATAAAAGGATCTCTAGGAATGAAAGAATATTAAGAGAACTGTGTGACCAATCCAAACGGAACAATATTCGCATTATAGGAGTACCAGAGGAAGAAGAGAGAGAAAAAGGGATAGAAAGTGTCTTTGAAGAAATAATTGCTGAAAACTTTCCCTCGCTGGGGAAGGAAGTAGTCTCGCAGTCCACCGAAGCTCATAGATCTCCCAACACAAGGGACCCAAGGAAGACAACACCAAGACACATAATAATTAAGATGGCAAAGATCAAAGATAAAGACAGGGTATTAAAGGCAGCTAGAGAGAGAAAAAGATCACCTACAAAGGAAAACCCATCAGACTATCATCAGACTTCTCAACAGAAACCTTACAGGCCAGAAGAGAATGGCATGATATATTTAACGTTATGAAACAGAAGGGCCTCGAACCAAGAATATTCTATCCGGCACGATTATCATTTAAATATCATGGAGGGATTAAACAATTTCCAGACAAACGAAAGTTGAGAGAGTTTGCCTCTCATAAACCACCACTACAGGATATCTTAAACAGACTGCTCTAGAGGGAAGCACCCCTAAGGCTAAAAAGATGTCACCAGAGAAAATATAATCATAGCAAAGAAAGCAGACCATACAAATACTAACTAAAGGCAAAGAATAAAACACCTAGTATATAAAGAATAGAGGAGGAAGAATAAGAAGGAAGAGAAATAAAGAAACATCAGACGGTGTTTACAATAACTTAACAAGAAAGTTAAGTTACATGGTTAGATAGTAAAAAAGCAACCCTCGAACCATTGGTAACCAAGAATCTGAAGCCAACAATGGCAATAAGTACATATCTATCGATAATCACCCTAAATGTAAATGGACTGAATGCACCAATCAAAAGACACAGAGTAACAGAACAGATAAAAAAGCAAGACCCATCTATATGCTGCTTACAAGAGACTCACCTCAAACCCAAAGATATACACAGACTAAAAGTGAAAGGATGGGAAAAGCTACTGCATGCAAACAACAAGGAGAAAAAAGCAGGTGTGGCAGTACTTGTATCAGACAAAATAGACTTCAAAATGAAGAAAGTAGCAAGAGATAAAGAAGGATATTACATAATGATAAAGGGGTCAATCCAACAAGAGGATATAACCCTTATAAATATATATGAACCCAACACGGGAGCACCGGCATATGTGAAACAAATACTAACAGAATTAAAGGAGGAAATAGAAAGCTCTGCATTCATTTTAGGTGACTTCAACACACCACTCACTCCAAAGGACAGATCAACAAAGACAGAAAATAAGTAAAGACACAGAGACACGGAACAACACACTAGAACAGATGGACGTAACAGACATCTACAGAACTCTACACCCAAAAGCAACAGGATACACATTCTTCTCAAGTGCACATGGAACATTTTCCAGAATAGACCACATACTAGGCGACGAAAAGAACCTCAGTAAATTCAAAAATATTGAAATTCTACCGACCAACTTCTCAGATCACAAAAGTATAAAACTAGAGATAAATTTTAGAAAGAAAACAAAAAGGCTCACAAATACATGGAAACTTAACAACATTCTCCTAATTAATCAATGGGTTAACGACCAAATCAAAACAGAAATCAAAGAATATATGGAGACTAATGACAACAACAACACAAAGCCACAACTTCTGTGGGACGCAGCAAAGGCAGTTCTAAGAGGAAAGTATATTGCAATCCAGGCCTATTTAAAGAAGGAAGAACATTCCCAAATGAATAGTCTACAGACACAATTACTGAAATTGGAAAAAGAAGAACAAATGAGACCCAAAGTCACTAGTAGGAGGGACATCATAAAGATCAGAGAAGAAATAAATAAAATTAAGAATAATACAATAGAAAAAAATCAATGAAACCAAGAGCTGGTTCTTTGAAAAAATAAACAATATAGATAAACCCCTAGACAGACTCATTAAGAGAAAAAGAGAAAATACACACATAAACAGAATGAGAAATGAGAAAGGAAAAATAATGACAGACCTCACAGAAATACAACGAATTATAAGAGACTATTATGAGAATCTATATGCTAACAAGCTGGAACACCTAGAAGAAATGGACAACTTCTTAGAAAAATACAACCTTCCAAGACTGACCAAGCAAGAAACAGAAAAACTAAACAGACCAATCACCAGCAACGAAATTGAATTGGTAATCAAAAAACTACCCAAGAACAAAACCCCCGGACCCGATTCATTCACCTCTGAATTCTAACAGACATATATAGAAGAAATAACACCCATTCTCCTTAATGATTTCCAAAAAATAGAAGAGGAGGGAATACTTCCAAACTCATTCTATGAAGCCAGCATCACTCTAATACCAAAACTGGGCAAAGACCTAACGAAAAAAGAAAATTACAGAGCAATATCCCTGATGAACATAGATGCAAAAATGCTCAACAAAATATTAGCAAACCGAATTCAAAAATACATCAAGAGGATCATACACCATGATTAAGTGGGATTCATCCCAGGGGTGCAAGGATGGCACAACATTCGAAAATCCATCAACATCATCCACCACATCAACAAAAAGAAGAACAAAAACCACATGATCATCTCCATAGATGCTGAAAAAGCATTTGACAAAATTCAGCATCCATTCATGATTAAAACTCTCAACAAAATGGGTACAGAGGGAAATAGCTCAACATCATAAAGGCCATATATGACAAACCCACAGCTAACATCATACTTAACAGTGAGAAGCTGAAACTTTTCATCCAAGATGGGGAACATGACAGGGATGCCCACTCTCTCCACTGTTATTCAACATAGTACTGGAGGTCCTAGCCATTGCAATCAGACAAAACAAAGATATACAAGGCATCCAGATTGGCAAGGAAGAAGTCAAATTGTCACTATTTGCAGATGACATGATACTGTACATAAAAAACCCTAAAGACTCCACTCCAAAACTACTAGAACTTATATCTGAATTCAGCAAAGTTGCAGGACAAAATTAACACAGACATCTGTTGCGTTCCTATACACTAACGATGAACTAACAGAAAGAGAAATCAGAAAAACAATTCCATTCACAATTGCATCAAAAAGAAAAAATACCTAGGAATAAACCTAACGAAGGAAGTGAAAGACCTGTACTCTGAAAACTACAAGACACTCCTAAGAGAAATTAAAGAGGACACTAACAAATGGAAATGCATCCCATGCTCTTGGCTAGGAAGAATAAATATTGTCAAAATGGCTATACTACCTAAAGCAATCTACAGATTCAATGCAATCCCTATCAAAATACCACCAGCTTTCTTCAATGAACTGGAACAAATAATTCTAAAATTCATATGGAACCACAAAAGACCCCGAATAGCCAAAGCAATCCTGAGAAGGAGGAATAAAACAGGGGGAATTACACTCCCTGACTTCAAGCTCTACTACAAAGCCACAGTAATCAAGACAATTTGGTATTGGCACAAAAACAGACCCACAGACCTGTGGAACAGAATAGAAAATCAAAACATAAACCCAAACATATACAGTCAATTAATATTTGATAAAGGAGCCTTGGATATACAATGGGGAGATGACAGCCTCTTCAGCAGCTGATGTTGGAAAAACTGGACAGCTACATGTAAGAGAATGAAACTGGACAACTCTCTATCCCCATACACAAAGGCAACTGAAAATGGATCAAAGACCTGAATGTAAGTCATGAAATCATAAAACTCTTAGAAAAAAATATAGCGAAAAATGTCTTGGACATAAACATGAGCGACTTCTTCATGAACATATCTCCCCAGGCAAGGGAAACAAAAGCAAAAATGAACAAGTGGGACTATATCAAGAAGCTGAAAAGCTTCTGTACAGCAAAGGACACCATCAGTAGAACAAAAAGACATCCTACAGTATGGGTGAATATATTCATAAATGACGTATCCGATAAGGGCTTGACATCCAAAATAATATAAAGAACTCGCGCACCTCAACAAACATAAAGTAAATAATCCAATTAAGAAGTGGGCAGAGGACATGAATAGACACTTCTCCAAGGAAGAAACTCAGATGGCCAACAGGCACATGAAAAGGTGCTCCACATCACTAATCATCAGAGAAATGCAGAATAAAACCACAATGAGATATCACCTCACACCAGTGAGGATGGCGAACATGCAAAACAGAAAGAACAAGAAATGTTGGTGAGGATGTGGAGAAAAGGTAACCCTCCTACACTGCTGATTGGAATGCAAATTAGTTCAACCTTCGTGGGAAGCAGTATGGAAGTTCCTCAAAATCTCAAAATAGAAATACCATTTGACCCAGGCATCTCACTTCTAGGAATTTACCCTAAGAGTGCAGCAGCCCAGTTTGAAAAAGACATATGCACCCCTGTGTTTATCGCTGCACAATTTACAATAGCCAAGAAATGGAAGCAACCTAAGTGTCCATCCGTAGATGAATGTATAAAGAAGAGGTGGTACATATACACAATGGAATATTATTCAGCCATAAGAAGAAAACAAATCCTACCATTTGCAACAAAATGGATGGAGCTAGAGAGTATCATGCTCAGTGTAAACGCCAAGCCGAAAAAGAGAAGTACCAAATGATTTCACTCATATGTGGAGCATAAGAACAAAGAAAAAACTGAAGGAACAAAACAGCAGCAGACTCAGAACCCAGGAATGGACTAATAGTTACCATTACAGAAAGGGACTGGGGAGGTTGGGTGGGAAGGGAGAGACAAGGTGGAAGAAGGGGCATTATGGTTAGCATATATAGTGTTGCAGGTCTCGGGGAGTGCTGTATAACTCAGAGAAGACAAGTAGTGACTCTGTAACATCTCACTACGCTGATGGACAGTGAATGTAATGGGGTTCGTGGGGGCGACCTGATGAATGGGGTAGTTTAATCACCATAATATTGCACATGTAATTGTAGATTAAAGATACCAAAATAAAGTATAAAAATAAATAAATAAATGTGGGGACAGTGGGCTTCCTTGTCTTGTTCCTGATCTAAAGGAAAAGCTTTCAGCTTCTTGCTGTTAAGTATAATGTTGACTGTGGGTGTGTCATATATGGCCTTTATTATGTTGAAGTACTTGCCCTCTATACCCATTATGTTGAGAATTTTTATCATGAATGGATGTTGAGTTTTATCAAATGCTTCTTCAGCATGCATGGAGATGATCATGTGGTTTTTGTCCTTCTTTTTGTTGATGTAGTGGATGATGTTGATGGATTTTCGAATGTTGTACCATCCTTGCATCCCTGGGATGAATCCCACTTGGTCGTGATGGATGATCTTTTTGATATACTTTTCAATTCAGTTTGCTAATATTTTTTGAGTATTATTGCATCTGCGTTCATCAGGGTTATTAGTTTGTAGTTTTCTTTTTTGAGGTGTCGTCCTTGCCTGGTTTTTGTAGTAGAGTGATGTTGGCCTCACAGAATGAGTTTGGGAGTATTCCCTCCTCTTCTACTTTTTGGGAAACTTTAAGAAGGATGGTATTAGGTCGTAACTCAGTGTTTGATAAAATTCAGCAGTGAAACCATCTGGTCCAGGTTTTTTGTTCTTAGGTAGTTTTTTGATTACCAGTTCAATTTCTTGGCTGGTAATTGCTCTATTCAAATATTGTTTCTTCCCTGGTGAGCCTTGGAAGGTTATATTTTTTTAGAAATTGTCCGTTTCTTCTAGATTATCCAGTTTGTTAGCATATAATTTTTCATAGTATTCTCTCATAATTCTTCGTATTTCTGTGGTGTCTGTAGTGATTTTTCCTCTCTCATTTCTGATTTTGTTTATGTGTGTAGACTCTCTTTTTTTCCTGATAAATTTGGACAGGGTTTTATCTATTTTGTTTATTTTCTCTAAGAACCAACTTCTTCTTTCATTGATTCTTTCTATTGTTTTAGTCTTCTTAATTTTACTTATTTCTACTCTAATCTTTATTATGTCCCTCCTCCTACTGTCTTTGGGCCTCATTTGTTCTTCCTTTTCTAGTTTCTTTAATTGTGAGTTTAGACTGTTCTTTTGGGATTGTTCTTCTTTCCTGAGGTAGGCCTGTATTGGAATATATTTCCCTCTTAGCATGGCCTTCACTGCGTCCCACAGATTTTTTGGTGTTGAATTATTGTTGTCATTTGTCTCCATGTATTGTTTGATGTCTGTTTTTATTTGGTAGTTGATCAGTTGGTTTTTTAGGAGCATGTTATTAGGCCTCCACGTGTTTGTGCACTTTTTCATTTTCTTTAAGTAATTTATTTCTAGTTTTATACCTTTGTGATCTTAGAAGCTCGTTGGAATAATTTCAATCTTTTTGAATTTACTGTGACTCTTTTTGTAGCCTAGTATATGATCTATTCTTGAAAATGTTCCATGTGCACTTGAGAAGAATGTGTATCCTATTGCCTTTGGATGGAGTGTTCTGTAGATGTCCGTTAGGTCCACCTGTTCTAATATGTTGTTCAGTGTCTCTGTCTCTTTATTTATTTTCTGTCTGGTTGATCTGTCCTTTGGAGTGAGTGGTGTGTTGAAGTGACCCAAAATGAATGCACTGCATTCTATTTCCTCCTTTAATTCTGTTAGTATTTGTTTCCCATATTTAGGTGGTCCTGTGTTGGGTGCATAGATATTTATAATAGTTATACCCTCTTGTTGCACTGACCGCTTTATCATTATGTAATGTCCTTCTTTTTCTCTTGTGACTTTCTTTGTTTTGAAGTGTGTTTTGTCTGATACAAGTACTACAACTCCTGCTTTTTTCTTCCTATTAGTTGCATGAAATACCTTTTTCCATCCCTTTACTTTCAGTCTGTGTATGTCTTTGGGTTTGAAGTGAGTCTCTTGTAGGCGGCCTATAGATGTTTCTTGTTTTTTTTATCCATTCAGTAACTCTATGTCTTGATTGGTGCATTCAGACCATTTACATTTATGGTGATTATCGATAGGTATGTACTTATTCCCATTGCAGCCTTTAGATTTTGGTTTCTAAAGGTTCACGGGTAATTCCCTTACTATTTAACAATCTAATTTAACTCACTTCGTATGCTATTACAAACACAACCTAAAGATTCTTTTTTCTTCCTCCTCCATTCTTTGTAGGTTATGAATCGTATTCTGTACTCTTTTTGTATCCCTTGGGTGACATCTATTTAATGTTAGGAATACTTCCATCTATAGGAGTCCCTCCAAGATGCACTGTAGAAGTGGTTTGTGGGAGGAAAATTCTCTCAGCTTTTGCTTATCTGGAAATTGTTTAATCCCTCCTTCAAATTTAAATGATAACTTTGCCGGGTGGAGTATTCTTGGTTCAAGGCCCTTCTGCTTCATTGCATTAAATATATCATGCCACTCCCTTCTGGCCTGTAAGGTTTCTGTTGAGAAATGTGATGATAGCCTAATGGGATTTCCTTTGTATGTGATCTTTTTTTTTTCTCTCTGGCATCTTTTAAAAGTCTGTCTTCATCCTTGATCTTTACCGTTTTAATTATTATATGCCTTGATGTTGTCTTCCTTGCATCCCTTGTGTTGCGGGATCTGTGCACCTCCATGGCTTGAGAGACTATCTTCTTCCCCATATTGGGGAAGTTTTCAGCAATTACCTCCTCAATGACACTTTCTATCCCTTTTTCTCTCTCTTCTTCTTCTGGTACCCCTATTATGCAAATATTGTTCCGTTTGGATTAGTCACACAGTTCTCTCACTATCCTTTCATTCTTAGAGATTCTTTTTTCTCTCTGTGCCTCAGCTTCTTTGTATTCCTCTTCTCTAATTTCTATTCCATTTCCCGTGTCTTCTACTACATCTAATCTGCTTTTAAATCCATCCATTGTATGTTTCATTTCAGATTGGTAACTTCTTAATGATTGAATCTCTGTCTTAAATTTGGTACTGAGTTCTTGAATTTTTTTCTGTACCTCCATTAGCATGTTTATGATTTTTATTTTGAAGTCTCTTTCAGGAAGATTGGTGAGTTCAGTTTCATTTGTCCCTTTTTCTGGGGTTTGTGAGATTTTGGTCTGTACCATGTTCTTTTGTTGACGTTTCATATTTCTGTGTTGTGCCCTGTTGCCCAGAAGCTCCAGTCTCTCGAACTGCTCAGCCCATAGAGTGAGGTTGGGGGTCGTAGAGGAGTGGAGCTGGTGCCTGGTGGGAAGAAATGTCTGTTTCCTGACTCCCATCTTCCCTGCCTGTCTCCAGTTTCACCACCAGTGGGCCGAGCACACAGGTGTAAACCTCTGTGCTTGGCGTCTCTAGGTGTTGTAGGTGAGGTGTCTCTCTGGCTGGCTTGACGTCAGAGCAGTGGACTGCCAGTTTGCAAGCCGGTGCTGTCAGGCCAGGAGGAAGGCTCAGCAGGCTGTGTATCACAGTGGAGGGCCTCGGAGCTCAGTAGCCTGCTGGGGGGATGGAGCGCCTGAAGCTCCCCAATGTTCCCAATCTGCTGGGCAGAGAGTGCCCGAACAACCTTGTCCCCCTATCCTTTCTCCCGCGCAGCAAGCTCCCTGCAAACCGCGCACCTTCAGCAGCCCTGTCGCTGCTAAGAAGGCTCTCAGACTGCCTGCCTTTCCCTTGTCTCAGAGCGGCCGGGTGTGGATTCCATCCTACACAAATGGCCGGTATCTGTCTCTCAAGCACTCTGCCTGTTCCAGCTCCCCATCCTCCAGAGCACCACACAATGTAGATTTTTACTTGCAAAGCAGATCTCCAGGGCTAGGTGTTCAGCAGTCCCAGGCTTCCACCCCCTCCCCTTTTCTGTTTTATTCCTCCTGCTAGTGAGCTGGGGTGGGAGAAGGGTTCAGATGCCACCGGATCAAGGCTTTCATATGTTACCCTGTTTTGTGAGGTCTGCTCTGTTCCTGAGTTTTATATGCCATGTGGTCCAGCCTTCTTTCCTGTTGCTGTTTTAGCGTTAGTTGTATTAACTATATTTTGACATTATCTGTGGTTTTGGAAAGAGTTCTCTGTCTCACCTCTCATGCCACCATCTTGAATCCTCTCCCAGTGCCTCTTTCGACCATTTTTGATTGAGTTGGTAGTTTACTTATTGAGTTTTAATAGTTCTTTGCATAGTTTGGATAACTGTCCTTTAGCATATGTGTCTCTTGCAGATATTTTCTCCCATCTCTGGCTTGTTTCCTCATTCTGCTGACATTGTCTTTTATAGAGCAAAAGTTTTTAATTTAATAAAGTCCATCTTATTATTTCTTTCATGGATAATGCCTTTGGTGTTAAGTCATCCCCATATTCAAGGTCATTTTATTTTCTTCTGTGTTATCTTCTAGGAGTTTTATAGTTCTGATTTTACATTTAGGGCTATGATCCATTTTGAATTAATTTTTGTGAATAGTATAAGGTCTGTGTCTAGAATTGGGTTCTTTGCACATGTATGCCCAGTTGTCCAGCACCGTTTATTGAAAAAGGTTGCCTTTGCTCATTGTATTGCCTTTGCTTCTTTGTCAGAGATCAATTTACATGGGTCTGTACCTGGGCTCTTCTTTTGTATTGATCTGTTTGGTCTTTCACCAATACTACACTGTCTTGATTGCTTTTGCTTTATAGTAAGTCTTGAAGTCAGGTATTGTTAGTCCTCCACCTTTGTTGTTCAGTAGTGTTAGCTATTCTGTCTTTTGCCTTTCCATACGAACTTTAGAAGTAGTGTGTCAGTATCCACAAAGTAACTTGCTAAGATTTTAATTGAGATTGCATTGAATCTGGAGACCAAGTTGGGAGGAACTGACATCTTGACAATATTGAATCTTCCTATGAACATTGTTTAAGATTGACTTCTCTTACATTTAGTAGCTTTTATTTTTTCTACCGTCAGATTTTCCTGCTTACGTTTGTTATTTCTTCCATTGCCTTTATGTTTAGAAAATCCTTCCTTATATTGAGCTCACATAATATCATTTATTCCCTTTTAATATGTGTTTGTAAGCACTTCAACACATCTGGATTTTATTTTGTATGGAATAAAGTGATAGTCTAACCCTCTCCCTTCAAGTACAGTTATTTTTCCCTAAAGCATTTCCTGTTGATTTATCAAGAATACATATATATACATATACAATAATTGGTCTTCCAAAACTTTTTCCTAACTCTTATGGAGGGACTTGTATATTTTCCCAATTTTGGATTATGGTCAGGTGGGAAGAGTAGGAAAGTGGTCATATCTTGTATGGCTGCGTCTTGGAAAAGCCACCTACTGAACCCATTTCCCTGCTAAGCATGCTTGCTGGTGCCAGAGGCAAACTCCTAGGGTGTATATGAATCTCCCCACCTATCTTCATAGATTCTTACGTGCCCCTTGGAGAGGCATTGTCCTGCTTCCCTTGGAGAGTCACTACCATACTGAATTACCTCTAGGCTGTGAGTCCCATGAAGATGTGACCTGTGAGTGTATTGCTTCCCAGTTGTCTTTTTAGTATCTCACTTAGTGTAGGGCACAAATATCTGAGTGGATAAGTGAGCCACTATTACCAGTGAGAATGTGCCATAACCTTCTGATAGGTCTGAGATAGAATCAAGGTTGAGATATTTTATATGTATATATATATATAAAACACACACACCCACACACACCCCCCCTCCCCGCTTTGAAGGGCATTGCATTCATGCAGCCAGGCTACCTTTTCCATATTTCTCATGCTAAACATGCTAAAGCTGCATGTGGCAATCACCAGGGGCTGCTACCTAGCCCTCCACCCCAGAGATACAGTGTGGCACAGGGATATTTTTAAGTTCTTTGGGTGATTCTAAAGTGCAGCCAAGGTTAATAATAACTTCTCTATAAAAAGTTTGTTCTTTTTAAGTCTTGTTTATATTTGTTTAAGGATTCAATTAAATGGTTGGATTCCTGGGGAAATGTGCATATCAGACTTCCTAAAGATCATTGGTCCTGTATGCACATTTTAATAGCTGGGGAGATTTTGCCCAAAGTACTCCTTTGCTGAGTACTTTGGAAGTAGTTACAATAATATAGGGCCTTATCTAACATGGCTGTCTGTTTTCCAGGTCAGCATGGATTCCTGGCTCATTCTTGTTCTGCTGGGCAGTACTGTGATATGCGTAGGTGCCAATAATACTACCACAGGTAAATTGTCACTTGATAAGACTGGTTTTCAGAAGATAATTTTGCTTTTACATTTAATAACCCAAAATTGAAGACGTAGGTGGTATTAAAGAAAGAAAAATATTAGTTTTACTTAAAAGTGATAGTAAGTGTATGTCTTTGGAAATCTCTGCATCATATTGAATGCTCAACATTCTTCTGTATACCACATAGTACTCTAAATAAATAGACTGTTCATTCCTAAAAAGTAAAAAAAAAAAAAGAAAAAGTTGCAATTCGTGACTCATATACACTGATTCTGAGGAACTAAGTAAAGAATCTAAGTTATTCCTCCCTCAGACAGTAGTCCTTTGGAGGTGGTAGGAAGGTCCAGCATTAGGTAATGGGTACAAGAGTGTGTATCTGGTCTTTGTTTGGTCTCCAAGTGTTTAAGAGTTTATTAGGGCTTGCTTTGAGTCTCGTAACTTTTGAGCTAATGTATTCTTCGTGTGATATTAACTTATTTTTTTGGTGTTTGTAGTTTCACCTTCAGTAAGCATTACAAGATCTATTAAAACATCGACAGCGGAGTCAGTTAAAGAAGAGACCAAAACTTCAAATCCTACTTCTTCAGTAACTTCTCTTTCTGTGACACCAACATTTAGCCCAAGCCTAACTCTGGGAGCCACCTATGTAACCATTGTCAATTCTTCAGACTCTGACAATAGGACCACAAGAACAGCAACCACTGATTCTGTAGTCACTACAGTTTCACCAAATGGAACAGGGCTTCCAGATACCAGAACAAAACCTTGGGAGGGGAATTTCAGCACTGCAGTGACCACTCCAGAAACTTTCCCTCCTTCAGGTACTAGAAATGGTTTCTATTTGTTCTTGTTTTGGCTCTTTGAATCTATTCACCCTTTTATTTATTTTTGTTTGTGTTTTCTAGCCATAAAATTTCTTGACCTATGTAAAATTGTCTGAGCAAAGTAATGAAACCTAAGTATAGGGAATTCTCAGGAATATCCAGTTAACATAAGAGTTAAGAGGAAAAGAAGAAAGATTCTGGGGGATATCCTGGTTAGCATGGGATCCTGGTTAGATTGGGGAGGTTTAATTATGTTTAAAGGTAGAGAAGAAAGTTGAAAATACAAGCTAAGGGGGAAGTAATTGATGCTAGAGAGTAAGATGAAAGGATACAGAAGTTGAGTCATAGGATTAGCCTTGAATGGAAGGGATCCATGGGGATGAGACCATGGGCCTTGGTGTCCATAACAATTAGATGTGGAGTGGGAGGCCTGTGACCAGGGGTGGGGTTAGAAAGAGAAGCTTAGGGAAATGGTTAAGTTGCTCTGCCTGTTTGTTCAGGGCCTCAGCCCAACCCACTTCTCTCCTTCAAGTCACTGGTTGAATTGCAAGTGGCTCCAGAGATAGGATCAGAGCCCTCAGTCTGAGACCATGTGGGGAAGGGCAGTTTTCTGACCTCTTTGAGTCTCAGAGTCCTGGTCTGTAAAAGAGCAAAGTAATGAAACCTAGATAGAAGGAATTCTTAGGAATATCTGGTTAACATACAGTTAAGAAGAAAGATTCTGGGAAATATCCTTTGAGGGTCCCTCAAAGGGCTTCTGCAAGGAATAAAAGAAATAACTATCCCCCGATAGCTATGTAACTGTCATCCTAGCAAACATCTCTGTTCCTTCCTGTAGTCTTATTCCCTTGGCTCATATTTCTTGTCAGTTAGATGGTGAGTGCCCCTAGGTGGAATTACATTTGGCTCATGGGGAGCATTCAGAAAGTTATCTCCTGAACTGAATCTCATTTGGCTACTACAGATGACATGTTTTAGCTAGACCTACAACCTGGACCCTGTCTGTTTTAATCCCATGTTTTGTACTGTTAGAGACTGTAACATTTGCAGGTAAGAGCACAGTCTGCTGAGCCATACTACATAAGTTTGAATTCCATCTGTGCTATGCAGTAGCTGTGCAACCATAGGCAAGCGTATATAATCTCTGTATCTCAGTTTCTTCAACTGTAAAATAAGAATGAGTGATGATAATAGTATTTGTCTCAGAGAAGAGCTATTAGGATTAAATGAATTACTATGGGTAAAGCATTCACAATGGCACCTGTATATGGGATACACTTTTTTTTCTGATCATGTCTTTTAATTTATTTTTTATTATTATTTTTTAAATTTATTCATTATCATTAATCTACAGTTACATGTGCAATATTACGGTGATTAAACTACCCCCATCATCAGGTCCCCCCCACCAACCCCATTACAGTGACTGTCGATCAGCGTAGTGAGGTGCTATAGAATCACTCCTTGTCTTCTCTGAGTTGTACAGCCCTCCCCTTGCCCCACTAACATTACATCTGCTAATCATAATGCCCCTTTTTCCCCCTTGTCTCTCCCTTCCCACCCATCTTCCCCAGTCCCTTTCCCTTTGGTAACTATTAGTCTGTTCTTGGGTTCTGTGACTCTGCTGCTGTTTAGTTCCTTCAGTTTTTTCTTTGTTCTTATACTGCACACATGAGTGAAATCATTTGGTACTTGTCTTTTTCGGCTTGGCTTATTTCACTGAGCATAATATGCTCTGGCTCCATCCATGTTGTTGCAAATGGTAGGATTTGTTTTCTTCTTATGGCTGAATAATATTCCATTGTGTATATGTACCACATCTCCTTTATCCATTCATCTACTGATGAACACTTAGGTTGCTTCCATGTCTTGGCTATTGTAAATAGTGCTGCGATAAACATAGGGGTGCATCTGTCTTTTTCAAATTGGGCTGCTGCACTCTTAGGGTAAATTCCTAGGAGTGGGATTCCTGGGTCAAATGGTATTTCTATTTTGAGTTTTTTGAGGAACCTCCATACTGCTTTCCACAATGGTTGAACTAATTTGCATTCCCACCAGCAGTGTAGGAGGGTTCCCTTTTCTCCACATCCTCACCAACATTTGTTGTTGCTTGTGTTTTAGATGTTGGCCATCCTCACTGCTGTGAGGTGGTATCTCATTGTGGTTTTAATCTGCATTTCTCTGATGACTAGTGATATGGAGCATCTTTTCATGTGCCTGTTGGCCATCTGAATTTGTTCTTGGGAGAAGTGTCTATTCATGTCCTCTGCCCACTTCTTAATTAGATTATTTGCTTTTTGTTTGTTGAGGTGCGTGAGTTCTTTATATATATTTTGGATGTCAACCCCTTATCGGATACGTCATTTATGAATATATTCTTCCATACCGTAGGATGTCTTTTTGTTCTACTGATGGTGTCCTTTGCTGTACAGAAGCTTTTCAGCTTGATATACTCCCACTTGTTCATTTTTGCTTTTGTTTCCCTTGCCTGGGGAGATATGTTCATGAAGAAGTTGTTCATGTTTATGTCCAAGAGATTTTTGCCTATATTTTCTTCTAAGAGTTTTATGGTTTCATGACTTGCATTCAGGTCTTTGATCCATTTTGAGTTGACTTTTGTGTATGGGGTTAGACAGTAGTCCAGTTTCATTCTCTTACATGTAGCTGTCCAGTTTTTCCAACACCAGATGCTGAAGAGGCTGTCATCTCCCCATTGTATATCCAAGGCTCCTTTATCAAATATTAATTGACTGTATATGTTTGGGTTAATGTTTGGATTTTCTATTCTGTTCACTGGTCTGTGGGTCTGTTTTTGTGCCAATACCAAATTGTCTTGATTACTGTGGCTTTGTAGTAGAGCTTGAAGTCAGGGAGTGTAATTCCCCCTGTTTTATTCCTCCTTCTCAGGATTGCTTTGGCTATTCGGGGTCTTTTGTAAGAATTTTAGAATTATTTGTTCCAGTTCATTGAAGAAAGCTGTGGGTATTTTGATAGGGATTGCATTGAATCTGTAGATTGCTTTAGGTAGTATAGCCATTTTGACAATATTTATTCTTCCTAGCCAAGAGCATGGGTTGAATTTCCATTTGTTAGTGTCCTCTTTAATTTCTCTTAGCAGTGTCTTATAATTTTCAGAGTATAGGTCTTTCACTTCCTTGGTTAGGTTTATTCCTAGGTATTTTATTCTTTTTGATGCAGTTGTGAATGGAATTGTTTCTCTGATATCTCTTTCTGTTAGTTCATCGTTAGTGTATAGGAAAGCAACAGATTTCTGTGTGTTAATTTTGTATCCTGCAACTTTGCTGAATTCAGATATAAGTTCTAGTAGTTTTGGAGTGGAGTCTTTAGGGTTTTCATGTACAATATCATGTCATCTGTCTTCACTAAATGTTTGTTAAAATTCAGCGGTGAAGCCATCTGGGCCAGGAGTTTTGTTCTTAGGTAGGTTTTTGATTATCAGTTCAATTTTGTTGCTGGGAATTGGTCTGTTGAGATTTTCTGTTTCTTTTTGGGTCAGTCTGGGAAGGTTGTATTTTTCTGGAAAGTTTTGCATTTCTTCTTGGTTATCCAGTTTGTTAGCATATAATTTTTCATAGTATTCTCTAATAATTCTTTGTAATTCTGTGGTGTCCATAGTGATTTTTCCTTTCTCATTTCTGATTCTGTTTATGTTAGTACACTCTCTTTTTTTCTTGGTAAGTCTGACTAGGGGTTTATCTATTTTGTTTATTTTCTAGAAGAACCAGCTCCTGCTTTCATTGATTCTTTCTATTGTTTTATTCTTCTCGATTTTATTTATTTCTACTCTAATCTTTATTATGTCCCTCCTTCTACTGACCTTGGGCCTCATTTGTTCTTCTTTTTCTAGTTTCATTAATTGTGAGATTAGACTGCTCATATGGGATTGTTCTTCTTTCCTGAGGTAGGCCTGTATTGCAGTATAATTTCCTTTTAACACAGCCTTCGCTGTGTCCCACAGATTTTGCGGTGTTGAATTATTGCTGTCCTTTGTCTCCATATATTGCTTGATCTCTGTTTTTATTTGGTCATTGATCCATTGGTTATTTAGGAGCATGTTGTGAAGCCTCCATGTGTTTGTGGGATTTTTCATTTTCTTTGCGTAATTTATTTCTAGTTTCCTACCTTTGTGGTCTGAGAAACTGGTTGGTACTATTTCAATCTTTTTGAATTTACCGACGGTCTTTTTGTGGCCTTGTATATGATCAATTCCTGAAAATGTTCCATGTGCACTTGAGAAGAATGTGTATTCTGCTACTTTTGTGTGTAGAGTTCTGTAGATGTCTGTTAGGTCCATCTGTTCTAATGTGTTGTTCAGTGCCTCTGTCTCCTTACTTATTTTCTGTCTGGTTGATCTGTCCTTCAGATTGAGTGGTGTGTTGAAGTCTCCTAATATGAATGCATTGCATTCTATTTCTCCTTTTAATTCTTTTAGTATTTGTTTCACAAATGTAGGTGCTCCTGTGTTGGGCGCATAGATATTTATAATGGTTATATCTTCTTGTTGGATGATCCTTTTATCATTATGTAATGTCCTTGTTTGTCTCTTGTGACTTTCTTTGTTTGAAATCTATTTTGTCTGGTACAAGTACTGCAACTCCTGCTTTTTCTCCCTATGAGTTGCATGAAATATCTTTTTCCATCCCTTCACTTTTAGTCTGTGTATGTCTTTGGGTTTAAAATGAGTCTCTTGTAGGCAGCATATAGATGGGTCTTGTTTTTTTGTCCATTCAGTGACTCTATGCCTTTTGATTGGTGCATTCAGTCCACTTATATTTATGGTGATTATTGATAGATAGGTATGTACTTATCCGCTTTAGATTTGTGGTTACCAAAGGTTCAAGGCTAACTTCCTTACTATCTAAGAGTCTAACTTAACTCACTTAATATGCCATTACAAACACAATCTAAAGATTCTTTTTTTTTTCTTTCTCCTCCATTCTTTTTATATTAGGTATCATATTCTGTACTCTTTGTCTATTCCTTGATCGACTTTGGAGATAGTTATTTTAATTTTTAGATTTGCTTAGTAATTAGCTGTTCTACCTTCTTTACTGTGGTTTTATTACCTCTGGTGAGAGCTATTAAACCTTAGGAACACTTCCATCTATAGCAGTCCATCCAAAATACACTGTAGAGATGGTTTTTTGGAGGTAAATTCTCTCACCTTTTGCTTATCTGGAAATTGTTTAATCCCTCCCTCCAATTTAAATGATAATCTTGGGGATAAAGTAATCTTGGTTCAAGGTCCTTCTGCTTCATTGCATTAAATACATCATGCCACTCCCTTCTGGCCTGTAAGGTGTCTGTTGAGAAGTCTGATGATAGCCTAATGGACTTTCCTTTGTGTGTGATCTTATTTCTCTTTCTGGCTGCTTTTAATAGTCTGTCCTTATCCTTGATCTTTGTCATTTTAATTACTATATGTCTTGGTGTTGTCTTCCTTGGGTCCCTTGTGTTGGGAGATCTGTGCAACTCCATGGCTTGAGAGACTATCTCCCTCCCCATATTGGGGAAGTTTTCAGCAGTTACCTCCTCAATGACACTTCCTATCCCTTTTTCTCTCTCTTCTTCTTCTGGTACCCCTATAATGCGAATGTTGTTCCGTTTGGATTGATCACACGGTTCTCTCAATATTCTTTTATTCTTAGAGATTCTTTTTTCTCTCTGTGCCTCAGCTTCTTTGTATTCCTCTTCTCTAGTTTCTATTTAATTTATCATCTTCTCCACCGTATCCAATCTGCTTTTAGTACCGTCCACTGTGCCCTTCAACAATTGTGTCTCTGACCGGAATTCATGCCTGAGTTCTTGAATATCTTTCCATACCTCTATGAGCATATTACTGATTTTTATTTTGAACTCCCTTTCAGGAAGAGTCATGAGGTTGATGTTATTTAAATCTTTCTCAGGAGTGGTATTAATAATTTTACTCTGAATCAGATTCTTTTGGCATTTCATATATGTATATGGTGCCCTCCAGTGCTCAGAAGCTCTACTCTCTGGAGCTGCTCAGCCCCTGAAGTAATTTTGGGGGTCGATGGGGAGTGGTATTGGTGCCTGGGGGTAAGAAAGAGGTGTTTCCTGCTTCCCGGGTTGCTATGCCTGTCTCCACTGCCTGAACCAGTGGGCTGAGCACACCAGGTATAAGCCTCAATGCTTTGCGTTTGTAGTTGCTGTAGGTAGATCTTCCCTGTGGCTGGGCTAATGCCAGGTTGGGTTTGCTGGTTTGCAAGTCAGGTAGGGCTGGTCGGAAGAAAGGTACAGTAGGTTGCATATCACAGAGGGGTTCCTTGGAGCTGTGTAGCCAGCCAGGGAGCTGGAGCATCTGAAGATTGTCTGAGGAGGAAGATTTCTTTTTCCTCCTTAAATATGAGAGTCTATATGGCAAAGCTCCCAACCTGCTGGGCAGAGTGCACCCGGACAATTTTGTCTACCTGTCCTCTGTCCTGAGCAGTATGCTCTGTCCAATTCTTGTCCCTTTAGCAGCCCTTTTGCTATGGGCTTCCTTGTTAGGAAGTCTCTTAGACTGCCCACCTTTCTTTTGTCCCAGAGCAGCCAGATATGGATCCCTGCTTTCCACAAGCACCTGGAATCTCAGTCTCTCCAGGAATTCTGCCTGTCTTAGCTTTCCAACCCTGTAATCATGAGAGTATCATGCAAGTAGCATGAATTGTAGGTTTGTGCTCTCAGAACAGATCTCCGTTGTTAGGTATTCAGCAGTCCAGGTCTCCACTCCCTCCCTGCTCGGTTTCTCCTCCCACTGGTGAGCTGTCGTGGAGGAAGGGCTTGGGTCCCGCCAGGCCACAGCTTTGGTACGTTACCCTGTTCTGTGAGGTCTGCTCTTTTCTCCAGGTGTGTGCAGTCTGGTGCAGTCCTCTTTCCTGTTGCTCTTTCAGGATTAGTTATATTATATTTTCGTATTATGTGCGATTTTAGGAGGAAGCCTGTATCTCATCTCTAATGCCGCCATCTTTAATCCCCCCAAGTGTTGATATTTTTGTTTTTACATATTTTTGGATTATCACAGTGACATTATTATTGTGAACTCCATTTATGATTGCTTTCCCTAAACAGCCTTTATAATATATTCATCTAGCACCTGCCAGATGCTCAGGATTCCAGAAAGGAAAAAAAAAATATTCCCTGTCTCATGGAAGACACATGTGAACACCAAGAATCAAAGTCCACTCAGCTATATGCTGTTGGATATACCACAAAGTGCTTGAGAGAACTTAAAAGACTCCTTGTACCTGGGGACTGGGAAGGAGGCGTGGAAGTTAGGTTTGGGCAGTTTTAATTAATACAGTGAGGAAAATAAGAATGTACCAGACAGCATAAAAGCAAGGAAACATGAAAGAGCAAGTCATATGTTTGAGGAGCTGTGCCCAGTTGATGTGCATGAGGTCAGGAGTGGCCAGAGGTAGCCTCTATAGAATGGGCTTGGTGGTGCATTGACCTCAGGAGTCAGTGTGTCTCCTGGTGATGATAAGGAAGGAAGTGACATGGTCATAATTTTGTTTTAGAAAGATAATTCCAAAGGCCTTAGGGAGGATAGATAGGCAGTATCAGTTAAGGTTTCTGAATAATAATTTGGCACAAGACAGCAGTGATTTGGCTCAGCCAAGTGGTTTGGGCTCTTGAGGCAACATGATGACTTTCTGTTTTTTGAGCCAGTAAGAAGCACTTAAAACATTACACCTTTGCCTTTTAGAGTTGGTAAATATTTCTACCAAAAAGTGTGGAGACATGACAGATAAGCCTTAGGAATTGAGGCTAGAGGATATGGCTTTTACTTCGTTGATTATTTTTGTAGTTGACTTAGGTGTGTCTCAGTCCTTACAAGACTCACCTGTCTACATGTGAGCCCTTAGAATAATATGACCCTTTGTTTTCTTGAAAAGGGGATATAACAAATATACATCTGTTGTTCCAGAACACCATTTTAGTATTTTTGAAATGCTACCCCTTGGTCTAGGAAGTGAGATTTTGCTAGAGTGAATGGTGGGGAGGGAAGGGGATAGACTGGTTTGCCTGCCTTGCCTAACCAGCCTGTATCATGCTAGGCTACCATTCCAGAGGACCTAGACTAGAACAAACATGAACACAATGAGACGACGAGTCTGTCCAGGTTAGGAAGAGCTCTAGGAAGGTGACTTGATCCTGAACCCATCTTCAAGATTAAGATTTAATACAGAAAACTGTAAATTCTCTCCTGTTTTCTTAATACATTTGAGTCTCCTTCGCTCACAGAGGCCTCTGGACATCTTTACCATCTGTATTGTTTTTAACCATATCAAAAACACGGATGTAATTCAGATGTCAAGATAAAACCTGACTTTCATGATAAAGGACTATTCTGGCCTGAAAGCTTGGAAGGGTTAGTGTTGTTGGTCCTGTAGTTTCTGAAGAGTCTGGAGAATAGTGTACTTAGTGTTCCTTGCTTTAAACTTACAGTTGTGTGATATGGGTAAGTTCATCTCTCAGTTTCCTCATTCATAAAATAGGGTTAATAACAGTATATATTTTAAGGTTGTTAGGATAATTGAATGATATAATGTGTGTGATGATTTGCTCTGTGCCAGGTGTATAAGTGCTTAAATATTAACTGTAATACTTTTTATTAATTTCTAAGTTATCTGGCTACTGTCTCCTTGTCATATTGCTTATAGTTGTCAATTCTACTGTTAGTGGTCATAAACGATACTGCACTGTTTTGTGCCTTCCTGTTACTCATTCCATCCATCCATCCATTCATTCATTCAGGACTTTTCCTGACCATGCCATCTTACATCATAGAAACCTCCCCCCGTTCTCTCTTTTATTCTGTCTTTTCTTCATAGCACTTATCACTACCTGTATTATATATTTCTTTATTTACCTGTCATTCTGTCTCCTCCACAAGAATTTAAGATTCATAAGGGCAAGGAATTTTAACTTGTTCACTACTATATCCTCAGGACCTGCTTGGCACGAACAGTCACTCATGTATTTATTGAATGAAAGAATAAATATTGAAGCAGGGATATCTGGGTGTGATCTTGAATCTGTGCCTTTAAGAAGTTTATAATTTGATGGACACATAATCAGTAAACTTAATTCATAATAATATGATGAGGACTGTACCATAGATAAGGGTTGTTCCAATGTTAATGGAAGTATAAGAAAGGAGCAATTACCCCCCTCCCCCCAATATAAGTGATATTTGCGTGAGAATTGTGTTAAGAAGAAACATGCTGATAACATTTTAGGTGAGGAGTCGGCAACACTTTTTCTATTTAAAGCCAGATAATAAATAATTTCAGTGTTGCAGCCATACTATCTCTGTCACATCTGCTCAGCTCTTTGTAGTGCAAGAGCAGCCATAGACAGCAGGTAAATGATGAATGTGGCTGTGCTCCAGTAAAAGGTTATTTACAAAAACGGGCAGTAGGCTACATTTGGACTATAGTTTCCCTGTTGTATAAAAAGGGATCTGCCTGTGTATAGGAAGCTAGACCAAGGTTCTCTGCTAGTATATGAGCTTCTGGATGCCAAGGCCCAATCTTTTACCTTCTGACACTTTGCAAATAATGCTTCTTTTAAATCTTCCATTAACTGTAAGAGGAGGAGAGTGGTGATGTATTTGCATTTCATAAAGCATTCCACAAGAGTTCCAGGAGATTGTCACACTACTACTAAGTAGGGTAGTAGGGATTTGAATTCCCAGGTCTGTCTGACCCTAAAGCCCATGCTCTGGAAATGACTCTATTTTGACCTTGTGGCGAAATGAAAATTTGGCTAGATAAATAACTCTAGGTTCAAAGTCCTTCCTAATAACTTGATAGACAGTGCACCATTGACTTCTAGCAGTGATATTTTAGGTGAGCAATCATATGTGAATCTGATTCTTATTCCTCTGTAGGGAACCTTCTTCTGGAAGTTTTTAAGGATAGCTTGTAGTTAGTTGGTTGATTTCAATCCAAAATTTCAAAAGTTTTGTCAGGATGCATCTAGGTAAAGATCTTTTTTCAATATGACTGCTCAACCTTGATGGTGCCTTTTGGCCTAATAACTCAGCAAACTTTGTTGTATAATTTCTTCCCTTCCTCCTTACTATTTTCTTCTTTGAAAACTCCTGTTAAATGGATATTAGAACCCCTAGATCTGTTCTGCAACCATCACCACCATCCATCTCCATGACTCTGTTCATCTTGTAAAATTGAAACTCCATACCCATTAAACAATAACTCCCCATTACCCCCTCCCTCCAGCTCCTGGCAACCACCATTTTACTTTCTATCTCTATGAATTCACCACTCTAGGTACCTCATGTAAGTGGAATCATAGTTTTTGTTTTTTGTGACTGGCTTATTCACTTAGCATAATGTCTTCAAGGTTCATCTGTATGTAGCACATGTCAGAATTTCCTTCCTTTTTAAAGCTGAAAATACACACATTGTATGCTTATATCACATTTTGCTTATCTGTTCATCCATCATTGGACAACTGGTTGCTTCTACATTTTAGCCATATGACTAATGCTGCTGTAACGTGGGTGTACAAATATCTCGAGATTCTGCTTTAGTTCATTTGGGCATATATCCAAAAGTGGAATTGTTTGATCATATGGTAATACTATTTTTAATTTTCTGTGGAACCACCATACTGTTTTCCACAGCAGCTGTGCCATTTTGCATTTTCACCAACAGTGCACAAGAGTTCTGATTTCTCCACATCCAGGCCAACACTTGCTATTTTCTGGGTTTTTTGGGTAGTAACCATCCTGATAGGTGTGAGATTGCTCCTTGTTTTATAGTGGCTTTTTTAAAAATCCATGCAGTGTCCTCTTGCATATTGCAATGTATTTTCAAAGATTTATTCTCTATTTTGTATTGCCTCTCTTTCCCAGAACTACCATTACTATCCTTTGTATTCATTGAGGTTGCCTGTGGGGCCCTGATTGAGCATTGCTCTAGAGCAGTGGTGGACAGGAGTGCTCACAGGTGTCCCTTCAGGAGGACAAACAGGGACATACTGTAAACTAAAGGCTCAGTCATGGTTTAAGTAGTTGGACACAGATCTCCTCTGGACAGCACTCCTTGTCTTTTTCCTTTCTCCTTGTTTATCTCCTGTGGCTACCAAGAATTCTCTCAGGCACCACCTATTCTTTTTCTGTCTTTAGGGCCCACCCAGGAAACCCTCTGTGAACCTAGTGTACCTAGCATTCATGTGCAATGGATGGACCCTCTCTCGATACCAATTCTAACCAAACCAAAAAAAGCATTTATGAAACAATCGGGAATGTTTAAACAGTAATTGAATATTAGAGTATATTAATGAATTTGTGTTGTTTTTCAAATAGCATAATGGTACTGTGATTATGTTAAGAATCCTTTTTTCTTAATGATAGATACTGAAGTCATTACAGTTGAGATGTTATGTCTCAGATTTGCTTTAAAATAACCCAGTGTGGTGGTTGTAGACCAGTGGTTCTCAGCTACAGGAGGTTTTCCTGCCAGAGGACATCTGGCAACATCTGGAGATGATTTTGATAATCAGATTGAAGGTTTGCTACTGGCATCTAGTAACTAGAGGCCAGGCATGTTGTTAAATATCCTATGGTGTCCACCACAGTGCCCCCACCACAGCACCCCCAAAACAGAGAGTTATTTAGCCCGAAATGTCGATAGTGCAAGGGTGAGAAACTCTGGTCTAGATGAAAAACAGTGGCACGCAGTGATTGTAATGCTGAAGTGGCGTGTTAAGTACATAGGGATTTCTTGTAGTGTTCTCTTTACTCCTGTGTAAGTTTGAAAGTTTTCCCTAATACAAAGTTTTTAAAATATTTTTTTTATTGAAAAGTATAAGTATTTTCTGAAAAACTTCCCCTCTGTGTAGAGCACTGCTTTTCCAGCTGAGTCTGGATGGGACACCACAGCTTGTTTTTCCGCTTGTGGATATCCTGGCCCTGTGTTAGCAAGCCTTTGGTTAAATACCATCCTGCCCACTTTCATCCCCAGTCCTTGTTGACTCGGAGCTTCAGGTGTTTCCAGGCCCAGACCAGTAGAACCAGTACTCACCTTTCAGCTGGAGGTTCTTCAGTTCTGAGTGATCTTTTCAGCAATCCGGTCTCATCTGCTCTGTCCTCTGCAAATCCCTCAAAGTTTCTGGTCTACTGATGCCACTCTTTGCTGCCTTCCAGATACGCTTTTGATTTATTAGTGTTTTCATATTTCTCCTATCATTTCACTGTACTTCTGGGAAGAGAAAAATGTATGGATTCAGCCCACTGTCTTGAGCCAGACATCTCTGTCTTGCCAATGGGTTTTAGGCCCAGGCAAGTTCACTATGGATTCAGTGTGACCAAAGAAATTGACAGCAAAAACGTTCTTCGGGTGAAAGGGTTATACCCAACTTTATTTCCAGGTGGCAGGTCAGTCACTAAAATCCTGTTCACTCAGAGCAAGTCTGCATGCAACAAGCCAGTCTCTGCCTCTGGGCCAATCTGCCCGCACAGTCATCCTCTGGGCCTCTTTGCCCGCACAGCCGTCCTCTGGGCCCCTCTGTCCACACAGCCATCCTCTAGGCCTCTCTGCCTGCACAGTCATACCACACAGCCTTCCTCTGGGCCTCTGTCCTCAGCGCTGCCACCACTCCAGCCTCTGCTCTGCTCTCCTGCAGCCTTGCAGCCGTGCCACCGTGTCACGCTCAGAACACTGGGCAGAGCTCTTTATATATAGAGTCAACAGCAATGTATTGCCCACAGGTGTGCAGTGAGCTAGTCAACCAGGGCCAGGTGAGAATCCTGGCCACAGGAACTCTCATTTTATCCACATCTCTTTTTAACTTCTTTTAATATCTGGTATACAGCCTTCTGTGACTGGTGTTAACAAAGACATATTTAATGACAAATCATTCTTTAATCCATTCACTCAATGTAATACTGTATTTGTTTAGTATCAACTATGTGTGAAATTCTGTGCTAGGTCTTAGGTATATGATGAGAAATAAATCCTTGCCCTTGTGGAATTTATGGTGTAAAGGAGGGATACTCATTAATCAACTACAATCAAATAAATATATAATTATAAAGTGGAAGAGGTATTATCAAGAGAAATAACAGAGTGCTGTGTGAGAGTAATAGAGAAAATAATAGCTAACATTGAGTACCTAATTCGTGCTGGTTACTGTGCCAAGAACTTTACATAGATGATCTCATTTAATCTTTAGAATGGCTAATTTTAGAGGTAAGAAAACAAAGACTTAGCATGCTAATTTAGTATTAGCAAGTTAGAAAAGACTTCTCTGGGAAAAGTAACACTTAAAATGAGAACTGGATGACTAGGAGTTAACCAGAGAATGGAGGGGAAACTATGTGAAGCAAAAGGAATAACATGTTCAAAAGCCTAAGGAAGAAGTGAACTCAGCATCAAAAGATGCCAGTAGCTGAAGTTCAGTGAGCAAAGAAAGAGTGGCAGGAGATAAAGCAGTGACTAAATGGGGGAGGTTGTTATAGGCAGGGTCAGAATATTAGATTTCATTCTAAAGGCTTGGGAAGCCATCGAAATGTTTTCAATAGGAGAGAACATGATCTGATTTGCTTTCTTAGAGACCATTCTGACTGCTTTGTGAAGAATGGATTGGCAGGAGACAGAGGTTTCTGTGATCCAGATGAGAGGGAATAGAGATTTAGACTACAGTGATGGCCACAGAATGGAAAAGAGGCAGAAAAATTTGAGGTGTTGGTTTAACTCTAAACCATATAACTTGCATCTGGGTTGGATATAGAAGATAAGCGTAAGAGAAGAAATCAAGGGGATTTCCACATTTCTTACTTGCACAGCAGGGAAGATGGCAGAGCTAGCCACTGAATGGTGAGGGAAAGGTTTTAGACACAAAGTTTATATTGCCTATGAAATTGAAAGTTGAGGAGGCAGATAAGCTCAGAAGAGAGGTCTCTCCAATCGGTGCAAATGTGGGATCTGCTGACATACCATTTGTGCTTAAAGCCATCTGTCTGATCAGATCAACTAGATAGTGTAGTGAGGAGTGCCAAGGACAGAGCCCTGAGGAAACCAGACATTTAGAGATCTGGTGTTGGAAGAGTAACAACTAGTGAGGGAAAGTGAGATGGAGCAACCAAGACATAGAAAGAAAATGAGAATAGTGCTTTGTTACGGCAACCAAAAGAAACTTCTTTAAAGAGAGAGTAGTCAGCTGATTTGCTCATTTTAAGATGAGAGCCACATCCCAGGGTATGTTTGAAAATTGCCATCAATAAAGAAGCATGGTATGTTATCTCTCATCTCTTAAAAAAAATGCTTTCCACCTTATCTCTCACCAGCTACTGTTCCTTTTCTCTGTATCCCTTTGTGGTAAAAAGTCCTCACCTCAGATAAGGAATTGGCATCTCACAGTCTCCTCTTTCATCTTTATTTCACTCCATTAAGGCTTTCTTACCAACTCCTCAACTGAAACCACTCTTGGAAAGGTCACCAATAGTTGCCATCTTATAAAATCCAGTTCAGTTCTCTGTTAAACTTACCTGCTTAATTTGTCAGTAGTATTTGATTGAGTTGATTACTTCCTCCTTGAAAAACTGTTCATGGCTTCCATGACATCATATTCTGCTGGATTACTTTCCACCTCATGACTTTCACTTATGAGTCAGTTTAGCCATCTGATCTTTTAAAAGAATGTAAATCCAGTTCTCTCTCTCCAAGCCTTTTAATCACATAGTTTTCTTCATCACATTCAGAATTAAATCCACACTCATTACCATGGCCTACAAATCCCTAAATCTCTGGTTCCTGCCTAACTCCAGCCACATCTTGTACCAAAACTGCCCTTTGTACTATCTCTTGAAACTGCCAAGCTCATATGGACTGTTAGGTTTGCTGTTACCTGTGCCTGGAAAGCTCTAGCCCAGATCTTCGTATGGTTCACTTCTTCACATTATTTAGACCTCCACACAGTATAACTGCTTCAGACCTTCCCAAACTACTCTAAAAATAGACCCAATCCATCACTCCCTATCCCTTTACCTGTCTTTTCTTCAGAGCTCTTGTCTCCGTCTGACATTATGTGTTTAATTATAAAGAGAGGAGAACCCTAATGTCCCCTCTTTACCCCAGAATGTAGGCTTTCTATCACCTGTCTGCTTGATTACTTCTCTATTCCCAGTCTAGAACAGTGCCTCACATGCTATTGCTGGTCCATAAATTTTTTTCTAATGAATGCTAAGAGGTTGAATCAGATGAGGATGGGAGTGTTCCTGTTGGACTTGCCAATATGTCATTTGTTGGTGTCCTTGAGCAGTTTAAGCGGAGCACTGAGGGTGAGAGTCAAAGCAAAATAGCTTAAGGAATATTGGAGGTAAGCAATTAAAGAAAACAGTTGTTTCATAGTGAGAAGTTAACTGGAGAGACATGGGTTCTTGATGGCTGGAGGAGGGTAAATGAGGTCAAGAAGATAAGTCTTTGAGATGATAGTAATGGATGTAATCCAGAGCATGTGTGACAGGGTTGACCTTCACATGGGAGGGACATATCCTCCATTCTAGCACGACAGAAAATGGTGAAGATAGTTACATAGTCACACTGCTTGTGAAGTTCATGGTGGGGTGTGAGTGGAGGAGGATGAGTCATCATCTGGTCAGCTGCCATGAGAAAGGAGGCTAAGTATTGGGTGGAAAGGAAGCCAGTCCCTGTGGAATGGAGGGAAGAGTTGCTATATCTCCAAGTCAGATGTTGCTGTAAAAGGTGGTTGTGGAAAGAGGTAGAAAAGATTACCCAGTATTTATGGATACATAGGGCTTAGGGTTCTAAAAATGTTTCCTTTAATCAGAAACAGTGTTCTCTGTGTCTGGAAACCATTTGGGTTTATGATAGGAAAATTGTCCTCTTCCCTTCCTCTCCTGTCTTGCTCTAAATGGAGCCCACTGAGACTGGGAGAGGGTACGTTATTGGCTTTACACACCCAGCTTGCCTTCATGTTTGGATGTGCTTTCAGATATTTGAGTCTTGTGTATGTGGTAAGTACTCTTTTAGGTTCTATGGCAATGAATGAAACAAAGTCTCTGCTTTCAAAGGGCTTTTATTCTAATGCAGTATTCAAAGAATACACAAATGTATAGTAAACCAGAGATGGGGTGCACATGTCACCCTAGGTCCTCACCCTACCTTTTCTTCTGCTCCATCCAAAAGCCCTGGGGTGGTGATAGCAGATGTTTTATCTTTGTTCTCTGTCTCATTTACTCACTCTTTCTCTCTCACTCACTCTGTCCACACCCTGCCATCCACAGAAGCATTGCACAATCCCGTCTTCCTCATCTGGGTGTTTCCCTAGCAACTGACTTGAGCCCTCTGTTGCACCCAATGGTAATGACATGTTTTGTTCTCTCAATTTCAGATGAGACGCCAATTATTGCGGTGATGGTGGCCCTGTCCTCTCTGCTAGTGATTGTGTTTATTATCATAGTTCTGTACATGTTAAGGTGAGCGTGCTCATGCTTCTGTATTCTCGGAATCTATTTCAGTACCCCAGGAGGGTCTCAATAAGCCCACACAGTCCAGAAGATAGTAGAATAAAAACAATAAATAGTATAGAGGGAAATGATTCATGGTAGTGTTACTAAGATTAAAATTCTACTTCTAAATGGTTTAAAAGCTTACATAGTCTTCCTCAAGACCAACTCCTGTCTTTTTTTTCCATCTGTCAGTCCCCCAACTCCCATTCAAGCTAAAGCCCAAGATGGTGATTTGAAGACTGAGGGAAGAAGCCAGTCTGTGTTATTACTGACAGGTGTTTGAAGATCTGCAGATCTAGCCCTGTTGAAGCAGCCTGTGAATGTGCTCCAGTGGAGATTATAAAGGCTTATTTTATTTCTATTGAGGGGTTATCTTCACAGCTGTATAGGACCCCTGACCATGGCATACTGAACTGAAGCACATGAGTTACAGCGTTCCCCTTTCTTTTTTGGGGGGGTCCTACTACATACTACTACTCAAACAGGGAGCAAAAGTAAAACCCAAGGGAAAGAAGGAGGTGCATTTGTTCTCTTCCTGCTGAAGTTACTGCCCTAACGAATTTTGGGTTAAACTCTACCCTTATCTTTGACTTAAGCAGCTTCTGCAGTAATAAAGAGAGGGGAACCTCATGCACCCCTACAATTTGTCCTGTGTCTCCACCATTCTGCAGGAGACTTGTAGCCAGACCTGTGCCCACCCAGTCTGAAGCTCTGGGCTTCTGCCTGGTTGCACCAAGGAAAAACCAGAAATTGTGTTTGATATGGATATTCTTATCTCCCCTCGCTGTATATTCTACCCACTCAGTACTTTTCCACCTGGTTGAGCTGTGGTCTCCAGTGAGTGCTAGAACTGGAGCTACACAGAGGAGCCATACAAACCAGAATATACTTTTGGTGTTATCTGGGTTAGATCTTAGTGTGCTGAGGGTGAGCAGGAGCATCCTAAAGCACTCAGTCATCATGAAATAGAGCTGCCTCAGCACGTGCAGGGCCTGTCTCTAAAAGCCTGTTTATTTGGTGAGTGAGATTTAGAAAAGCTGGCTTGCTCAGTGAAAGTACAAAGCCAATGATTGGTCTCGCCTGCCTCTGTGCTTCATTTATCACTGTGAACATTTTCTCATTAGGTTTAAGAAATACAAGCAAGCTGGGAGCCATTCTAATTCTTTCCGCTTATCCAATGGCCGCACTGAGGATGTGGGTAAGGCACCCTGTAATGACATGGGAAACCATAGAGGAGAAAATCAAGAAAGTAGGGGTTTCCCCATCCTAAAAGAGGGGGGTAAAAAAAGACTTGGAGAGTACAGTCCTAGTTCTTAGAGACCTGGTCCATGAGACAGAGCCCCCAGTTTAGTCTTAGAAGGGTTGGGTCCCCTGAGCACCTGACCAACCTTCCCCTTTGTATACTGCAGAACCCCAGAGTGTGCCACTCCTGGCCAGGTCTCCAAGCACCAACAGGAAGTATCCGCCCCTCCCCGTGGACAAGCTGGAAGAGGAGATTAACCGGAGAATGGCTGATGACAATAAGCTCTTCAGGGAAGAATTCAATGTGAGTTCTTTGCTGAGGCTGGTGTGTCAGCAGGGAGGAAGGCAGACCTAAGGGCAAGCCCTTTGAATCATGGGATAGAAAACAGGTTTCTGTTGGTTAAGAGGTGAGAATTTTCTTTTAATTTTCCCCTAATAAAAAGAGGTGAGACATTTTTTACCAGGTTATCTGACTTTTTTTCTATATGACCATGAACAGGAAGTGAAAAAAAATTTCCTCACTTCTCTCATCTCTACCCATCCATCCATCCATTCATCATTTCATGTTATTATGTTTAAAAAGTACTTATCAAGCATCTAATAAATGTGCTAGGTTCCAGGGATTTTGGGGTGAGCAAAACAGACCCAGTTCCTACACTCAGGGAACTCACTGTTCATTAGGGAAACCCCATAAATGAGAACAAAAATAACTTTAAAAGTTCAAACAACAACATAGGACTTGAGGGACTGCATAGTTGTAGGACACTATATGAAGAGATGGCCTTTTAGCATCTAGCACAGGGTCCAAAGAGTGACTTAAGTAGACAATAGGAGTAGATTAGTATGAAAAACGGAGACTATGGCAGACTGCAAGAGCCCAGGCCTCATGTTGGTATTTAGATTTGTATTTTTTGTAACTCTCTCAACAGAACAAGTTTGTGAATCTACTATTTGGTGATCCCAGCCCACCAGTTCTGATCCTAACTCAGAACTTCCTTGAGGAAGTGATGTTTTAATTGAGACCTGATCATACACAAGGCCATTGGGAAAGGGGGCTGGGAAACTTTTCAGGTTCTGGAAATAGCAGGAGCACTATCAGTAGTGAAGATAAGGGAGGGAAGGACACAGTCAACAAATAAAGAAGGGCTATGTGCCGCCGAAGGGCAGAGACTCAAGAGAGTAGTAACAGATGGAACTGTGGAAGAAGACTAGGCCAGACTGTAGGACTTAGGGATTGTGATGAGAGAAGTGGAAAGCCGTGGACCAACCAGACTTGTATTTTGAAAGAATGACTCTGGCTACTGTAGAGGGAGTAACCTGTGGGGAGAACAGAATGGATGCATGGGGTACAGTTAGGGGCTGCAACAGTTGTTAAGACCAGAAGCACTAATAGGTTGACCTAAGATGGTAATGATAGGGAGAGGAGAATGGATTTGAGGATATAGAGGAACAGTTCCAGAGTGGGCCAATTCATCGACATGGACATTGTTAAACTCTCAGTCTCCTTCACACCTTTCCACACAGCCGTGTGTCAGCTTTGTCTCTTAGTCTTGCTCCCCTCATGATGTCAAAATGGCTGCCCCCGTTTTAGGTGCCACATGAAGGTATAACAAGGTCCAATGGGAAAAGGATGACTGTTTCTTCCTGTATATCTCCTTTTATCAGTGAGGAAAATTTTCTCAAAAGCTTCTAGAGACTCCCTTACCACATGCTCCTTCTTAAACCAGTAATAAGCAAGGGAGAAATAGGCTTGCTGCAGCTGGCTCAGGCCAATCCAGATTATTCCTGTGTCATGCAGGGGTTAGGCAGAGAAACCCACAAAACGGGTGTCTGGTAGCAAGGAGGAAAGAAGGAATGGTTATTGGGTGGGCGGGTCACCACTCATATCTGCTCCACCACTGGAGGATTTAGGGGGGATGGAGAGTGATGTGGTCAGATTTGCACTAGCTGCAATGTGGACAATAGATGGGAGGGAGGCAGGACTTGAAGCAGGAGACCATTTATCACACAAGAGTTAATGGAATACCTTGGATCCTTTTTCTGGCTATTGGCAAACAGTGCCAATTAATGTTTATTGTGATTGGGAGCATTTACTGCATCCCAGAAGATAGCACCCCTGCCTCAGCACCATAGCTAGATCTCCAGAAGACACTCTACTGTTTTATAATCTGTAGTGCTGCTTCTGGGTAATGGAGTATGTGACCTCATGGCCATAGCTCTTATTCTGGAGATAATATTCCCTGAGATGCCATGGTAATGCATTCTAGTAAGTCCCCGGGTGAGGGTGGTGTTCCTAAAGACTCAGTAGGCAAATTCAGACAGATGTTGTAGTGAGAGCCAGTTGCTGCGCTACCATGGCTAAATGGGCTGGCACTAGGGAAAGAACAGCTCTGGGTTTCTAGTGGGGACTGCTGTCTGGTGAACATACACAGAGAACATAAATATCTCCCGTCTCATTCCAGTTACCTGCTACCCAGGGATCGGCTTAAATCCTGGCCTCCAGTGAGGTAGTGTGATACTTGCTTGAATTTCTGCTCACTTAAAGGATTTCTCTTTTATACTTATTTAGAGCCCTCCCTTAGGTAGATTTTCCCATAGCAGTCCACTTCCAGAATGGACTAGTGTGTCTCACAGAGCCATTTGTACTTGGCCGGGCTTTTTCCTTCTTCTGTCAACTGTTGGTATCATCGGGAAGTCAAAGGTGACTACTGAAGGAGTGAGTGTGAGGCAAGCATTCTGTACACAACTTCCAGTTGGTGGTGGAATTCTATGGAAATGTCCAAATTTATGGCTTATTGAATCACATAATTCTTAGTTTATGATGGGTTATTGAAGTCATTTGGCTTATCTAATGTCCCATAGTCAAGCTTACAGTCTCTGCAAGAGCCAGTGTTAAGCCAGGAACATGATTTTGCTGACAGGTTCATGGTGTTGTCCCCAAATCCTAGGATTTTTCATTATGATTGTACTGCTCAGCCTTAACCACAGACACTTATGGCCCTATAGCATCTACCGGAGACAGTTTCTCTGTGGTATGGATCAGTGGCCTCTTTTCAGATCACTTAGTAAACGAGTCAGAACAGGACAAAAGCATGTGGTATATTCTGTCTCCAAAATCCAAAATGTCCCAGCAAGCATCACTTCTTCTTAGCAAAGGAGGGGGATGCATGTCAAGGAGCAGCAACTTGTCCTTTATGTCAGAGGATATAACCCGACATGCTGCCGGCCTTTGACTTTTAGAAAACTAGGCTGAGGTGGCAGGCCACTCAATTTTTATTTTATGTCTAGCATGTACATTTTTTTAATTAAGGTTTTATTGATATACACTCTTACGAAGGTTTCACATGAAAAAACAATGTGGTTACTACATTTACCCATATTATCAAGTCCCCACCCATACCCCAATGCAGTCACTGTCCATCAGTGTAGTAAGATGCCACAGATTGACTATTTGCCTTCTCTGTGCTACACTGTTTTCCCCTTGATCCCCCCACACCATGTGTACTAAACATAATACCCCTCAATCCCCTTCTCCCACCCACCCCACCCGCCCTCGCACACCCCTCCCCTTTGGTAACCACTAGTTCCTTCTTGGAGTCTCTGAGTCTGCTGCTATTTTGTTCCTTCAGTTTTGGTTTGTTATACTCCACAAATGAGGGAAATCATTTGGCATTTGTCTTTCTCTCCCTGGCTTATTTCACTGAGCATAATATCCTCCAGCTCCATCCATGTTGTTGCAAATGGCAGGATTTGTTTCCTTCTTATGGCTGAATAGTATTCCATTGTGTATACGTACCACATCTTCTTTATCCATTCATCTACTGATGGGCACTTAGGTTGCTTCCATATTTTGGCTATTGTAAAAAGTACTGCAATCAACATAGGGGTGCATATGTCTTTTTGAATCTGAGAAGTTGTATTCTTTGGGTAAATTGCAAGGAGTGGGATTCCCAGGTCAAATGGTATTTCTATTTTTAGTTTTTTGAAGAACCTCCATACTGCTTTCCACAATGGTTGAACTAGCTTACAGTCCCACCAGCAGTGTAGGAGGGTTCCACTTTCTCCACATCCTCACCAGCATTTGTTCTTTGAAGAACTGTCTCTTCATATCCTCTGCCCATTTTTTAATTGGGTTATTTGCTTTTTGGGTGTTGAGGTGTATAAGTTCTTTATATATTTTGGATGTTAACCCCTTGTCGGATATGTCATTTACATATATATTCTCCCATACTGTAGGATGCCTTTTTGTTCTGTTGATGGTGTCCTTTGCTGTACAGAAACTTTTTAGGTTGATGTAGTCCCATGAGTCCATTTTTGCTTTTGTTTCCCTTGCTCAAGGAGAGCGTTCAGGAAGAAGCTACTCATGCTTATATTTAGGAAATTTTTGCCTGTGTTGTCTCCTAAGAGTTTTATGGTTTCATGACTTACATTCAGGTCCTTGATCTATTTTAAGTTTACTTTTGTGTATGAGGTTAAACAGTAATCCAGTTTCATTCTCTTGCATGTAACTGTCCAGTTTTGCCAACACGAGCTGTTGAAGAGGCTGTCATTTCTCCATTGTATGTGCATGCCTCCTTTATCATATATTAATAGACCATATATGGTTGGGTGTATTATCAGGGCTCTCTAGTCTGTTCCATTGGTCTATGGGTCTGTTCTTGTGCCAGTACCAAATTCTCTTGAGTACTGTGGCTTTGTAGTAGAGCTGAACTTGGGGAGCATAATGCCCCCAGCTTTATTCTTCCTTCTCAGGATTGCTTTGGCTACTCAGGGTCTTTTTTGGTTCCATATAAATTTTAGAACAATTTTCTCTAGTTCGTTGAAGATGCTGTTAGTATTTTGATAGGAATTGCATTGAATCTGTAGATTGCTTTAGGCAGGATGGCCATTTTGATAATATTAATTCTTCCTATCCATGAGCAAGGGACGTGTTGCCATTTATCGGTATCTTCTTTAATTTCTCTCATGAGTGTCTTGTAGTTTTCAGAGTATAGGTCTTTCACTTCCTTGGTTAGGTTTATTCCTAGGTATTTTATTCTTTTTGATGCAACTGTGAATGGAATTGTTTTCCTGATTTCTCTCTCTGCTAGTTCATTGTTAGTGTATAGAAATGCCACAGATTTCTGCATATTAATTTTGTATCCCGCAACATTGCAGATTTCAGATATTAGATCTAGTAGTTTTGGAGTGGATGCTTTAGGATTTTTTATGTACAATATCATGTCATCTGCAGACAGGGACAATTTAACTTCTTCCTTGCCAATCTGGATGCCTTTTATTTCTTTGTGCTGTCTGATTGCCGTGGCTAGGACCTCCACTACTATGTTGAATAGAAGTGGGGAGAGTGGGCATCCTTGTCTTGTTCCTGATCTTAAAGGAAAAGCTTTCAGCTTCTCACTGTTAAGTATTATGTTGGCTGTGTTATGATGTTGAGGTACTTGCCGTCTATACCCATTTTGTTGAGAGTTTTTATCATGAATGGGTGTTGAATTTTGTCAAATGCTTTTTCAGCATCTATGGAGATGATCGTGTGGTTTTTGTTCTTCTTTTTGTTGATGTGATGGATGATGTTGATGGAATTTCAAATGTGGTACCATCCTTGCATCCCTGGAATAAATACTACTTGATCATGATGGATGATCCTTTTGATGTATTTTTGAATTCATTTTGCTTATATTTTATTGAGTATTTTTGCATGTATGTTCATCAGGGATATTGGTCTGTAATTTTCTTTTTTGGTGAGGTCTTTGTCTGGTTTTGGTACTATAGTGATGCTGGCCTCATAGAAAGAGTTGGGAAGTATTCCCTCTGCTTCTACTCCTTGGAAAACTTTAAGGATGATGGGTATTAGTTCTTCACTAAATGTTTGATAAAATTCAGCAGTGAAGCCATCTGGTCCAGGAGTTTGTTCTTAGGTAGGTTTTTCATTACCAGTTCAATTTTGTTGCTGGTAATTGGTCTGTTCAGATTTTCTGTTTCTTTCTGGGTCAGCCTTGAAAGGTTGTATTTTTCTAGAAAGTTGTCCATTTCTTCTAAGTTTTCCAGTTTGTTAGCATATAATTTTTCATAGTATTCTCTGATAGTTCTTTGTATTTCTGCGGTATCCATCATGATTTTTCCTTTCTCATTTCTGATTCTGTTTTTATGAGTAGACTATTTTTTTCTTGATAAGTCAGGCTAGGGGTTTATCTATTTTGTTTATTTTCTCAAAGAACCAGCTCTTGCTTTTATTGATTCTTTCTGTTGTTTTATTCTTCTCGATTTTATTTATTTCTGCTCTAATCTTTATTATGTCCCTCCTCCTACTGACTTTGGCCTCATTTGTTTTTTTTTTCTAGTTTTGTTAATTGTGAGTTTAGACTGCTCATATGGGATTGTTCTTCTTTCCTGAGGTAGGCCTGTAGTCCAGTATATTTCCCTCTTAGCATGGCCTTCGCTGCATCCCACAGATTTTGTGGTGTTGAATTATTGTTGTCATTTGTCTCCATATATTGCTTGGTCTCTGATTTTATTTGGTCATTGATCCATTGGTTATTTAGGAGCATGTTGTGAAGCCTCCATGTGTTTGTGGGATTTTTCATTTTCTTTGCATAATTCATTTCTAGTTTCATACCTTTGTGGTCTGAAAAACTGGTTGGTACAATTTCAATCTTTTTGAATTTACCAAGGCTCTTTTTGTGGCCTCATATATGATCTATTCTTGAAAATGTTCCATGTACACTTGAGAAGAATGTATATTCTGCTGCTTTTGGGTGTAGAGTTCTGTAGACGTCTGTAGGTCCATCTGTTGTAATGTGTTGTTCAGTGCCTCTGTCTCCTTACTTATTTTCTTTCTGGTTGATCTGTCCTTCAGAGTGAGTGGAGTGTTGAAGTCTCCTAGAATGAATGCATTGCATTGTATTTCCCCTTTTAATTCTGTTAATATTTGTTTCACAAATGTAGGTGCTCCTGTGTTAGGTGCGTAGATATTTATAATGGTTATGTCTTCTTGTTGGATTGACCCTTTTATCATTATGTAATGTCCTTGTTTGTCTCTTGTGACTTTCTTTGTTTTGAGGTCTATTTTGTCTGATATAAGACTGCAACTCCTGCTTTTTCTCCCTATTAGTTGAATGAATGTCTTTTTCCATCCCTTCACTTTTAGTCTGTGTATGTCTTTGGGTTTAAAATGAGTCTCTTGCAGGCAGCATGTAGATGGGTCTTATTTTTCTATCCATTCAGTGACTCTATGTCTTTTGATTGGTGCATTCAGTCCATTTACATTTAGGGTGATTATGGATAGTATGTACTTATTGGCATTGCAGGCTTTAGATTTGTGGTTACCAAAGGTTCAAGGTTAACTTCCTTACTATCTAAGAGTCTAACTTAACTCAGATAATATGCTATTACAAACACAATCTAAAGGTTCTTTTTTTTTCTCCTCCTTTTTCTTCCTCCTCCACTCTTTATATATTAGGTATCATATTCTATACTCTTTGTCTACCCCTTGATTGACTTTAGGGATAGTTAATTTAATTTTGCATTTGCTTAGGAATTAGCTGTTCTACTTTCTTTACTGTGGTTTTATTACCTCTGGTGACAGCTATTAAACTGTAGGTATACTTCCATCTAAAGCAGTCCCTCCAAAATACACTGTAGAGATGTTTTGTGGGAGGTAAATTCTCTCAGGTTTTGCTTATCTGAGAATTGTTTAATCCCTCCTTCAAATTTAAATGATAATCTTGTGGATAAAGTAATCTTGGTTCAAGGCCCTTCTGCTTCATTGCATTAAATACATCATGCCACTCCCTTCTGGCCTGTAAGGTGTCTGTTAAGAAGTCTGGTAATAGCCTGATGGGCTTTCCTTTGTATGTGATATTATTTCTCTCTCTGGCTGCTTTTAATAGTCTGTCCTTATCGTTGATCTTTACCATTTTAATTACTATATGTCTTGGTGTTGTCTTCCTTGGGTCCCTTGTATTGGGAGATCTGTGCATCTCCATGGCTATCCCTTTTTCTCTCTCTTCTTCTTCTGGTTCCCCTATAATGCTAATATTGTTCCGTTTGGATTGGTCACACAGTTCTCTCAATATTCTTTCATTCTTAGAGATCATTGGTTCTCTCTGTGCCTCAGCTTCTTTGTATTCCTCTTTTCTAGTTTCTATTTCATTTTTTGTCTCTTGCACTGTATCCAATCTGCTTTTAATACCCTCCATTGTGGTCTTCAACGATAAGATCTCTGACCGGAGTTCATTCCTGAGTTCTTGAATATCTTTCCGTACCTCCAGGAGCATGTTAATGATTTTTATTTTGAACACCCTTTCAGGGAGAGTCATGAGGTTGATATCACTGAAATCTTTCTCAGGAGTTGTGTTAATAATTTTACTCTGAGCCAGGTTTCTTTGGTGTTTCATAGTTGCATATGGCGCCCTCTAGTGCCCAGAAGCTCTACTCTCTGGTGCTGCTCAGCCCCTGAAGCAATGTTGGGGGTGGCAGGGGAGTGGTATTGGTGCCTGGGAGGAGGAAAGAGCTGTTTCCTGCTTCCGGGCTGCTATACTTGTCTCCATTGCCTGAACCAGTGGACCGAGCACAGAGGTAGAAGCCTCTATGCTTTGCATTTGTAGTTGCTGTAGACAGATCTTTCCTCTGGCTAAGCTAATGCCAGGGTAGGGTTTGCCGGATTGCAAGCCTTGTGGGGCTGGCCACGGGAAAGGCGCAGTAGGCTGCCTATCACGGAGGCAGTTCTTGGAGCTGTGTAGGCAGCCAGGGAGCTGGAGCACCTGAAGATCGTGAAAGCTCCCAACCTGCTCGGCAGAGTGCACCTGGACAATTTTGTCTACCTGTCCTTTCTCCTGAGCAGTAAGCTCTGTGCAATCCTTGCCCCTTTAGCAGCCCTTTTGGTAAGGGCTTTTTGTTAGGAAGTCTCTTAGACTGCCTACCTTTCTTTTGTCCCAGAGCAGCCAGTCCCTGCTTCCCACAAGTGGCTGGAATCTCACTCTCTCCAGGAATTCTGTCTTAGCTTTCCAACCCCCTAATTACGAGAGTATCATGCAAGCCCCATGAAATGTAGGTTTGTGCTCCAAGAGCAGATCTCCGGAGTTAGGTATTCAGCAGTCCCAGGTCTCCACTCCCTCCCTGCTCCGTTTCTCTTCCTCCCATGGGTGAGCTGTGGTGGGGGAAGGGCTTGGGTCCCGCTGGGCCACAGCTTTAGTATGTTACCCTATTCTGAGGTTGGCTCTTGTGTCCAGGTGTATGCAGTTTTGCACAGTCCTCTTTCCTGTTGCTCTTTCGGGAGTAGTTCTATCAGTTATATTTTCGTATTATATGCAGTTTTAGCAGGAAGCCTCTGTCTCACATCTCACACCGCCATCTTTAATCTCCATGACTTGCTAGAGGGTGTACCCTGGGAAGGAAAGCACTGGAATCATTCAGAATTTTGAACTTTCTGAATTTTCATTGTTGCACTGTTACCTAGCATGTGCATTTACGATACATAACATCCTTTTCTTCAAATCCTGTCATCTTGATGTCATTAACGTGGTTGTCAGGGTGATGTCCTGTGAAACAGTGAGACAAAATCCCAGTGAACTAGATCACAGCAGGGAGCAGTCAAGATGATTTATCACTGAGGCTGCTCCTGCCATGAGAAAGAAACTGCTCCATGTAGTCTGTGTGCCCTAAAGGAAAAAACGTGCACTTGCCTCATTTAGCACTGTATTTCAGGTACCAGGGGTTATGTTCATCTGTAGAGAGGAGAGTGCATCTGGGAAAGTAACTGCATATTTGCAGCTCCACGTGATTCGCATATTATGACCTACTGACATTCTTCAAAACTGTCAATCATTTGTGATAGTCTGTTTGGTAGCTTGCCTGGAGGATAGTGGGAAGTATCAGAATAGCTCATATTAATACTTACTGAGCTCTCACTTCATGCCACCACTAAACTCAGACATGTAAATGGATTATCTCATCATTATCCTGCAACTTTTAAGTCTTCTGTAGCCCTTAGGATCTCTGTCACTCACCTAGGGACTTAGCCTTTTGTCAAAGAGAGATCACTGCTCCAGCAGCTTGCATTTGCTCTTGCTTCTATAGTGGGCCTTATTCAGAAGGTTAGTTGAGCAATGTGGGTATTCTGCCCCTTGCTGTAGATAGCTATTTCAGCAGTACATTGGGAAAACAGGCAGTCCTTACATGAAGACAAAACTCCTATTACTTGGTCTGCAAAGGCTCCATTCTAGCTAGTATGAAATAGTGGCATTTGGGCTTCCTAGGAATTAGTGAGCTCAAGGCCAGAACCCAGTAGACCCCAAAAGGTGTATTACCCTTTACCTGGTGGAGTTACCGTGGCTACAGATTCTTAAGGAAAGATGAGGAAGAAGGTTCATGGTATATGAATGGTGATGTGCTGTGGCAGGGTTCTTCCTTACATGTGCCCAACTAACCCAGGCCTGGGAGTTGGATGACAAGGGCCCTTTCCCTAGCATCGCAGTCTTGCCAGGCCCCCACAACTGACCTGGGCTTGCTGCCTCCCATTTCCATTATGAGAGCTTCACAGTAAATTATCGACAACCAAAGATGTCTGAGCCCTGGTGACTGTGGCCTCTGAGGCTCCTTCCATCCCAAGATCAAGAATCCCATTTTGAAGCCAGTCCTTTCCACCAGGAGCTCACTCTGGTGAAGACAAGTAGGAAAGCACTTCTGAACGATTCCAGTGCTTTCCTTCCCAGGGTATACCCTCTAGCAAGTCATGTGCTGTGAATCCTATCTGGGACATGGTGAAGGTATCAGTAGGAAGGTTGAGCCTGTTGGGTCCCGGATAACACTGATCTCTACGTTATACCAAGGGCTTTCTGAATTTTCATTGTTGCGCTGTAACCTAGCTGGATCCAGCATTCCTTCCAGGTTTCCACTGGCCACCCTAGTCCACCATCAAAACTGTGATCAGCTTCCTGAGTTGTCACACTGACCACAGAAGTTCAGTTAACCATACCATAACTAGAAATTTGGCCTTATCCAAAAATTATGCTCTCCCCTCTTTAGTCTAATATCCACAAAATCTCTATCAGCTCTTCCTGCAGTTTTTGATAATTCAACTCAGTGAATTCTTGCAGTTTTCTCTAAGTATTAATTAGCTCTTTGCTTTTCTATCTTGTTTAGGTATTTTACTTTCCAGATCAGGTTATCCTTGCATCCTGATAATCTGTGAGCAATGAGAGCTGAGTTATGGGGCAGTTTTCATCATGAAAGTAAGGTACAATAGAGAGCATAATAGAGGTTTTTAGAAGTTGGTTTTCTCCAACCCCTTCTTTCTTTCAGCATCATTTCCATTGTCTCACCTAATGCCCTGTCTTTCACATGAGCAAACCAGGAAAGATGTGAATTCTATTGGCATTAACATTTAGCAACCAGCAAAATTCTGAAATCTTAACATTTGTTTCAGCAAAATACTGTAGTGCAGGCATAGAAAGGCCCTGAGTCTTGCACTGTCTTTGGAGATGAGCATTTGATATTGGACTTGGATTTTTTCTTGTTCTGTTTAATAATGTTGTCAGAAGTAACCCTACTCCTTGGTTTCAGTACCTTGTGTCCTATTGATTGGGACTCCCCCACCCCTTTACCACCAGCTGGAACTTATCCCAGGTGATTACAAGCAGTACCTGAAGTAACTGTTGTCCAGTTATGAACTGTTAGTGGCTTGTTCTTTCCCATCCTGAAAACTGGCTAAACAGTTTCTATTCCTTCATCTTAACCCAGGAATCAGGTTCACATCACCCACATTTCCCCCATCAGCCTCTCAACTACAACTCTGATACCAAATTGCTAAGTCAGTTAAGGTCTTTGGCCTTTCATTTAAAAACAAGAGAAGTCAACTCAGTGAAATTAAGCAAAAAACCAAACAAACCCAAAACCATCCATTGGGAAGACATAGGGGAATCTGGCAAGATCCAAAATGAGGTAGACTACCAGCCCTTGGGCAGAGCAGGCCCTGTTGTGGTGGCTCAGGGGCCATCTAGGGGAGCCTCTGCTTCTTCCTGGGTTTTGGAAGCCTGGAAAGAGAACCTAGTTGGCACTGTGTGGATCAGGGCCTGAGTCTGCCCTGACAGGGAAGAGGAAGAATAACACAGAGGACCAACACGCCAATCTGTGTCTCCTGTCAAAGAATAATATTCTTAGAGTCAGGGGAAGAGGCAAACCTTTCTAAGCAAAACATGATGTTCAGAAGCCAGAATGGAATAGATTGAAAGATAGTAAGTATATGAAAATATTAAATGTCTCTATGAAAAATAATGCCGTAAGAAATTGGCCAATAGGGAGAAATTGTCACAGGTAGAAAAAGAGTTCTCCATAATATATAAAGGGCTTCTACAGACCTGTGAGGAAAAAAGTATACATTGCAGTAGAACTAACATTGGTAGTTCACAGAAGAAAAACAAATGGTCTGTAAACATGAAAAGAAGCGCAACTATATGAAGTAATCAGGAAGTCCCGATTAATACAAACCATTATTTTGGGCATGTTAGATTTAAAAATTTTAGAAGATTGATATCAAGTCTGGGCAAAGATACGGGGATACAGGCACTTTTATACCTGGTGGGGGGCGGGGGGGTTAATTAGGTATAGCACAGGAAGGAGGATTTGGCAGCATCAACCAAACTTTAAAATGCTTAGGCTGTCTAACCTAACTTCTTGGACTCTTATCAGAAAACAAAATATGTATTTATTTGTACAAGGATGTTCATCACAACATTATTTATAATAGCAAAGAAAATAAAATGAAAATCATATTTATCCAATGGCAGAATGGCTAAATGATTTCTTGCATCTATTTTAAAATTCTGTATTGTCATTAAAATAATGTGTTGACGTAAAAGGATCTCCAAGTCATATTGTTATGGGAGAAAACACATTCCAGAGGACTATACATGGGATAATCCCCTTAAAAAAAAAACTATATATGTGAGGGTGCTGACATATTTTTTTTTAAGCCTGGAAGAATACTGTGAACTGTGAGCAGTAGTTACTTCCAAAGGGGTAGGTAGAAGATAGGAGACACATGCTAGGGAACTTGTTTTCTACTAAGTTACTTGAGTTTCTTTTACAATAAGCATACCTTTTTATAACATCCTAGAAATAGTTTTTTTTTAATACAGTAACTAAAGTTAATGGAGCTTCACTTTAGCATAATATCCATTATGCTCTAATGGATACAAAAGCAGGTAGAATAAAGAGTTGATGTCCCCAAATTGAACTATGCCAGCAGTCTTGTGGTCAGGTCTTTATGAAAAGGAATACCACTGAATGGGAAGTTGTTCTGGAGAAAAATTGGGCCATTGGGAGTGACAGCTGAAGGAACAATAGGCATAGGACATGACAGCTGTTTTCAGATATTTGACAGGCTAAAAAGAGAGTGTGTAGCGTTTATGTGAAACCCCACCACAGTTGAAAGTGGCTTTTGTCCCAGAATTATAGCTGGAAACTTTTTATTGACCAGTATTTTTGTCTTAGAAGGAAGCACTGAATTTATTTAAAAGGAGTACTTTGAAAAGGCATTTATTGAGGTCCCAAAAGCATACTCATTGTTTAAAACAACAAACAAAAATATAACATTTAGGTAGTTCTTGAGAGGAAGGGGATGGGAGAGAGAGAAGAGAGGGAAAGAAGTGGAGCCAGTCAGATGGTCAAAATCTGTGCATTGTGAGATGTGACCCCCCCCACACACACACACCTTGCTAAAGACCCTATATCTTTAGTTGAGAAAGCTGAATTCTTGGATTTCCAGGTGAAGAAGCATGTATGTGTAATCTGGTGATGAGACTGTGGCAGCTGTTGAGGTAGAAGCAGAGTTGCTAGCTTCTACAATGATGAGTTGTTTACAAGTAAATGTATCAGAACCAAAAGTCTATGGGAATTAGTAGGAACTGTGTCAAGGGCTTTGAAATTCAGTAGTCTAGGGAATTGAGGTCCCAGATTTCCAAGGGGCAGAGAAGGCGCCAGCTGACATCTGGGTTTTACACTAGTCAGTACAAGGGAAATGCAAAAGAAATTGTGTATCTAGGTGTTGGGTCCTTCTGAACAGAATTGTTCCAAGATGAGAAGAGCTGCCTTGAAAGACAGTCGAACTCTGTTAGATTCCCCATAACGGCAGAATGTTCAGGCACTGGTGACTATTAGGTGAGAGTATTTGAAAGGGGATTCAAACTTAAAAGTGAGTAAGATTTAGTACTGTACTGGAGATCTTAGGCAGCACAGTGAGGCACGAAAAGAAATGAAAGGTATTAAGGATTGGAAAGGAAATAAACAAAACATTCATTTTTCACCAAGGAAAACATTGTCCTAAGATAAATCCAAAGACTCATCAGATATATTACTAGAATTAATAAGTTATTTTAGTAAGGTTGTACAAAAACAGCATAAAAATTAATGTATTTCTATACATAAATCACAATCAGAAAATCTAATGATTTTTAAAAGATGCCATTTACAATAGCATCTAAAATGTACCAGGAATAAACTTAGCAAAATATTTACAAAATCTTTGGAGAAAATTATAGAAATGTTTGAAAACATTAAAGAAAAGCCTAAACTAGTGAAGAGGTAAGATCAGTGGATTAGAAGGCTCAGTATTGTAAAAATGTCAATTCTCCCCAAACTGACACATAGATTCAATGCAATTCCAATAAAAATCCCAACAGGTTTTTTGTGGAACTTGACAAGCTGATTCTAAAATTTTTATGGAGGAGAAAAGATTCAAGAATAGCCAAGACATTCCTGAAGAAGAAGAACAAGGTGAGGAGACCTGCCTTACCAGATATAAACAGTTATTATAAAATAAAGTAATTAAAGACAGTTTTGGCACTGGGATAGACAGATTGGCCAGTGGAATAAAATAGCCCCAAAGCAGATTCATGTATAGGTGGAAACCTATTTATGACAGAAATGCTGGTACAGTTTTGGTCTTCACAACAAATAGTTCTCAGCCAGTTGGGTAATCCTGTGGGACTAAATGAAATTGAACTCTTGTCTGAGACCAAACAAAAAATCAGTTTTGGTGTAAACACTGAATCAAAGGACAAAATGGTGAAACATAGAGACAATAGTATAGGAAAATATGCCTATGATATCACAGTAAGAAAGGGTTTCTTAAGACTTAAAATGTTGATAAAGAGAAAGATTGATCCACTTGACTGCATTAAAATGCAAAACTTCTGTTTATAAATAGATGTCATAAAGAAAATGAAAGGGCAGACTTGGTAAAAAGATACTTGTAACATTAATAACTGATAAAGGATGAGTGTCCAGAATATGTAAAGAACTCCTACAAATTAATAAGAAAATAATCAGTGGAAAAATGGAGACAACACTTGACTAGGTACTACACAGCAGAGGAAACCCTGTTGACCAGTAAATTATGAAAAGATGGTGAACCTCATTAATAATCAGAGATGTAAATAAAACCTAGTTAATGTCCGACAGTAGCAAATATTGATAAGGACCCAGAACAAGTGGAACACTTTCTGTTGCTGGTGGGAGTGTAGCTTGGTTTGGCCTTCTCTGGTGAAGTTAAAGAGATTCATACCTGAAACTTGCAAATGTGCACAAAGAAACACATATAGATTAGTGCTCAAAGCAGAATTGTTAACTGTAAACAACCCAAATATTCAGTTGTAGAATGGATAAATAAATGTTGGCATAGTTTCAAAATGGAACACTACATGGTAGTTAAAGTGAATGAGCTTCAGCTGCATGAAACAACCTGGGTGATCTTCAGAGCATAATGTTGGGCAAAAAAAGCAAGTAACCACTGGTTATGATCCATTTTTATCCAAAAACAGACTGAAAAATAAAAATACATTGTTCAAGGATACAAAATGTTGAGGGATACAAATAAAGCAAGTAACAGTACACAGAAAATTCCATATTTACTTGTGAGAAGGAAAAGGATATGATGAGGAAGGGCCCAAAGAGAACTTCTAAGTTAAATTGGGTGATGGCAATCCTTTTTTATACACATAAAAACTGAAAAAATTATTTTTAAAAACTGCGTGTTTTTAAAAAAATCACTTAATATAAAAGTCTTGCTTCCAGTAAAGGCTTAAGCAAGAACTGAAGTGGCCTTTGGTGCCACCTAGTGTTTTTAGAGAATGTAACATAGCCTTCTCATTCAGCAGCTTCTACCTAGCTCTGTGGGCTAGGTTTTTCAAAGTAGGAACTAAAAGGAGTAGTTTCATCCCTTGTTTTCATCCCTAATCTAGGCTCTTCAGTCTGACCCTTTTCCTCTACGACGATGTTCTCTTTGGCAGGCCCTTTCTTTTCTCTTACCAAACAATAGCTTCTCCTGTTTCTTCCTAACTTTCCTTTTAGGAGCCTCAGCCTGGCAGGAGATGTAGTCTTTCTTCACTGTGACAGGGGCAGCTATGGGTTCTGACAGGACTGTGAGGTATGGTCATTGTCATTACTGACCCTGAGGACTGTTCTCAAGAGTCTTGCTATTACTGCCTCTGTTCTACATAATTTTAGACAAGGGATGTACAAGAAAATTAATGCCTCTGGATTAGTCATAAGGACTTTAAAAACTTGTATCTCACCCTGCCCAGTGTGAAAACCTGTGGAAATCTAGCCTATCTGGATGAAGAGAAGGCAGGCTATGGGTAAACAGAAATTCCAGTCTAACTAAGGTCTCTGTTCCATGTGCAAGAGTCCAGCCCAGGAAATTCCTTTTTCCCCTTTGTGTATTGGCAACATAGCGTCTAAAGAAATTGCCTTTTTCAGTAAAATAGCATGTAGAACCTCCAGGGTTTGAACTCTGAAAGGAAAATCTCTTGAGTAAGTGAAGGCAGATAGACTATGAGACACTGACCACCATTATCTAAGGGTCTTTCACTTTAATTTCTCATACCACTATCTTGCCAGTTCCCAGGAAATATAGTTGCTCCCTTAAATCTTTTGCTTCCGTCTGGCAAAATTGGTTCCTTTTAGGCTGGTATTTCCTTTATTTACTCATATATATTTTTATTATCAAAGCTAGAATCCTGAGAGACATCCGTCATTCCTGTCTCTTTCTCTCCCCAATCTGCCATCCCTCATTCCATCTCTAAATTGAGTGATTCTAACTTGGAATGTATATCAAATGCATTTATTTCCTTGAACCATCACATCATCTTTCCATGCTTCTATTCTTGCCTTCTGGTCCATTTTCCAGTAGCCAGCATGGTTCTTCAACATTTAAATAGGATTGCAGTTTAAAAACCTTGAATGATTTTCCTCATGCACTTAAAATAAAATTCACAGTCCCTGGTCAAGGACGTACATGGAAATGTATGATCTGACCTTGCCAAGCTCATCTCCACTTTCTCTTGCTACCCCCACCAACCACACTTTCCACATAACACCCTCACTGGCCTTTCAGTTCCTCACACAAGCCAGGTCTTTTGGAGATGCTGGTTTTGGTGCCTGGAATCCCACTTTCCATACTTACCTTCCTCAGAGAGACCTACCCTTAGTCTAAATTTGGGTATTTGGGTATTTCTTGGGCTTTCTGATACTTCTCTAATAGCATTCTTTTCTTTCATTGCATTTATCATGATGTATAATTTTACCTTCTTTTGTTTAATGTTCATCTTTCACCCACAAGTCTGTATTGTCCATGAGATCAAGGACTGTATATGTTTGATTCAACACTGTTTGCTCTGTACCTAGCCCCAGTACCTAATAGGTACACAATATATATTTGTTGAAAGGATGAATGGAAAGAACCATAATTTACTTAACTGTTCCCCTGCTGCTGAATACTAAGGTTGTTTTCAGTTTTGGGTCATTCTAAACAATGATGAGGTAAATAATTTGAACATAAAATTTTTATATCTTTAGGCTAGATTCTCAGAAGTGGAGTTGTTAGGTCAAAGGGTATGAATATTTTTAAGGCTCATAAAACATTTCCAAATGAACTATCAGAATGGTTGTCCAGGATGGAATTTTAGACTGCCTCCCTTTTTGCTTTCTTTAACTTCCCACACCTATAAAACCAATTTATTGAATGCTTATTCTGTGTCAGACATGAGATTATCTTACTTACTCCTTATGTGAGAGGTGGTATTATCCCAATTTTGCAGATGAGAAAACTTGCACCTAAAAAGTCAAACAGATGTGCTCAAACACACACAATCCAGACTATCTCATGTCAAACCATTTGTGCTTACCCACATACTTCCCATTGCTAGCTAATGTACATTTGCTCTAAAACTGCCACAGTCCGTCATTTCACCCAGACCCTCTGCTTTTTAACTGCTGCATCCATGTGAATGCCTCTCCCACCTCCCCGCCTGTCCTTGCTTCCTTACTGCATAATGTTAAGAGGCTGGGCTGCCGTGCTCCCTTGTCAGGCCCCTAGAGGGCACCTAACTCAGCTGACATTCTGGAGCTTTCCTCTCATTCACTCAAACACATCTCATCTTTGCATGGTGGTTAACACCGGGGATAAATGGCCCATCCCTTCAGTTCTGTCCCCACTCCTGTTTATAGGGGTGGTCCATTCTGACCCAGCATTATAACGGGCACCTAACCACATCGTAATCATATAAAGAGCATGCTGCACTTAGAGTAATAAGAAGAGTGTTTTGCCCCCTGGGGATTCTTGGTGTTAAAACTCTAAAGGAGCTTGCGGGCTCTTCAGAGGAGAGGTGTACTCTGTTTTGGGCTGCAGGTATTCACCTGGGCCCATCTTTTTCTCCCAAGAAAAGACAAAACTTGCCAAGTCAGGGTATGGTGCAGCAGTTTGCATATTTGGTGGTTATCCCTCTTAGTAACTCCTCTGATTTCTCTTAACCTTTCAGGCTCTCCCTGCTTGCCCTATCCAGGCCACCTGTGAAGCTGCCTCCAAGGAGGAAAATAAGGAAAAAAATCGATATGTGAACATCTTACCTTGTGAGTGTTTGTAGGGTTTTTGGAATGTAACCTGAAATTGCATCTCTAGCCAGATTTTCTGAGGATGGAAAGAATCTTGCAACTGATCATAGGAGGGTTGGTAATAAGAGTAGGGTCAAGCCTTTGGTTCCCAGGGCAACATAAAGTCATGTCAGGTGCTTGAGTAGGTTTTTTGTGTCAGGCCTTAAGTTTCTAAGTGGTTAAGGAGAGCAGTTTCACCAGAAGACCAGATAAGATACACAAGGTGATTGTGGTTTTTTGTGGTGCTCATTGCAAAAAAAATGCAGTTCAGAGTTCTCTTCATGACTCCTTCCCAAAGTTAGCCATTGCTAATCAGTTGATCTATAACAGATTTTGTCTAGGCCAGTGGTCTCCAGAATGGAATATGCATGATCTAGTGGGATGCAGGAGTAAAATGTTTGAACTTTGCTTTATTTTTATCATTGTTCATTTTTAAATTCATCCTTTAAAAATTCCTGGTGTATTTTTGGGTGCATAATATATTTACATTTACTGATACTTAGTGTCTTATTTGTGTATTAATGTATGTGTATTATATATATTTTTAAAATATATAATTGGTATGCTGTGTACATTGCTCTTTTTTTTTTAACTATATATTGGCAATTCATCTGTCAAACAGAAATATACACTTTCCTTTTTACTGGCTGCTTACTATTCCATATGGTGGATATATCTTAATTTGTTTAACCATCCCCTGGTGATTGTTGAGATGGGTCATAATTTTTGCTGTTAGAAGTAGTGCTGCAGTGACATCTTTATACATGTGTGTCTGTACTCATGGGCACAGACATCTCAACAGGTCTGGTTACATAAGCACCAGTGAAAAATTAAATTAAATTAATTGAAATATTAATTTTTTTTCTAGATGACCACTCTAGAGTCCATCTGACACCAGTTGAAGGAGTTCCAGATTCTGATTATATCAACGCTTCATTCATCAATGTAAGGAACTCAAGCTTTTCTCATTTCTCATATTACCTTGAGTGACCATCAGCTACCATCTACTGGCTCCTTCCCAAGCTGCATATTAGGAAGAATATTTGTCATTTCAAGTTTTTTCTGAGGAGTCTTAATTTTTTTAAGGGACTGAGAAAAAAATTTTAAAGATCAAAACAGATTATTTTAAAATGTATTCTTAATGTTTACCCTGTCATCATTCCCAAAGGTTTCCTATGCAGAAATCTGAATCTAAATGTGTGCTTTCTGTAGGAGTCAGTGAATCCTTTATTGAGCTTAGTATAACTAAAAACAAAAGCAAGCTTTGCCATCTGTAGTATGTGAAGGAGGTATTGCCAGGTTCTATGGGGTTTAGGGAAAGAAACATTCAGCCAACTTGGTGATCCAGTAGAGGTTGATAGGAAAGCATAAGTCTAAACTCAGGAGAAAAAATATGGGCAGAAACTTCAAAAGGAAAAGCATGAACAAAGTCAGAGACTAGAAATAGTAGTCTTAGATTGTAAGGTATAAGACAGGAAGTCACTGGGAATTAGGCTTGGGGGATTGGTAGGAACTCAGTCTTGGAAGGCATTAAATGTCATTGTGGTTCTTAGTTGCAGACAATGGAGTCCGCTTTCTGTCTAATCTTTTAAGTAGAAAGGGATTTATTGTAAGGTACTGGGTAGCTTATAAAATCCGTGGGAGAGCCAGTGAGCCAAACTAAGGTGCTGCTCAGCAAGGAACAGAGCAGCCAATGATGTATGCAACTACCCCTTGCGACTCTGATAGTGAGACCTCTGCACAGGTGCTGCAGAAGAACTGGGTACTCCTGCTGCCGTGCTTGCCGAAAGACCAGATCCTCCTAGCACAGTCACCATCTCACATTGCTCACTTCTGCCCCAAGTTCTGTGTAGGAGCATCTGCTAGAAAGAAGCTAAGTCTTATGCAGAACTGAGCTGCAAGGGAGTCTAGGGAAATTAGCTTTTAGTTTCTCAATCTCTGTAGTAAAAAAGTCAAGTTCTTAGGGGATGGGACTGGGTGTTGAGTGAGCCACCTTATTGTATCTAATTTCAGTACAACTAAGGGTTTTGATTAATTCCCTAGGCAATAGGGTAACATTGAGAGTATTAAAGACAAGGAGTGACATGGCTCCATTTACATATTGATCACTCAGGCAGGCTACCATGTGCAACATGGACTTAGGAGGGGCCAATTGGGGCTGTTACAATAGCAGGTCACAGATGATTAGGGCCTGTAGAAAGATTGGAAAGGAAACAGCAAAATAAAAATGACTTTGGAGGTAGAATTTAGTAGCACTTGGTGATTGACTGTATAAATGAGAGAGTACAGGATAATTCTCCATAAGGGTGTATTGGGTATAGGGTGATCCTGTGGATGTATCCAGTATATAGTTGGTCATATTAATCCAGAGCTCAGAGGAGGTATTCCAGAGCCATGGCCTTGGAAATTACTAGAGAGACTGAGGCTCTGGGGCCCACCAGCCTCTGCCTGGCACACTGATCAAAGGGTGCTTATGAGTGAGACAAAATGAGACCAGGAGAGAAGAGGGAAGAGTAAACCTGGAAGAACTCTTAGGTGGTTAGCAGGGTTAAGGGCAGATGAAAGATCCAGAGGGAAGGAGGGAACAGATGTGCTGTGGACGAGGAGTATAGAGGCTGACAATGTCCTTTGCTGAAGCAAATTGAGGCCATTTGTTGTGGGCTGCCAGTTACGCTTACCAAACGTTCTTATCTTTCCAACTTTAATGAGGTACAGTTTATATAACAAAAATTCAAACATTTGAAGTGTAGAATCCAGTGATTTTTAGTAAGTTTACCAGGCTATGCTGCCATCGCCTTATGTGTTTTAGAACATCTTCTAACGGTGTTAACTGAGATTCGTATACCATAATTTTCACCCATTTAAAGTTTTAAATTCAGTGGTTTTTAAATATATTCACAAGTATATCCAACCATTACCAGTCAATTTGAGAACATGTCATCACCTCAAAAAAAAAAGAAACCCTATACCCTCTAGCTGTTGCCTCTTTTAGAACATTTTGCCCACCCCAGTAAGAACCTTCTTGTCCACAAGCAGTTAATCCCCATTCCCACCCCTCACAACCACTTACCAAGCCTTTTTTGCACAGAGAACCAGGATCACACATGAATCGTAAAGAGAAGTGGTACCAGGCACCATGGAGTGGTGGCAACAGGCCCAGGGACATGGGACCTGGTCTGGAGAGCACAAAGATCTGAGAGCAAACCTGGCTGTAGGCGGAGAGGAAGCAGGCCATGCACAGTTGGCACGTGGGCATCCAGCCTGGAGTCTTACTCACCCTTAGATGTCTAAGAGTATATAGGGTCATTCGAAGTAGTTTTTTGTTTTTGTTTTTGTTTTTTTAACTGGTAGGAATATAGCTACCACTTATAGGCAGCTGGGATTTAGCTTTCAGAATCCAAAGATGTCTCAGAAGCTAGGGAGCCACATTTCATCTTTCCCTTGAATATAACACAAGGAAGATGAGTAGTTTTGCCTTGTTAACCATCTTCTGGTTAAGCAATGCTGCCATACTACTATGTAGGCCTTAAAGGAGGACGTAGGGACCCTCCTGGGAAAGACAGGGCAGGAAGCACTGGGGGCTGGGCCCTCCAACAGTGTTTTTAAACTATTCATAGCTCATTGCTCTGGTGAGAATTTAGCAGTGACTTCTAGTGGAGCAGGGATATAGCATGGCTTAACATTCTAAGAGCTTTTCAGTTTTAATTATAAATTTAGTACATAAGCAAAATGCAGCCTCCTGAATTAAGGCTTTCTCAGTTTCTGTCTTCTAATGATTAAAAACATCTGCAGAGACTTAAATTCCTCTTCCCAGTAAGAATTTTAATACGCTTCTTGTTGCTAACTCTAAACATGTCCATCTCAAGGCTTAAAGCTTTCTCTTTCTGTGGTAGGAAGTAACTGTTCTGCCCTTGTTTGAACTGGAATAGGACTTGGCTTCAGACTCAGGCCCCCTCCTTTATTTTACCACTGCCTTGCAGATGTGTATTTCACATTGTCACCTTGGTGTGGCATGGTGTCTCATCCATGAAGCTGCCCCTTCCCTCACTACCCATCTTATTCCTCTCTGAGAGTGGCAGAGGGTGACTTAGAGTCCTTAAATGATTTTTTGCTTACCTAGGATTTCTCAAGTGAACACTGCATTTAAACAATGAGGTTGAAAAGATGTATAACTAAAACAATAAAAACTGAAAAAGAAAGTTACTGCCAGTTGTCAGTTTTTCACAGGCTCCTTATCTAGTAAGTGGCATATGCAGACTCCTTTGTTTCTTGTCTTCCACTTCCATAATGGGAGAACCCTGTTGTCAAACACTGGGAACGTTCCACCATTCCCACAGGCTTTCCCAGAAAGTTTTTGTACCTGAGTAGTTTCATCAAGAAAATAACCCCTTTCCTTCCCAAGGTGGGTCCGGCTTCATCCCTGGAACCACCACATGTGCGTCTGCCTTGGAGGGTTCTTAACTGTTCACACTAAGACCCAGATTGTCAGCCACTGAGAAAGCGTCAGAAGCAAGATCTAGTCTAGGAGTTGGTATTTGATAGTCTTTTACACTGTTCACTAATAATTCACTTGGAGAAGACTACCTAGACCATGTAATCATTGTAATCTTTGATACCCACTATTCAAAGCTAATCCCTTGGAAATTTTAAAAATGGAAATCCTTGTTAATTGCCTGGACCTTTTCACTAGGGAAGCTTTGTTGACTGGTTGGAAGTCTGGAGAATTCATTCCTACCCATTTTTGGTTTTCATTTTCTTCTCCCCTACTCCTCTCCCATCCCACTCCCAGGGCTACCAAGAAAAGAACAAATTCATTGCTGCACAAGGTAAAGTAATTATAATTTTTTATTCCTTGGCTTAGCCATGAGCTCATAGTGGGTGTGGATTTTTTTCTTCCAAATGCTAGATAGATTAATCAGAATGTAGTAGCTTTTCTGTAATTAACTACCACCTGAAAGAAATATAATCTGCCTTACAGGTTTATAACTAAGGGCCTTCATCTTGATGACTTAGTATCCAGGGGTCCTTTAAAATAAGTCTTTTTGTATAGGTGCATAAAAAAGACTGGCAAGAACTACCCCACACACCAAACACAGTGTAATGAGGCCCTCTGTCTTGGGGCTCTTTGGGAATTTAAGGTTCAAGCCAGGCTGCTCAGAGTTCAAATTTGGACTCAGTCTCTAGAGAGGATTGTCCACCTCACAGGTTCCAGGCTGGCTCATCTCCTTCCACCACTCTTGGGCCTGAGGTACACTCTTATTCACAGATAAGTGGTCTAGGAACCCTCAGAGCAGGGACTCAGTGCCATGGTCCTATACATGCACTGCACACATTTCCATCGCCCGAATCTCTAACAGTTGTCTTCCCCTTTGGGATCCTAGCAAAAATATCTTGATGTTTGCAGCACTAAGCAGTAATTGGGCTTTAGTAATATCATTTGTTTAACCATTCAACAGATATTTATTGACCATCCATTATGTGACAGGCCCTGGCCTAGGTGATGGGGTTATGTGTAAGCTAATAAAACAGGATGTGGTCCATGCCTTTTTGGAGCTTTTAGTTAGCAGAGGACAATTCACAGCAAAATAAAAGAAATTTTGTTATGTGGCTATGTAGCTATTAACCACAAGAGGCTATTTAGAATTAAATTTTTAATTAAAATTAAATAAAATTTAAAATGTTTTCCTTCTTTTGTACTAGTCATATTTTAAGGCCCAATTGCTACTTGTGGCTAGAGTCTGCCATATTAGTGCAGATATGAAACATTTCCATCATTGCAGGAAGTTCTATTGGACAATACTGTGGTAGAGATAAAATTGAGATAGAGGTAAAATAAAGTGGTCAGGAAAAGCCTTAGCTCCTCCTTGCCCTTGCAGTCTCCCACGAGAGCCTGGCCATTGCCTGAACAGTTCCTGTTTTTCCTCCCTCTGTAACCATCTGTCAATTCAGGTCTACCCTCCAAGGCCCAACTCAGCTACCATCTGCTCAGTGATCTGGCACCAACAACCGTGCACAAGCTCTTCCTTCCTTTATTTACCAAAGGCCTTGTTGATGCTAAAATGTGTGTTGAATTAAGGTCACCTGTGATTTCTTGATGGTCCTTCCAGCACACTCCCATCCTCTTGAACCTCTCCACATTGCTTCACACTCGTTGCAGCTCTCCTTTGTTAATTACTGGCATTCCCTTCTCTTGGTTTTTCTCACTTTCCTAAATATTCTTTCCTCAAGGAAGTAGTCTTCTTTCTGCTCCTTAAATACAGTTTCTCCCCAAATTTGTGGATGACTACTTTCTCGCAACTCCATTCTTATCTTTCATGGCACCACTTCTCTCAGTTCTCCTGCCTCTCCATCTGTTCTTCCTTACTCTCCTAAGAGAAAGACAGACTTTGTTCTGTCTGAACTGGAATAATGCTCAGGATCCCCAGCATGCTCTGTTTGACCCCTTTTCTCTTTGAGAGATCTCATCTAATACTCACATCTGTGACTAACTGCTGTCTCTTCTGAGCTCCTAACCCATATTTTCACACTAAGTTGTACCCCTCCAGCTGGATACCCCAACAGACTCCATTTTTTTTTTCCTTCCTTGTATTCTTTAATGTTTTTCCTTATTAGCTGAGTTGAACATCTAGCAGTTTTTTGTTTTGTTTTGTTTTTTATAATTTATTTTGGTATCATTAATCTACAATTACATGTGCAATATTATGGTTATTAAACTACCCCCTTCATCAGGTCCCCGCCACCAAACCCATTACAGTCACTGTCCATCAGTGTAGTGAGATGCTACAGAATCACTACTTGTCTTCTCTGAGTTGTACTGCCCTCCCCGTGCCCCCCCAACATTACATCTGCTAATCGTAATGCCCCTTTTTCCCTCTTATCCCTCCCTTCCCGCCCATTTTCCCCAGTCCCTTTCCCTTTGGTAACTATTAGTCCGTTCTTGGGTTCTGTGAGTCTGCTGCTGTTTTGTTCCTTCAGTATTTTTTCTTTGTGCTTATACTCCACATATGAGTGAAATCATTTGATACTTGTCTTCTTCCGCTTGGCTTATTTCACTGAGCATAATACCCTCTAGCTCCATCCATGTTGCAAATGGTAGGATTTGTTTTCTTCTTATGGCTGAATAATATTCCATTGTGTATATGTACCACTCTTCTTTATCCATTCATCTACTGATGGACACTTAGGTTGCTTCCATTTCTTGGCTATTGTAAATAGTGCTGCAATAAACATAGGGGTGCATCTGTCTTTTCAAACTGGGCTGCTGCATTCTTAGGGTAAATTCCTAGGAGTGGAATTCCTGGGTCAAATGGTATTTCTATTTTGAGTTTTTTGAGGAACCTCCATACTGCTTTCCACAATGGTTGAACTAATTTGCATTCCACCAGCAGTGTAGGAGGGTTCCCTTTTCTCCACATCCTCGCCAACATTTGTTGTTGTTTGTGTTTTGGATGTTGGCCATCCTCACTGGTGTGAGGTGATATCTCATTGTGGTTTTAATCTGCATTTCTCTGATGGTTAGCAATGTGGAGCATCTTTTCATGTGCCTGTTGGCCATCAGAATTTCTTCCTTGGAGAAGTGTCTATTCATGTCCTCTGCCCATTTCTTAATTGGATTATTTGCTTTTTGTTTGTTAAAGTGCATGAGTTCTTTATATATTTTGAATGTCAACCCCTTATCGGATAAGTCATTTATGAATATATTCTCCCATACTGTAGGATGTCTTTCTGTTCTACTGATGGTGTCCTTTGCTGTACAGAAGCTTTTCAGCTTCATATAGTCCAACTTGTTCATTTTTGCTTTTGTTTCCCTTGCCCGGGGAGATATGTTCATGAAGAAGTCGCTCATGTTTATGTCCAAGACATTTTTCGCTATATTTTTTTCTAAGAGTTTTATGATTTCATGACTTACATTCAGGTCTTTGATCCATTTTCAGTTGCCTTTGTGTATGGGGATAGAGAGTTGTCCAGTTTCATTCTCTTACATGTAGCTGTCCAGTTTTTCCAACACCAGCTGCTGAAGAGGCTGTCATCTCCCCATTGTACATCCAAGGCTCCTTTATCAAATTTTAATTGACTGTATATGTTTGGGTTAATGTTTGGATTTTCTATTCTGTTCCACTGGTCTGTGGGTCTGTTTTGTCTTGATTACTGTGGCTTTGTAGTACAGCTTGAAGTCAGGGAGCGTAATTCCCCGTTTTATTCCTCCTTCTCAGGATTGCTTTGGCTATTTGGGGTCTTTTGTGGTTCCATATGAATTTTAGAATTATTTGTTCCAGTTCATTGAAGAAAGCTGGTGGTATTTTGATAGGGATTGCATTGAATCTGTAGATTGCTTTAGGTAGTATAGCCATTTTGACAATATTTATTCTTCCTAGCCAAGAGCATGGGACGAATTTCCGTTTGTTAGTGTTCCTCTTTAATTTCTCTTAGGAGTGTCTTGTAGTTTTCAGAGTACAGGTCTTTCACTTCCTTCGTTAGGTTTATTCCTAGGTATTTTATTCTTTTTGATGCAATTGTGAATGGAATTGTTTTCTGATTTCTCTTTCTGTTAGTTCATCATTAGTGTATAGGAAAGCAGCAGATTTCTGTGTGTTAATTTTGTATCCTGCAACTTTGCTGAATTCAGACATTAGTTCTAGTAGTTTTGGAGTGGAGTCTTTAGGGTTTTTATGTACAATATCATGTCATCTGCAAGTAGTGACAATTTGACTTCTTCTTTACCAGTCTGGATGCCTTGTATTTCTTTGTTTTGTCTGATTGCCATGGCTAGGACCTCCAGTACTATGTTGAATAACAGTGGAGAGAGTGGGCATCCCTGTCTTGTTCCCGATCTTGGATGAAAAGCTTTCAGCTTCTCGCTGTTAAGTATGATGTTAGCTGTGGGTTTGTCATATATGGCCTTTATGATGTTGAGGTACTTGCCCTCTATACCCATTTTGTTGAGAGTTTTAATCATGAATGGGTGCTGAATTTTGTCAAATGCTTTTTCAGCATCTGTGGAGATGATTATGTGGTTTTTGTTCTTCTTTTTGTTGATGTGGTGGATGATGTTGATGGATTTTCGAATGTCGTACCATCCTTGCATCCCTGGGATGAATCCCACTTGATCATGGTGTATGATCCTCTTGATGTATTTTTGAATTCGATTTGCTAATATTTTGTTGAGTATTTTTGCATCTACGATGATCAGGGATATTGGTCTGTAATTTTCTTTTTTGGTGAGGTCTTTGCCCGGTTTTGGTATTAGAGTGATGCTGGCTTCATAGAATGAGTTTGGATGTATTCCCTCCTCTTCTATTTTTTGGAAACCTTTAAGGAGAATGGGTGTTATTTCTTCTCTGTATGTCTGGTAGAATTCAGAGGTGAATCCATCAGGTCCGGGGGTTTTGTTCTTGGGTAGTTTTTTGATTAGCACCTCAATTTCGTTGCTGTTGATTGGTCTGTTTAGTTTTTCTGTTTCTTGTTTGGTCAGTCTAGGAAGGTTGTATTTTTCTAAGAAGTTGTCCATTTCTTCTAGGTGTTCCAGCTTGTTAGCATATAGATTCTCATATAATTCTTTGTATTTCTGTGGGGTCTGTCGTTATTCTTTCCTTTCTCATTTCTGATTGTGTTTATGTGTGTAGATTCTCTTTTTCTCTTAATGAGTCTGTCTAGGGGTTTATCTATTTTGTTTATTTTTTCAAAGAACCAGCTCTTGGTTTTACTGATTTTTTTCTATTGTTTTATTCTTCTCAATTTTATTTATTTCTTCTCTGATCTTTATTATGTCCCTCCTCCTGGTGACTTTGGGCCTCATTTGTTCTTCTTTTTCCAATTTCAGTAATTGTGTCTTTAGACTATTCATTTGGGAATGTTCTTCCTTCTTTAAATAGGCCTGGATTACAATATACTTTCCTCTTAGAACTGCCTTTGCTGCGTCCCACAGAAGTTGTGGCTTTGTGTTGTTGTTGTCATTAGTCTCCATATATTCTTTGATTGCTGTTTTGATTTGGTTGTTAACCCATTGATTAATTAGGAGAATGTTGTTAAATCTCCGTGTATTTCTGAGCCTTTTTGATTTCTTTCTAAAATTTATCTCTAGTTTTATACCTTTGTGATCTGAGAAGTTGGTCGGTAGAATTTCAATATTGTTTACTTTACTGAGGTTCTTTTTGTGGTCTAGTATGTGGTGTATTCTGGAAAATGTTCCATGTGCACTTGAGAAGAATGTGTTTCCTGTTGCTTTTGGATGCAGAGTTCTGTAGATGTCTGTTAGGTCCATCTGTTCTAGTGTGTTGTTCAGTGCCTCTGTGTCTTTACTTATTTTCTGTCTGGTTGATCTGTCCTTTGGAGTGAGTGGTGTGTGGAAGTCACCTAAAATGAATGCATTGCTTTCTATTTCCTCCTTTAATTCTGTTAGTATTTGTTTCACATATGCCGGTGCTCCTGTGTTGGGTGCATATATATTTATAATGGTTATATCCTCTTGTTGGACTGACCCCTTTATCATTATGTAATGTCCTTCTTTATCTCTTGCTACTTTCTTCGTTTTGAAGTCTATTTTGTCTGATACAAGTACTGCCACACCTGCTTTTTTCTCCTTGTTGTTTGCATGCAATATCTTTTTCCATCCCTTCACTTTTAGTCTGTGTATATCTTTTGGGTTTGAGGTGAGTTTCCTGTAAGCAGCATATAGATGGGTCTTGCTCTTTTGTCCATTCTGTTACTCTGTGTCTTTTGATTGGTGCATTCAGTCCATTTACATTTAGGGTGATTATCGATAGATACGTACTTACTGCCATTGCTGGCTTTAGATTTGTGGTTACCAAAGGTTCAAGGGTTTTTTTGTTTTGTTTTTTAAGTGATCTTTTTTTAAATTAAGATATCATTGATATACAGTCTTATGAAGGTTTCACATGAAAACAGTGTGGTTACTACATTCACCATATCCAGTCCCCCCATACCTCATTGAAGTCACTGTCCGTCAGTGTAGTAAGATGCCACAGAGTCACTACTTGTCTTCTCTATGCTACACTGTCTTCCCCATGACCCCCACACACCATGTATACCAATCATAGTACCCCTCAATGCCCTTCTACCTCCCTCCCCACCCACACTCCCCCACCCTTCCCCTTTGGTAACCTCTAGTTCCTTCTTGGAGTGCCCCACAGACTCTTTAGATTCAACATCAGAAACTAAAACAGGACTCTTCATCAGCCCCAAAACTGCTTTTCCTCCTATATTCTCAGGCTGTCAGCATGACTGGAATGTAATCTATCTAATCAACCAAGCCAGATTTGGGATCATCCAGATCTTCTACTTGTCCTTTGTTCTAAATATAACTAGTCCTCCTTTTTCTTTCCCCTGAATCTGTCTTCTCTGACCACTGCCTTTCTCCCATCTTTCTTCTAGTTCTGTTACAGTAGCCCACTGATTGATCCCTGTAGGCCCCAGCCTTGCTCTTTGCATTCCTTCACCAGAATGGCCTTCCTCAATGCATAATTTTTGTCAGGGCTCATGAAAATCCTATGATTGTCCATAGGCCTTCTTTAGCCTGGCCTCCACCCCTTTGTATTCTGGTACCTTACCTGTCTTTCCAGCTCCATCTTCTGTGTATCCTACACAGTGAACTCACTGAACTCTTTGCAATTCCTGGACATCTCATGCTCTTTCTTGATGCTACCCTGTGCATTTCTAAACTCTTGTCCATCTGGTCTACCCTTAATATATGGTTCAAATGTCACCTCCAGGGGATTTTTCCTGACCTTGCCAGGCAGTGAAACGGTTCCCCCTCTGTACATCTCCCTAGCATGTGCCCACTTTTATCCTTTTTTTTTCCTCATTCATTTTTTTTAATTGAAGTATCATTAATATACAATTTTATGTTGGTTTCAGTTATACAACACAGTGGTTCAACAGTTACCCTATCCTTTTCTTTTTAATACCTTTTTTTTAACTAAAGGGATTTCAAAGTTTAAGGAAGTCAAAAGATATCATGAGACTTATAAAAACAAAGTTCTCGCCTACTTTCTTCTTCACTTTTTTAGTCTAATACAACCATTTTTATCTGTTGACTTCTTACGGTAGATGATAATTTATTTAATCCTCTTACAAACTACCTCACACTCAGACTGACATGCATACATGTCCCTTTTCCCCATTCTTCCAGTAGAGTTAAATCACAATTTGGGGTGAATATTCATTATTTACATTATTATTACTATACCACTATTATTCACTGGTGAAACACATAGTATTATATGATATTTTTTATAGTTTTTGGTTTTCCTCTTTTTCAAGAGTTAATAACTGCTTTTTTTTCCTATTCACTTAAGTTTTTTATATACCTGGTACTGATTTTCCCCCCAGCTCTTAGTTAGAAGTATATATTTCCTCTCGATACCTTCAGATACATCAGGTTTAATTTTTTAACATTTAGTTTTTTATCTTGGGATCTTCTATCTTCAATTCCATTCTGGATTGGTTACCCTCCAGCCTCTGGAAGAATTACTATCCTGAGTCTTCCATTCACCAACAGCTGGGGAATTCCACTGGGCCTTTCTCCTATGTTAGGCCTTGTTTCTTTCTCTTTTTTTTTTTTTTTTTTTTTTTTTGCTCCTTCATTTTTATTTAGAAATCTTTTGGTGGCTTTCTGGAAAACACTGGGTAAATTTTAAAGTCCAGCCTGAGCAAGTCACCCAACCTCTCTGTGACTGATGACACCCCCCTCGGAGCATTGTAGGCAGGAGTAAATGGAATATAAATCATTTAGCTTACAATTTGGCATTAACATAGGTATTCAGTAAGCAGTTATGATTTCTAATCCTTAACTGTAATATCCTTGGGAGACATTGTGTCCTGTTTATATTTTGACATCCTCCTACCCCTACTTCACTTCCTAGTGAAGTGCCTGGAACATGGGAATACATGGGAAATGTTCAGTTAGTAGGTGGGTAGATGGATGGATGGATTGGATATTTAGCTGGTGACAGTGGGCACAGACTTCCAAAATTCAGGAATGAATGTTCCCAATTTCCCAGTAGATTTCTTCCCTTGGTGTGTGTTCTCCTCATCTTTGCTATTGGCCTTTAGGACCAAAAGAAGAAACGGTGAATGATTTCTGGAGAATGATCTGGGAACAAAACACAGCCACCATTGTCATGGTGACCAACCTGAAGGAGAGAAAGGAGGTGAGTGGAGAAATTAAATAGGAGGGTGCCTATTTAATTAAGTACAGGCATGAGCAGCAGAGGGACTGCTCTGCTGGAGCTCTGTGCTGAGTCTGGGCTGTCCTCCTTTTGTGGCTCCTGTGCGATTCATAAATTGAGACAGATTCCAGACTGACTGCCCACCAGACTTTCCTGTGGCCTGAAAACCTCCAGTGAGCCCCAGGAATGAACCTAGGGCACATTCCCTATATCTGGTAGTCAAGAAACTCCTTCTGGTTCCAAAACAACCTGGAAGAAAGATTTGGGCCATTAGTCAAAGAAAGGTCACAGAGGGGGCTTTTCTCCCCTAGCTTCTCTAGTCCCCCATTTCCCTGGTTCCTTGTCCCTCCTTCTGAGTCAGAAGAGGGAACTGTATGAACCAAGACCTGTGGGGTACAAGGGAATCTGAGGCCCTGGCTGATCCTGCAGGCAGTCTTCTGACGTCTTTTTTTTTTTTGTCGCTGCCAGGTCCATGCCTGGCCAGCCCCAGCACTGGGCCACAGGCAGCTCCAGTCCTGAGTCAGGCTCACACCACAGAGAGGAATCCCCAGTGCATGACAGTCTGCCTACAGGATAGCCTTGATCCCCACAGTGGGTGTTGGGTGTATTGATCAGTAGCTTCACAGTGCTCAGGAGGGATAGCATAGGGCTTTATAGTTTCCTTTCCTCCAACTGGACTTCTGGCTTTTAGAAGCTGTCCAAGGCCCAGGCACCTTCTGTGGATGGCAGGTTTACATCTGCATCAGTCTACCCTGGTGATCCATTCAGAGCAGGCTGCTCTGGTTCCAGGGGATCAGGCTTGCCCCTAGAGCATGACCTGAGGTATTATGGAAATGCAGATTTTATAGATAAAATGGCTTCCAATTTGCCCTGACCTGAAGGAATAGGGGTGGGAAAGTGAGAAGTCTAGGGCTAGGGCTATGTATCAAAGTTAAGGGATTGTGCTAAACTTGGAAGCTGAGGAACTTGAAAAAAATGAAACAGTTAAAATAAATAAGCCTGCAACTGACTAAGGTGTGAGAAGAGGCCACAGGACTTTCTGGGGACTTCTGTCTGGGCTTTCATGGTCCTTTTCAGGCCATTTGCATCTGCTGAGGGTGGGCAGTCTGAGGTCAGGGGATGCATATCTGTTCCTTTCCAGTGTAAGTGCGCCCAGTACTGGCCAGACCAAGGCTGCTGGACCTATGGGAACATCCGTGTGTCTGTAGAGGACGTGACCGTCCTGGTGGACTACACAGTGCGGAAGTTCTGCATCCAGCAGGTATTGTCTCCTTCCTTCTTGCTTGGCTCTCCTTTGGTGTCTGCTGACCATTAAATGGGGTGGAACAGGATGCGTCATCCCCTACTCTTATTCAGGGTGCTCAAGAACTGCTGAGTGTGTGGTATGTTTGGATTCTGAAATCAAAGATCTGGGCTCCCAGGGAACTTTTTTGTCAAAGCTAAGGGAGGAATATTTTCATGACTGGGAGAAAAGTATTGAGGTGGAGTTTGATCATCTTAGGTATGAACCAAGTGCATCAGGATGTGGTGTAATCTGGGTACTTGACTTGCCTCTCCTCCTTCCTTATTCCAAAGGCCCCTGACATAGATGATGTGGTAGCCCCTGCTCCTGGCCCTCCAGAGCAATCCTCGAGGCTTGAGCAAAGGCTGCCTTCAGCTGAGGAGCAGTCTTGTGCTATGGGAAGGGAGCTTACCAAGAGTCAGGGGACCTGCATTTTAGGTCTGACATTGTCATTTACTACTAGTTCTGGGACCTTAACCAAGCCACTTAACTTCTCTGGGTTTCATGTTCCACATTTGTAAGCTGAGAATAGGAACAGCCCTGTCTGCCTTGTAGGGTTCCTGGGAAGAGCCTCTGTCCCTGGTTAAAACCTCCTTGGGTAGACTCTCACTTTCCCATTGTCACTGACAACCACAGCTGGCTCTTGTCCCTAAGCCTCTTCTTCCCTCCCCTGGTGCTGCTCGCCCCAGGGTATCAGGGCCAACCCACAGGCTCTCCTCACTTCACAGGTGGGTGATGTGACCAACAGAAAGCCACAGCGCCTCATCACTCAGTTTCACTTTACCAGCTGGCCAGACTTTGGAGTGCCTTTCACCCCGATCGGCATGCTCAAGTTCCTCAAGAAGGTGAAGGCCTGTAACCCTCAGTATGCAGGGGCCATCGTGGTCCACTGCAGGTCAGTGTGGCCCAACCCTTGGCTCCCCACTCACACTACATTCTGCTTCCATGGCCAGAGCAGGGAAAAGTGCAGGGTCCCTGGCTAAGAAGCTGACACAGAGCAGGTGAGCTGTTGGGATCCCGGGGCAGCAGTCAGGAGAGACTCCTTACGTGTTGGTGCTGGATAGAGGGCACTTGAAGAAAGGAGGGGCAGTCGTCCAAGACTGGGGGTAAGGAGACTACTACTATAAAGCTAAGAAGCTAGGCTGGGTGCTGCCTTGTGTACTTGGGGCCTTCAGACCCTTGCAAGTGTCACAGCTCCCTGGTACTGATAGCTAGAGGTAAGGAGTGCGGGTACAGCAGAGTTGGCTCCACGAGAGTCCTGGCTCTACCCAGTTCAGAAGTAGATTTAGTGTCCTGAAGGAAGAACCACAGCCTGTGCCACCCCTGTCTGTATGCTCCCACAAGGCCTGCTGGCCATCCCAGTGACACTCCTGCTGTCTGGCTACAGTGCGGGCGTAGGGCGCACAGGCACCTTTGTTGTCATTGATGCCATGCTGGACATGATGCATACGGAGCGGAAGGTGGATGTGTATGGCTTTGTGAGCCGGATCCGGGCGCAGCGCTGTCAGATGGTGCAAACAGACGTGAGTGATTTGTGGGTGAGGTAGGGCGGGGGGCATTCCAGGACCACCAAAATATCTGCCCACCTCATGGATTACTCAGCCTTCTTAGATTAGTGTACATGATCATCATACTGTGTGATGAAGGGCCCTTATAAATTTTGTATTAAAGGCCACACGGAGCACAGAGGAAGCTGTGCCTGTGAGATTTGGGAGGTCAGGTGTCATTTGCAGTCAGCTCTGAGGATAAGGAGCAGGTCCTGAGGGAAGCAGGCACATGGGCAGTGCCCACAGAGTTGTGAGCAGCTCAGACATGTCCAGGAGCAGCAGTGCAAACAGCTCTGTGGTTAGGGCACACGGTTCAGGGGCAGGGTATAGGGAGGGAGGCTGGCAGAGGTTTCATGCATCATAAGAGTTTGACAGCCCCTTCAGACTAATGAATCTGTGCTTTCAGAGTGAGCAGGAGTTGGGCTTGTCTTCTCTCCACTTCCACTCTAGGAGGGCACCAGAGTAGGACTCTCCCTCCCAAGTTAAGCACCCTCAGAGGGACTCATGCATTTCAAGTCCTGCCTTACTAAATTAGGACTGTGGGAGTGAATCATTTTATCCCTGCTAGACTCAAAGGAGAAGTAGACTGGAGTGAAATGGGGGTGGGAGGGAGTGATCTGGTACCACAGAGACCACATTGTATATAACTGCAAACTCAGGCATCATTCCCATTTCAGATGCAGTACGTCTTCATATACCAAGCCCTTCTGGAGCATTATCTCTATGGAGATACAGAACTAGAAGTAACCTCTCTAGAAACACACTTGCAGAAAATTTACAACAAAATCCCAGGGACCAGCAATAATGGATTAGAGGAGGAGTTTAAGGTGAGTTGGAGCAAAACCGTCTCTTTCAGATGGAGGGATCATGTGATCTGGGGCGTATGGGATGTTTGACTCTCTGGATTTACCAACAAATGGTAAATCCTCTTTTGAGGCACGTGAGTGGTTAAGGAGGTGGGTCCCTGTCTTCATTGTCAACCCATTCTGCTTGTTAGAATCACTGGTGGGGGGTGGGGGTGGGGGATTACGTCCCCTAGTTCCCCCCTTCTTCCCTGCCCCACCCAGATGTTCATAATGTACAGCAAGAGCAAATTTTTCTGTAAGAACCAGATAGTAAATATTTTAGGCTTTGCAGGCCCTATGGTCTCTGTTGCAACTTCTTACCACTGTGGTTGTAGCACAAAAGCAGCCATAGATACTATGTAAACACATGAACATGACTGTGTTTCCATAAACACTTAACTTATAGGCAGCAGGCTAGATTTGGCCCATGGACCATAGATCACTGACCCCTGCTGCATGCCATTAGATGATGATTCTCAACACACATCTAAGGAATATATCACACTTTTATCAATAAAAGTGCTCCCGGAAGCAAGAGATTCTGGGGGGGTGGCGGGGGACGGGGGAGAGACTGTACTCCTTAAAGCAGTCCTCCGAAACTGTAATGAATTACCTTGGGATCCTGTTAAGATACAAGTTCTGGTCAGATCTAAGTTAAGGCCTAAGATTCTGAATTACTTGCAAGATGAAGCTGATGCCGCTACTTTACAATCTACTCTTTCTCTGAGTGCCAAGGATCAAGAAAGAACCTCAGAATCAGGGGAAAGGAAGATGTACATTTGAATAAGTTTTTCTAAAGAGTCTAAGACAGCCTCTGTCTTGGAGCTGGGACGCTGCTGGTGGAACAACAGGAAGAGAGGGATGGTGGGCACACTTGCTCCGGGATCACAAAGTTCCAACTCAAGGGAATCCCAGAATAGTCCACAGGAGCATGGAAGGCAGTGCTTCCCAAACAGTCTTTTGGCTTGTTCACTGAGCTTAAAGACAGAAGAAACAGTGTTCCTACAAGAGCATGTGTTAATGGAGGTCAGGGCTCTGGTGAGGAACAGTATGTAGCCAGACTGGCCTGGAGATGCAGGGCTAGTGACAGGCATAATCTTGTCAAGCTCAGTTACTGGGGTTAGTAACGTTTCCCTTCTCCTTCCCAATTCAGAAATTAACATCAATCAAAATCCAGAATGACAAGATGCGGACTGGAAACCTTCCAGCCAACATGAAGAAGAACCGGGTTTTACAGATCATTCCATGTAAGAGCCCTTTCCTCACCCCGAAGCCTTAGTGCTCCCTCCACCCCTTCCTTTTCTCAGGTACTAGTTAATGAACAGCTTGGAGACAATTATGGCATTGCCTCTTGTTGCTTCTAGAAATAAGATCGTGAAGGTCAAACAGATTGGGCCTGGAACAAGCATGTTACATCCAGGTCTTGGGTGGGTGGAAAGATGGAAAAAGAGGGAGGAGAGGACAGGTGATGTTGGAACCACAAGCTGCTGTCCTTCCTGCAGATGAATTCAACAGAGTGATCATTCCAGTTAAGAGGGGGGAGGAGAACACAGACTACGTGAATGCATCCTTCATTGATGTAAGTGGCAGCTATGTCCCTCAAGTCCAAACACTCCACAGAGATTGAGCTGGGCCTTGTAGTACTGCCCTCCCAGTTCTTGGGAGGATTGCCTGAGTCAGCCATCGGGTGCACTTGGTCTGTCAGGCCCCAGAAAGCAGGAGGTGGGGGGAAAGAGAGATCATGCACTAGGGTAATAAGTAAAGGGAAAAGTTCACAACACAAACCACAGCCAAAGGCTGAAAACTGATCTTTCCCATTCCTGCTCTCTTCATCCCATCTTAAACTCCTCTTCCCTCAACCTCATAGAAAGAGACCAGCGGGTCAGACAGGGTTTAGTCCTTGGCCAGCAGGGAGCTCTGCCTGGGACTGGCTTGCCTCCAAGCAGCCCCATCCCTTCCTAGTGGCCTGACTTCTCCACTAGCCCCTCCTTGATTAAATCACCTCACTCCTACCATTGACCTGGCCTGGACAGGGCTACCGGCAGAAGGACTCCTACATCGCCAGCCAGGGCCCTCTTCTGCACACAATTGAGGACTTCTGGCGAATGATCTGGGAGTGGAAATCCTGCTCTATTGTGATGCTAACAGAACTGGAGGAAAGAGGCCAGGTGAGCTCAAAAAGATCCTGGACTGTGGGAGATAGACTGCATGAAAAGAGGGGAGGAGCAAGCTAAGAAGGTATGTTTGAACTTTTTCTTTGACTTAAACTGTCCAGAGAACTATTTCCAGGCAGTACTGCCAGTTGGTTGGTATCTGAGCAACCAGTTAGCTTTTCTCAGGACTGGAGGAGCAGTGTGGTCTGACCACTCATACGGTTCCCAGACAGTTCATACCCTTTCTTCTCTCCTTAATACAGCCATCTCCTTGCCTAGCTTTGTGCACATCCTCCTCCCTGCTCCCCAGGCAGGGCAAAGCTAGTGAGCCAGACCAAAGCTGTGATTCCATAAGAAGAGGGTGCTTCCAAGAGAGAAATGAACAAGCTAGGAGGACTTGTGGGAAGATGAGTTATCTCTTTGCTGACTACATAAAAGAAAACGATAGAATTTTAGAAATAACAAAAATAAGAAATTTCTAAGTTAACATTCAGTAACAAGGAAGTATTTTAAAGTAAAAAGCCCTCAAGTCAATTAAAAAGTAAATTTGTTTGGGAACTCGGAATATAAAGGGACCTTAGAGGTTCCCTAGGTCAGCTGTCACTCAGTATAGGATGTTTCTTGTTTCTGAGGTAGAATCACACAGCCTCTGTGGAACACTATCAGTCCTAGGAATTACTCTGTCTCTGTCCATCTCCCACCTCCACTTCTGTCTGAAGTACTGAGTAGCCTAGTCTATGTTCAGGCAGTGCCTATTATCTTCAGAACTCTTTCTGTTGAGGTTGTACAGCACAGTAAATAGGTGCTTCATTATGCCTGGTGAGTAACTTAACAGGGATGAGAATCAAGAGAGCCTGGAGAAGCCAACAAGAGCTAGTGGTAAAGGTCCTTCTAAGTCATAGTGAAGAGTTTGGAGTTCATAAAGCAGTTTATGAACCCTTGACAATATCAAATTTGTGTTTTTTTTTAAGTTTCTCTGGCTCAGTGAGGAAGATGAACTAGAAATGAGTGAGCCAAAAACAGAGAGGAAGCTGTGGCACCCCTGCTGGTGCCTGGACTCAGCAGGGCTAGTGACAAGTGGTCTTCCTCAAGGGATGGTGAAGAAGTGGCATGGATGGGGGCAGAATGTACCCACTCAAGACTCACTGAATTTTCAACCAGTTAAAAATGTTTTACATTAATTGTTCCAGTCGCATATTCCCCGTCTATACTTGTGCATTTTGGTTATTTTAACCTTGATACGGCATTATACACATTTGCTCACCCTGATGCTGTTATGTCAATTTTTTTCAGTTGTAATCATGTAACTCATTAGCTGTTCTTTCCAGATTTGCATCATGTACCTAATCAAAAGACATAAATATAGGTCCTCATCTGTCATTAATAACAATACTAATGAGGTAAGAGGTTTGGGGTAAGGTTCTGGGCTCTGCACTCAAGGAAGCATACACCTGAGTGACAGGCCAGTTGAGCAATGAGCTCCTGTGTTTTCAGGAGCTAGGTGCATGTTTCCTGGCCCTCTCTGATAAGCTGTGCTAGAACGTGCAAACAGACCAGGAACCTACATGAGGTTCCTCCACATTCCACTGTCCAGATCTTCTGCAGCCCAAAGAGCAGGTAGGAAAACTGGGATGGTGAGCACCGCATCCTCAGTCCACTGCCCTGTGATACTTCAGCCTGTCCAGTCAGGTTAGCAGGCTCTACCATCCTTGAAGACCTTGAGAGCCCACAGCAGAGAAGAAGCTGTGGCAGTACTGCCGGTAGCCTGGACTCAGGAGTGCTGACAAGCTGTCTGCCCCAAGAGATGGTGAGGAGGTGGCATGGACTTACAGGGGGTGGAATGCAAGGGGCAGAAGTGGGGAGAAGGGACATGCACACCCAGGTTCTCCATTGGTTAAGCCTGCAATCAGTTGGCTAAGGCCCATTCTCCTCTGTTTACACTGTGCCATAGGCCTGTCTGCCTCAGGCCAATGAAACGAGCAGTAGCTCTTGCCCTCAGAAACTTGTAAAATGAGTTAGAACAAGATATTAATGATGTTCTTTACAAGGCCTCAATGCCCCCTAAGAGAAAATCCACTTCTGGTTCCATCTCCCATTGAGTGTAGCTCCCAGAGATAATAACACAATAAGCCTACATGATACAATGAAGGGGGGTGTTTACATTTATACATGATAACACCACTTGCCACATCCACTTTTAAATTCCCAGAGAAACGTTTTGATCCCCAAATGTAAATTCTGTATGCATTAAAATCCCAAAGGAATTAAAACTTAAAATATCTTCTCCATGCTCTCTTTTTCTGCTCCATCTTAACCAGAAGGGTCTACCAAGATGCTTAGTAAGTTGGGTTCCCTCAGCACTGTAGCTTGGACCATCCATCCAAGTGGGCAGAGCAGCTCCAACAGTGTCCACACAGAGTCAGCCCAACTCAAGGCTGTGCTACACTTTCCAAAGATCAGCGTCAGACCCTTGCCTCAGAGTTGTGTCCCCATCACCATTGTCAGCCTCAGACCTTGCAGGAGACTAAGAGCTATCTAGAGGAAGGATAGTAAACAAAGGCAGCAGGGGAAAAGACAGAAAAGCTTCTCTGTTTCAGCTTCTCTGGGATGTCATTATCTAGAATCCATAACTTGAGAACATAAATCTAAGATTCAAACCCAGGTCCCAAGCATTCTGCTGTTCTTGAACACCTATTCCCCATTTCGCATCCCTCATCCACTGATGATTTACTTTAACACTTGACTTACTGCCCCCACTTGGCCCATTTTCCCTTCACGTAGAAGGCCTTCATGTCCACGTGTCTGATCCGTGTACCCTTGGTCTTTCAGCATCTCAGCTGCCTCAGCCACCCAGTCCCTTGGGCAGACTCATGAGCTTGTCATCCCCGTTATCTGCACTGCTTCTGCAGTCTCAATGGCAGGCATCCCACATCCCGCCCTGTTTACCTCTCCTCTCCTCCCACCTTACTACCTCCCCACTTACTCCAAGAATTCTTGCCTTCGTCAAGTCCTTAGAGCCATTGACTCCTCCACTTTCTCAGCCTCAGTATCCCCAGCTACTCCCCTTAATCTCTTCAGAGTTTGAGACTTGTCATTATTTTAATCCTTCCTTTTCTGACACCTGTTAATTCTTTCTTGTCTCTTGCCCTCAGGGCACCTTATCTCAAAACCTGGCTCATTCTTCTCTAAGAAATCAGACAAAAACACTCTCATCTTCACACCCTAAGCAGCCAACGTGCTCAAATCTGCACCCACTCTCTCACCTTCTCTCCTGTTGCAGTGGGAAGAGGTTCCTACATCTCTGAGTCCACCTGCCCATGGTGCTCAGGTCTCACCCCTCATGCCTTCTCAAGGATGTTGCTGCTATAATTATCTTCTCTACTCTGCTAACGAGCCTAGACGTTGTATTTCCTATCTTAACAAAAATTTCTCTCCTAACTCCATATTTCTCTGCACTCCTTCCCAGCACAGTTCCTTTAAAAAGTTGGCTTTCTCCCCTCACGTTCTCTCTTCATCTTGTTTCTTCTAATGCTGGACTCCTCTGGGACTGCTTCAGTCAAGGTCACCAGTGACTGCTTTCTTGTAACTCCAAAGGTTAGTTCTCTTTTCTTGTCTACCTTGTCCTTTTACAGCAGCGTCTGAAATAGTCAACACCTCCTTCCTCCTCAAAGCACTTTCTTCCCTTGACTTCATGATGTCACCCCCTCACTGGCCTGACAGCTCCTTTCATTTCCTTTGTGACCACCTCCTCCTCTGCATGACCTCTGATCATTGACGTGTCCTAGACACAGACCTTGACCCACTTTTGTTCTCTTTTAATATACTATCCCTTGAGGATCTCCTCTAGTCCTGTGGCTTTAAATACCAAGGATTCCCAGATCTGTGTCTCTAGCCCAGTTACCCCCCAGCCTTCCCAGTTGTAGACTGAGGTAGCCCCATACCCACTTGATATCTTCACATAGATGTCTGTTAAGGATCTCAAAGTTCATATGGCCCAAATAAAACTTGATTTCCTCCTTCTCACCCTCCTCCCTCCATCTCAAGAAAGTCTATCACCTTCTACCCAGTTGCTGATGTTGGAAGTCTAGGGGTTACCTTCACTACTCCCCTCTCCTCACTCACCACATCTAGTCTGTCCATGAGACCTGACATACACTGAGTGTCTCCACTCTGCCCAGTGCAGCTACTAACACCCTCATACAAACCACTGTCATCTCTCACCTGCATCACGGAAGTAGTAGCATGGCAACTGGTCTGCCTGCTTCCATTTCCACCCCCTATAGTCACTTCTTCAAATGGTAGGCAGTGATTCTTTTGAAAATGAAATTCTGGCTGTGTCGCACAGTGTCTTAAAATCCTTCTTGGGCTTCCTGAGATCTTGAGGGAGAATCTACCCATGCATAGAAAATTTAGAAATTTCATGTTAATGTCTTATCCTAAGATTTGAATAGGGTCCTTTTTCTCACAGTTTCACTGGCTTATTTCTTTAGTTTCCATTTTCCTTTGTCCCATCTGCCCTCCAGCTGCTGAGTGGGGCATGGTTTCTGAGGTCACACCTTCTATTCCTTGAGAGTAGGGTCCCATATTTGTCACTGCCTTGCATTCCCCACAGGCCTGGTCTCTAGTTCTGTGCTTTCACATCTCCACCGTCAGCAGGATCCCAGAAGGTATTTTTTGGCCTAGTCACATGGGTGCAGTCATTGCTGGCCCCTGCTCTGGATTCCTCAGGTCCATGTTCTGCCTCCTAAGGAAGGGGGTCCCTGTTTACCCCAGAGGAGAATCACCCCAGCAATCTCTAAACTGAAGCTGCTCCTGTTGAACATTCCAAAAGCCTGTACCTTCTTCCCCAAAGGCTTGTCTTCCAGCAGCTGAATTCAGCCTTCTGAGCTAGTGCTACTTCAGTACCAGCTCTTTCTACTGTCTCCCTCCCCGCAGCCATGAAAGGCACCTCGGGAGAACCATTTATTGTTCCCTTTCTCAAAGAGCTGGCTTTGCTTTAAGTCCAGCCTGCTTCCTCTGTTGTGCCCAAATGGAGAGCTAAATTAAATAAACCCTGTAGCCTTCACCTGGTTGAATAAGTTCTTGCCATCAGTCCAACATCTATAGTTGTCTTTTCCTTACTTATAGCATTCCTTAAATCCTAACCCCGTAAGTTTACTAGGCTTGTCTTCTGTCAGCTCACCATACCGGCTTCCCCCAGTAGCTGTGTCACCTTGAAACTCACTCTACAGTGCTGATCTAACTTCTTGGTTGTTCCCAGCTATATGTCAGCACCTTGGGCAGTTGTCCCCATTTGTTGGCCAGAGCAGGCTCGCCACCTGCTTTCACTGTTGACCAGCTCCCTGCCCACAGTTTGGAAAGGGGACTCTCTTCATAGTTCCCTAAGTCTGCATCCCTGGGGGCCTCCTTCCAATCTGTCCCTTTTCTTCTCTGTTGTCCCTCTTTGCTTAAACTAAGATCTAAAATATCTGAAAGCCATTAAGTATGGGACCACAGTATTTCTTTTTCTTGTGATTCTAGCTCACACACTGTTGCTTTCAAGCCCACTTGATTTTAGCAGTTCTAATGGTTTAAAGTCCCAGTCTTCAGTCCTGGCTGATAATCGGTAAAGGCAGTGTTGAGAGGGAACTGTGGTAGCAAAATACATACCACCCACTGATGTCCTAAAAACCAACATAATCTCTGCTTAAGGTGAGCTTTAATTAGAATTGTTTTTTAAAGCTGATCTGGCTCTAATATTAAAACCAGGCAAAGACACCACACACACACAAAAAAATTACAGACCAATATCCCTGATGAACATGGATGCAAAAATCCTCAATAAAATATTAGCAAACCGAATTCAAAAATACATCAAAAAGATCATCCATCATGACCAAGTGGGATTTATTCCAGGGATGCAAGGATGGTACAGTATTCAAAAATCCATCAACATCATACACCACCACATTAACAAAAAGAAGGACAAAAATCACATGATCATCTCCACAGATGCTGAAAAGGCATTTGACAAAATTCAACACTCATTCATGATAAAAACTCTCAACAAATGGGTATAGAGGACAAATACCTCAAAACAATAAAGGCCATATACGACAAACCTACAGCCAACATAATACTTAACAACGAGAGGCTGAAAGCTTTTCCTTTAAGATCGGGAAAAAGACAAAGATGCCCGCTCTCCTCACTTTTATTCAACATAGTACTGGAGGTCCTAGCCATGGCCATCAGACAACACAAAGAAATAAAAGGCATCCAGATTGGTAAGGAAGAAGTTAAACTGTCACTGTTTGCAAGTGACATGATATGGCACATACAAAACCCTAAAGAATCCACCCCAAAACTACTAGAACTAATAACTGAACTCAGCAAAGTTACAGAATCCAAAATTAATACACAGAAATCTGTGGCATTCCTTATACTAACGATGAACTAGCAGAAAGAGAAATCAAGAAAACAATTCCATTCACAATTGCATCAAAAATAATATAAAATACCTAGGAACAAACCTAACTAAGGAAGTGAAAGGCCTATACCCTGAAAACTACAAGACACTCAGGAGAGAAATTAAAGACATCAATAAATGGAAATACATCCTGTGCTCATGGATAGGAAGAATTAATATTATCAAAATGGTCATCCTGCCTAATGCAATCTGCAGATTCAATTCAATCCCTATTAAAATACCAACAGCATTCTTCAATAAACTAGAACAAATAGTTCTAAAATTCATAAGGAACCACAAAAGACCCAAATAACCAAAGCAATCCTGAGAAGGAAGAATAAAGCTGGGGGGATTATGCTCCCCAACTTCAAGCTCTACTACAAAGCCACAGTAATCAAAACGATTTTGTACCAGCACAAGAACACACCCAATAGATAAATGGAACAGAATATAGGGCCCAGATATAAACCCACACATATACGGCCAATTAATATAGAATAAAGGAGCCATGGATATACAATGGAGAAATGACAGCCTCTTCAGCAACTGGTGTTGGCAAAACTGGACAGCTACATGTAAGAGAATGAAACTGGATGATTGTCTAACTCCATACACAAAAGTAAACTTGAAATGGATCAAAAACCTGAATGTAAGTCATGAAACCATAAAACTCTTAGAAGGAAACATAGGCAAAAATCTCTTGAATATAAGCGTGAGCAGCTTCCTCAACGCCTCTCCTCAGGCAAGGGAAACAAAAGCAAAAATGAGCAAATGGGACTCTATCAAACTAAAAAGGTTCTGTACAGCAAAATTCACCATCAGTAGAACAAAAAGCCATCCTACAGTATGGGAGAATATATTCATAAATGACATCCGATAAGGGGTTAACATCCAAAATATATAAAGAACTCACATGCCAAGAAGGGACTAGCAGTTACCAAAGGGAAAGGTGGAGAGGGAGGGAGAAGGGGATTAAAGGGCATTATGATTAGCACACATAAGGTAGGTCACAGTGAAGACAGTATAGCACAGAGAAGACAAGTAGTGACTCTAGCATCTTACTGTGCTGATGGACAGTGACTGCAATGGAGTGAGGGGGGACTTGATAATATGGGTGAATGTAGTAACCACAATGTTGCTCATGTGAAACCTCCATAAGATGGTATATCAATGATACCTTAATAAAATAAATAAATCAAACAAAGAAACAAACAAAAAGGTGCTCTGGTTGAAAAGAGTACCCAAAGCCCCAACCCCCAAAGCATGCCCAGGGTTCCTGTTGGACCCACACAGAAGAGCGCTGTTCGATGACATGTCTCCTTGATCCACCACTTTAATAATACTGTGTTTTAAAATGAACTCAGTGTTCTTTATAAAAGGGGTGATGAATAATTACATGTATGAAAAGCAAGAAAATGGGCTTTTAACAGTGATTTTATTTAGACTAAGAGGCTATAAGTGATATTTATTTTTCTACTTAATTTTCCCAAATCTTTTCTAATGAATGTAGAGTACATTTATTGTTGGGGATTTTCAAATTGCCAATAATGGAGTATCTAAGGTCTTCCCCAAAAATGCCCTAAAGAAATGGACAGTATGACTGTATTTTATTTGACTTGTGTATTTATACTCTGACTTGTTCTGCAGACATTGAACAAATTCATTTACCTGCTACTTACTGAGAGCCTATCATAGGCAGGCAGTGTGCAAAGTGCTGGGAATGCAAAGATTGAAAGGGGCAACTCCTGCCCAAAAGGTGCTATAGAGGGAATTGAGCCAAGTGTAATCAGAGACAAGCAGTTAACCATCCCCTGCTCACTAGCAAGGACAGAAGCACGAGTATGATTGCACATTAAAGAGATAAAGAGAAAAGGCTGTGAATTGGGCTGTGGTGAAGCACCGTAGCTGGGTGGGAAGGTAATAGGGTTCAGTTTTTCTGGATTAGCTGTCTGATTGGCAGTAATTTCCTAGATTCACAGTATATTAGCAGCTCTCAAATGTGGAAGTACATCAAGGCACCAAAAAAAGGAATTAGATCAAAGATATTTGGTTTTCCTCTCCCTGTACTCTGCCATTGAATATTGGATGCAGCTGTGAGGTGATGGTCAGGTTTTCAGAGACCCTGTCAGTGTTGCAAATTAGACTGAAAATCACAAAAGGTTAAGTGATTATCACAGGCAAAAGAATTTTTAATTATAGATGTTCTGTAAGGATCAAAAGTTAATTGGAATGATAAGTAATGCAGTGGCCCTCTGGGTTTTTGATACCCTAGAGATGAAGTGTGTTGGGTAAGAGGTGGCTGTACTGAGAGGGGCAGGCAGCTCATGGGCAGCCTGCCTCTGCCACACATGGTATTCAGAGCCCCTTATCTCTCTCTTGTTTGTTCCCCTAGGAGAAATGTGCCCAGTACTGGCCCTCCGATGGACTGGTGTCCTATGGAGACATCACAGTGGAGCTGAAGAAGGAGGAGGAATCTGAGAGCTACACCGTCAGAGACCTCCTGGTCACCAACACCAGGGTAAGGTGGCAGGTGGCTGGGGCTCTGCCCTCAGGGAGAGCCAGGGTGCCCCTGCCTGTCTGATGCCCCTTCCTCCAAAGGAGAACAAGAGCCGGCAGATCCGGCAGTTCCACTTCCATGGCTGGCCTGAAGTGGGCATCCCCAGCGATGGGAAGGGCATGATCAGCATCATCGCAGCTGTGCAGAAACAGCAGCAGCAGTCGGGGAACCACCCCATCACTGTGCACTGCAGGTATCGCTCACCCGGCCCGGGAGACAGTGAGAGGGGCAGGCAGGGAGGGAAGCCCAGTGAGCGCAGATGCGTCAGTCAAGTCTGATGACCAGGATGGGCCAGACAATAAGAGAGGATCTTTGTGTTTGAACTTCACACATTTAAGTGCTAGGGAACCAGTAATGTTAAGATACTGGGCTGGGGAGTGTTCAGGATGGTGATGGGTACAGGAGAGCAACAGGGGAGACTGACAGTGGGGAGACCAGTTGGGCAACATGGTGTTGAGGGCTGGGTCTCCTCAAGAAACAGGAAAAGAGCAAAGGGCAACTCTTCTAAAAGCAGTTTGATGAAAAATGAACAAGACAAAGACTAAGGCCATAGTTGTGAAAGAGGAGTCAGGGTGTCTCACAGGTCTGAGGCAGGGTTACAGGTAACACTTGGAGTCCTGGCAGAAGAAGGGTAATAAGGGCATTCATTGGGGGGGAAAAGTGATTTGTTTGGGGCATGTTTTAGATTGGACTTTAGGAAAAAAATTCCATGAATTTGTATTGCTTTTATAATTAGGGAGGAAAATCTCTTTTAAAAGGGAAGAAGAATATAGTAAAAATTCCTACAATTGGTTTTGAAAATAGAAAAAATGAGCAAAGGAAATTCTAGGAATGTATCCAGTAAATGTTCTTCAAGTGGCCAAAATGAAATAATTATAAGGATTGAAGTACTGCTTATAATAATAAAATATTATAAATAATCTAAACATATGTTAATAGGGAACTGATTCAGTAAGCTATGATATGTGCAATACTACAGAGCTGTAAGATATTGATGAGGGATCTGATATATGCTGGGATGGGATGATCCTCTGATGTTTGGTGAGAAAAGCACTGGGACATTGGGAGGCATGTGTATGTTTAAGTTGGGATATGCATGAAACATCTCTGGAAGGACATGCAGGGACCTGATGACCTGGTTGTCTCCCAGGAGGAAATCTGAAAGGCAAATAAATGGAGTAGGAAGGAGGCTTTTCATTGTTTTGGACCTTTTTGAAATTCACACTGTATTAATTGATTACCTATACAAAAATAAATCATTTAAAAAATGTCTTAAAGACGAAAAAGTAGCATAGTACATCAACGAATATGTACTATGACAATAAACATGAAAAGATGTTAAGCCTTACTAGTCATAGTTGAAGAAATGAGAATGAAAATAATGAAACATGGCTTTTGGTCCATTGGATTGGCAAAATTGAAAGGATTCCTTGGCATATCTAAAGAAACCCCTCCTTGCCCATATCATTTCATCTCCCATGCTCCTCTGCCTTGGTCATCCTCCCTTGCTAAATCCCAGATTCTCCAGCTACCATGCATCTGCTCCACACAACTGAATGTGGCTGAAGAAAAGCAACATGTTACATTTTGCATTTCTGATCACTGGCCTCATGGTTGCCCTTAGTGCTGCCCTTCTGCATTGACCACTCTTCTGGACCAGGACCAGGCAAACCAGGCCCACACCTGGGTTTGTGTGCACCTGCAAGCTAAGAACTGTTTCTGGATTTTTTAATAAAGTTTCTAAAATCAAAAGAGGAAGAATATTTCATGACATGAAAATTACATGAAATTCTGATGTCAGTGTCCTTGCAGAAGGTTTTACTGGAGCACAGCTATGCTCGTTGTCTGTATTGGCCATGACTGCTCTAGTGCCCCAGTGGCAGAGCTGGTGCTCTCCGTAACTCAACTGCTGCCCAGCACATCAGAAGTCACAATAATTTATAATTTGATTTTGTCTCTTTCCAGTAAAACCTAAGGTATTTTCTATCTGGCCCTTTGCAGAAAAGCTTGCCAGCCTTTGTCCTAGATGATTATTTCAAGCCTCCTCTCAAACCTCCAACACCTCTCCCATCCTCATATTTAAGAGACAAGCATGTTTCTATGTGACTAAGGAAAGAAAGAATCAGAGCTAACTTCCACATGTGCTCCCTCCACAACTGCTCCCATCTGCCTGCATTGGTGCCGTGGACTCTGTATCCCTCCTTCCTGTTCGGTGGATGAGTTGTCTGACCTCTCTCGGAAGCCAGCTACATTAATAGTCTATTGCTGTGTAATTATATTACCTCAAACTTACCATCTTAAAACAACACACATTTACTTCACAGTCCCTGTGGTCAGGAGTCTTGAGCATGTCTTAGCTGAGTCCTGTGCTTCAGGGTCTCACAAGACTGCAATCAAGGTGTTGGCTGGGGCTGTGGTCCCATCTGAGGTTCTACTGGGGAAGGAGACACTTCCAAGCTCACGTGGTTGTTGGTAACATTGAGTTCCTTGTAGGTAGCCGCGCTGAGGATCGGTCTCTGTTGTTTGAATTCCCTTGCCATGTGGGCCTTCCTAGTGTGGTTGCCTGATTCTTCTAAGCCCTCAAGGAGGGTGTCTCCTTGCACGATAAGCATTATGATCTCATGTAACATAATCACATACATGTAATTGTAAACATCCTATCACCGTTGGCTATATTGTGTTAGATAGAAGCACATCATAGGTCCCGCCTACACTCGAGGGGAGGGTGTCTCCTTGCAAGATAAGCATTATGATCTCATGTAACATAATCACGTACATGTAACTGTAAACATCCTATCACCGTTGGCTATATTGTGTTAGATAGAAGCACATCATAGGTCCCGCCCACACTGGAGGGGAGGGTATCACTCAAGGCAATGAACACCAGGAGGCAGGGGGTGGGGGCCATGCTAAATCATGTCTGCCACACCCACCCTTCATTTGGATACCAATCCCATCCCCTTTTGTCTCTTCAGGGACTTGACCTCACTATCCTAAATCATCAGGTTTTCCTCTGAATAACTACCTTCTTCATACAAATGTGGTATAATCTTAATATTAAAAAAAACTCTTGCCTCTTAATATTAAAAAAAAAAACTTGCTTCCAGTTCCCCTCCAGCTACCCCTCTATTTCTATTTTCCTTAATAGTAAAGCTTCTCTTTCTTTAATAGTAAATGCTTCATCAAAAGATGTGTCCTTACTAATGCTCCATTTCCGCGCCTCCCACTCTTTCTGAGCGCATTTCAGTTAACACCACCTGCACACACCATTGCAGCTGCTCCTCTGACGGCTACCTATGATTGTCACGTGGCTGAATCCAGTGTCACTTCTCAGTCTCTTATCCTTGACCTTCATCAACATTACACACAATTGATCACTCACTTCTTTGTGGAATACTTTCAGCATCGTTTCTCTCCTGCTTTTTGTTCTCGTTGTTCCTTTTTCTCCTTTGCTGATTCCTGCCCATCTGTGGTCCTTGGACCTCTTTTCTGTCAGCTGATAGTCACTTCCCTAGGTTAGCCCATCCAGTCCTCCAGCTTCAGTATCAATTCCCAAATATTTATCACCAGTTCACTCTTGCTCCTAAACTCCAGATTTAAATATCTCATTACCTATTCAGCATTTCCATATGGGCATCTTCACTTTATTTTTTTTTAATATAATTTATTTTATTATCATTAATTTACAATTACATGTGCAATATTACGATTATTAAACTACCCCTTAATCAGGTCCCCCCCACCAACCCCATTACAGTCACTGTCCATCAGCGTAGTGAGATGCTATAGAATCACTACTTGTCTTCTCTGAGTTGTACTGCCCTCCCCGTGCCCCCCCAACATTACATCTGCTAATCGTAATGCCCCTTTTTCCCTCTTATCCCTCCCTTCCCGCCCATTTTCCCCAGTCCCTTTCCCTTTGGTAATTATTAGTCCGTTCTTGGGTTCTGTGAGTCTGCTGCTGTTTTGTTCCTTCAGTTTTTTTCTTTGTTCTTATACTCCACATATGAGTGAAATCATTTGATACCTGTCTTTTTCGGCTTGGCTTATTTCACTGAGCATAATACCCTCTAGCTCCATCCATGTTGTTGCAAATGGTAGGATTTGTTTTCTTCTTATGGCTGAATAATATTCCATTGTGTATATGTACCACATCTTCTTTATCCATTCATCTACTGATGGACACTTAGGTTGCTTCCATTTCTTGGCTATTGTAAATAGTGCTGCAATAAACATAGGGGTGCATCTGTCCTTTTCAAATTGGGCTGCTGCATTCTTAGGGTAAATTCCTAGGAGTGGAATTCCTGGGTCAAATGGTATTTCTATTTTGAGTTTTTTGAGGAACCTCCATACTGCTTTCCACAATGGTTGAACTAATTTGCATTCCCACCAGCAGTGTAGGAGGGTTCCCTTTTCTCCACATCCTCGCCAACATTTGTTGTTGTTTGTGTTTTGGATGTTGGCCATCCTCACTGGTGTGAGGTGATATCTCATTGTGGTTTTAATCTGCATTTCTCTGATGATTAGCGATGTGGAGCATCTTTTCATGTGCCTGTTGGCCATCTGAATTTCTTCTTTGGAGAAGTGTCTATTCATGTCCTCTGCCCATTTCTTAATTGGATTATTTGCTTTCTGTTTGTTAAGGTGCATGAGTTCTTTATATATTTTGGATGTCAACCCTTTATCAGATACGTTTTTTATGAATATATTCTCCCATACTGTAGGATGTCTTTTTGTTCTACTGATGGTGTCCTTTGCTGTACAGAAGCTTTTCAGCTTGATATAGTCCCACTTGTTCATTTTTGCTTTTGTTTCCCTTGCCCGGGGAGATATGTTCATGAAGAAGTTGCTCATGTTTATGTCCAGGAGATTTTTGCCTATGTTTTTTTCTAAGAGTTTTATGGTTTCATGATCTTACATTCAAGTCTTTGATCCACCTTGAGTTTACCTTTGTGTATGGGGCTAGACAGTAGTCCAGTTTCATTCTCTTACATGTAGCTGTCCAGTTTTTCCAACACCAGCTGCTGAAGAGGCTGTCATCTCCCCATTGTATATCCAAGGCACTTTTATCAAATATTAATTGACTGTATATGTTTGGGTTAATGTTTGGATTTTCTATTCTGTTCCACTGGTCTGTGGGTCTGTTTTTGTGCCAATACCAAATTGTCTTGATTACTGTGGCTTTGTAGTAGAGCTTGAAGTCAGGGAGCGTAATTCCCCCTGTTTTATTCCTCCTTCTCAGGATTGCTTTGGCTATTCGGGGTCTTTTGTGGTTCCATATGAATTTTAGAATTATTTGTTCCAGTTCATTGAAGAAAGCTGTTGGTAGTTTGATAGGGATTGCATTGAATCTGTAGATTGCTTTAGGTAGTATAGCCATTTTGACAATATTGATTCTTCCTAGCCAAGAGCATAGGATGCTTTTCCATTTGTTAGTGTCCTCTTTAATTTCTCTTAGGAGTGTCTTGTAGTTTTCAGAGTACAGGTCTTTCACTTCCTTCGTTAGGTTTATTCCTAGGTACTTTATTCTTTTTGATGCAATTGTGAATGGAATTGTTTTTCTGATTTCTCTTTCTGTTAGTTCATCATTAGTGTATAGGAAAGCAACAGATTTCTGTGTGTTAATTTTGTATCCTGCAACTTTGCTGAATTCAGATATTAGTTCTAGTAGTTTTGGAATGGAATCTTTAGGGTTTTTTATGTACAGTATCATGTCATCTGCAAATAGTGACAATTTGACTTCTTCTTTACCAATCTGGATGCCTTGTATGTCTTTGTTTTGTCTGATTGCTGTGGCTAGGACCTCCAGTACTATGTTGAATAACAGTGGAGAGAGTGGGCATCCTTGTCTTGTTCCCGATCTTAGATGAAAAGCTTTCAGCGTCTCGCCGTTAAGTATGATGTTAGCTGTGGGTTTGTCATATATAGCCTTTATGATGTTGAGGTACTTGCCTCTATACCCATTTTGTTGAGAGTTTTAATCAGGAATGGATGCTGAATTTTGTCAAATGCTTTTTCAGCATCTATGGAGATGATCATGTGGTTTTTGTTCTTCTTTTTGTTGATGTGGTGGATGATGTTGATGGATTTTCGAATGTTGTACCATCCTTGCATCCCTGGGATGAATCCCACTTGATCATGGTGTATGATCCTCTTGATGTATTTTTGAATTCGGTTTGCTAATATTTTGTTGAGTATTTTTGCATCTACGTTCATCAGGGATATTGGTCTGTAATTTTCTTTTTTGGTGAGGTCTTTGCCCGGTTTTGGTATTAGAGTGATGCTGGCTTCATAGAATGAGTTTGGAAGTATTCCCTCCTCTTCTATTTTTTGGAAAACTTTAAGGAGAATGGGTGTTATTTCTTCTCTATATGTCTGGTAGAATTCAGAGGTGAATCCATCAGGCCCGGGGGTTTTGTTCTTGGGTAGTTTTTTGATTACCAATTCGATTTCATCGCTGGTGATTGGTCTGTTTAGTTTTTCTGTTTCTTGCTTGATCAGTCTTGGAAGATTGTATTTTTCTAAGAAGTTGTCCATTTCTTCTATGTTTTCCAGCTTGTTAGCATATAGATTCTCATAATATTCTCTTATGATTCTTTGTATTTCTGTGGGGTCTGTCGTGATTTTCCTTTCTCATTTCTGATTGTGTTTATGTGTGTAGATTCTCTTTTCCTCTTAATGAGTCTGGCTAGGGGTTTATCTATTTTGTTTATTTTTTCAAAGAACCAGCTCTTGGTTTTATTGATTTTTTCTATTGTTTTATTCTTCTCAATTTTATTTATTTCTTCTCTAATCTTTATTATGTCCCTCCTTCTGGTGACTTTGGGCCTCATCTGTTCTTCTTTTTCCAATTTCAGTAATTGTGTCTTTAGACTATTCATTTGGGAATGTTCTTCCTTCTTTAAATAGGCCTGGATTGCAATATACTTTCCTCTTAGAACTGCCTTTGCTGCGTCCCACAGAAGTTGTGGCTTTGTGTTGTTGTTGTCATTAGTCTCCATATATTCTTTGATTTCTGTTTTGATTTGGTCGTTAACCCATTGATTAATTAGGAGAGTGTTGTTAAGTCTCCATGTATTTGTGAGCCTTTTTGATTTCTTTCTAAAATTTATTTCTAGTTTTATACCTTGTGATCTGAGAAGTTGGTTGGTAGGATTTCAATATTTTTGAAATTACTGAGGTTCTTTTTGTGGCCTAGTATGTGGTCTATTCTGGAAAATGTTCCATGTGCACTTGGGAAGAATGTGTAACCTGTTGCTTTTGGGTGTAGAGTTCTGTAGATGTCTGTTAGGTCCATCTGTTCTAGTGTGTTGTTCAGTGCCTCTGTGTCTTTACTTATTTTCTGTCTGGTTGATCTGTCCTCTGGAGTGAGTGGTGTGTTGAAGTCTCCTAAGATGAATGCATTGCTGTCTATTTCCTCCTTTAATTCTGTTAGTATTTGTCTCACATATGCTGGCGCTCCTGTGTTGGGTGCATATATATTTATAATGGTTATATCTTCTTGTTGGACTGACCCTTTATCATTATGTAATGTCCTTCTTTATCTTTTGCTACTTTCTTCGTTTTGAAGTCTATTTTGTCTGATACAAGTACTGCAACACCTGCTTTTTTCTCTTTGTTGTTTGCATGAAATATCTTTTTCCATCCCTTCACTTTTAGTCTGTGTATATCTTTGGATTTGAGGTGAGTTTCTTGTAGGCAGCATATAGATGGGTCTTGCTTTTTTATCCATTCTGTTACTCTGTGTCTTTTGATTGGTGCATTCAGTCCATTTACATTTAGGGTGATTATTGATAGGTATGTACTTATTGCCATTGCTGGCTTTAGATTCGTGGTTACCAAGGGTTCAAGGGTTGCTTCTTTACTATCTAACAATCTAACTTAACTTTCTTGTTAAGTTATTGTAAACACAGTCTGATGTTTCTTTCTTTCTCTCCCTTCTTATTCCTCCTCCTCCATTCTTTCTATAATAGGTGTTTTATTCTTTGCCTTTAGTTGGTATTTGGATGGTCTGCTTTCTTTGCTATGATTTTTTTTCCCTCTGGTGACATCTTTTTAGCCTTAGGTGTGCTTCCATCTAGAGCAGTCCATTTAAGATATCCTGTAGTGGTGGTTTATGAGACGCAAATTCTCTTAACTTTCGTTTATCTGGAAATTGTTTAATCCCTCCATCATATTTAAATGATAATCGTGCTGGATACAATATTCTTGGTTCGAGGCCCTTCTGTTTCATAACGTTAAATATATCATGCCATTCTCTTCTGGCCTGTAAGGTTTCTGTTGAGAAGTCTGATGATAGTCTGATGGGTTTTCCTTTGTAGGTGATCTTTTTTCTCTCTCTAGCTGCCTTTAATACCCTGTCTTTATCTTTGATCTTTGCCATCTTAGTTATTATGTGTCTTGGTGTTGTCTTCCTTGGGTCCCTTGTGTTGGGAGATCTATGAGCTTCGGTGGACTGCGAGACTACTTCCTTCCCCAGCGAGGGAAAGTTTTCAGCAATTATTTCTTCAAAGACACTTTCTATCCCTTTTTCTCTCTCTTCTTCCTCTGGTACTCCTATAATGCGAATATTGTTCCGTTTGGATTGGTCACACAGTTCTCTTAATATTCTTTCATTCCTAGAAATCCTTTTATCTCTCTCTGCCTCAGCTGCTCTGTACTCCTGTTCTCTGTTTTCTATTCCATTAACAGTCTCTTGCATCTCATCCATTCTGCTGTTAAGCCCGTCGATCGCTTGTCTGATTTCTGTATTGTCTTTCCTCAGTTCCCTCACTTCCTCCCTCAGCTCTTGCACATTTCTCTGTAGGTCCATCAGCATGGTTATGACTTTTATTCTGAATTCTTTTTCAGGGAGGCTGTGCATTTCCATCCCTTCCGACTCCCTCTCTGGGGTTGTCTGGTTGATTTTGGTCTGAACCATATTCCTCTGTCTTTTCATGGCTATATAATTGGTCACTGATAGTTGCCACGTATGTCAGCTGGGCTCTTTAAGACTTTTAAAAGAGAAGAAATAAAAAAAGAGAAAAAAAAAGAAAGAAAGAAAGAAAAAGGAAAAAAGAAAGAAAAGAAAAAACAAAAACAAAACAAAAAACAAAACAAAACAAAAAAAATGCCCACCGGACATAGATTCTGTGGGAATGCTCTAGGTGGCGCTATTGCCCCACTATTCCACAGCTGTGACTGTGCCGCTCCGCAGGGCCGTTTATCGCTCTGGCAGGGGTGGGAACGAATAGGAGGCTGTTGATCTCAGTGAGAAGTGTTAAGTATGGCTACGCTTCCTCAGTCGCCAGCTAAGGCGTCTGAAACTCCCCAGGACTCCCAGCGTGCTGGGCTGAGTGTGCCGGGGCGATCCGGCTCCTCCGCTGGGCTCCTGTCTCTTTAAGACCGCTGAGGAAAGCGCGCACTTTTTTTTTTCCTTCCCGGGAGCCGGCTGCAAGCCCCCTGGCGTGTTCCCCGCTCAGATCCTGCCGCTCTGTCTCTCCAATCTCCGCTGCACTGCGCAGTGTTAGCCAGCGCTCCCCGCGCAGATCACCGGGGCTGGCTACTTTGCGGGGTGCACTTCCACTCCCTCCCGGCTCTGAATCCTCTCCTCCCGCCGGTGCGCTGGGGTGGGGGAGGGCTCGAGTCCCGCGGGTCGCGGCTCCGTATCTTACCCGCCTCTTGGGGTGCCGAGTCCTCTCGGGTGTAGCTGCACGCTGTGCGCTTTCCTGTGTATTCTCGTCTCTCTTTTAGGAATAGATGTATTTTCTGTGTTTTCGTAGAAAAATATAGTGTTGGGAGGAGATTTCTGCCGCCCTGCTCACACCGCCATCTTCCCGGAAGTCGGGCATCTTCACTTTAAAGTGTTCAAATCAGAATTCCTGGTCTGTCTTTCCAGGCCTACTGTTCCCACAGCTTTCTCCATATCAGTAAGTGGCATTTCAGTCACCCATGTAACTCAGGTGAAAAGCCTGTTTTCTTTTTTTCTCACATGCGCATCTAATGCTCTACATTGCTCTATATGCAAAATAAGTTCCGAATCCAGTGTTTCTCATTCTCTCCACCCGAGGCCCTCATTCGAAGTTACCATCCCCTCTCCCCGGTAATTATACTGGCCTCACTGTCTCCCTGTTCCCACCCTTGCTGCCTTTTCTCAACACAGCAGCCTGAGAGATCCTTTTAAAACTTCAGTCAGACCACATCACTCCTCAACTTAGAATCCTAACAGCAGCTCACAAGGCCCAACATGATCTGAGCACTCTGACCTCACCCCCACCACTTAACTTCCTTCCTTCCATCAGATCCAGCTATACAGCTTCAGCATCTGTAGGAGTGTGTCTACACTCCTGCCTTGTGCCTGAGATGCTCGTCTCCCAGCCAGCCACGGGGCCTTCCTCACCTTCTTTCAGCCTCTGCTCACATGGCACCCATTTAGAGAGCCCCTCTGAACACCCTATTCACAGCAGCAGCTCTCTCCACCCTGCCTAGCACTCCTGTTCCTCTTTTTCCTTCCCATACTGCATCTTACTGTCTGGGTTACTGCTGCCCACCACAGTCCCTGCCACCAGCAGGCACTCACTAAGGGTCTGGTGGATCAACTGATGGCATTGAACAGAGTGCATAGTGTCATGGTCAGTCTGGATTCCTGGGCACTTGGGAAGAAAATGATAGGCATGGAAAAGAATCAGCACATGCACACCAGCGTAGAGGGCAGGGTTTGTCAGGAAAAGGAAAGAGGACTACAGTTCTAATGTGAGTGAGCAGCTGGTTAGGGCAAGCAGGCAAGTTTGTAAATAGACAGTGAAGACTCAGTGCTGGGTGGGGGTGGTGAGTGTGAGGCTCTTCTGTCCCATGGGCAAGTCCCTAGCAGGCAGAGTGGCTGTGCAGGGCGGCAGGGACGCAGTTGCCTCCCAGGGCTGTGTGAGTGTGGGACTTAACGTGTACCGGAGCAGATGGGCCTCCTGTCCCCACCCCGGCAGCTCCATTAGATGACAGACACTCCCAGGAGCCTCTGTCTGCACTTTGCCACTGTCAGTCACCTCATCGGTGCAGAGGGGTGTAGCGAGTGTGGTTAAGTGTGTCTGCTCTATTACAGCGCAGGGGCAGGACGGACGGGGACCTTCTGTGCCCTAAGCACAGTCCTGGAACGGGTGAAAGCAGAGGGCATTTTGGATGTCTTCCAGACCGTTAAAAGCCTGCGGCTACAGAGGCCACACATGGTCCAGACACTGGTAAGCTGCCCCACGTATTTGTCCATGCCACCACACCGTCTGCAGCCCTTATCTGTCAGGGTCAGCTTGGGGGGAACCCTTCAGGGGACCCATCTGGTTGTCAGAAGACTGTAACCACAGACCCTTCTCCCCCAAAGGTGCCCCGACACAAGCCTTGGGAGGCAGTGGGAGCATTGGGGGTGTACTCTTGTCACCAGTGAGGTGCAAATAGCTTTTGTGAAGGCTAGACGGGGGTATCTGACTGCCCCATGGTGCTTGTCTCTGCTTCTCCATGGGTCCTGGGGTGGGGAGACTCAGGAATGTCTCCTCTCTTCTGCTTATGCTCCCTGTTAAGAGGTCTGACTCCTGACAGTCTGAATAAGTAGTAACCACCAAGTACAGGGACAAACATCCAAAAGGGTTCCTGAACCCCAGGAAGCTACAACTGTCTGAAGGGAAAAGAAAAGTAAATTTTAAGAGTTTGTGAGTTGATGGGGCTTTGAGAACCAAGGTACCTCCAGCCTGGAAGACATGGTGAGGTGGGGGCCACACAGAGCCACCTGCAGGCCTAGGACTGTCATCCTCCTCTCTGGTTGCCTCTATCTCTACAAGATTAGCAGCACTCAGCCCAGAGGGGCAATACTGTTAGAACTCTGGCAGGCAGATCAGGGCCCAGATGGGGGTCCAAAAACATTCATGTCCTCTCAGTTTTCCATTTTTAGAAAAATGGGTCTGTTAGGAACTGCAGGCATGGTATTCTCTTCAGTAACCCTGGCTTTCTCCTCCTTTTACTCTTCAGGAACAGTATGAGTTCTGCTACAAGGTGGTGCAGGAATATATTGACGCATTCTCAGATTATGCCAACTTCAAGTAAGAGGCGATGAGATCCCTTGGACAGGAAAATTGCCTTTAATATTTTGTAATATTCCATTTTGTTAATATACCCAAAACTGTGTATATACCTTATAACTGTTTTAGAAATTGGTACATAGGCTTCTATTACCTAATAGGTGGAGATTTTATATGTAAATGTGTTAGCACTGATAGTCCTTTTTCCAATGTTCTATTGGGGAATTAAATAGTGTGATGTTTGGATTGATAACCGTGAAATCCTCTGCCTGGATACTGGGCTGTACTGCGCTTTCATTTATACATCTTTTCCTAAAGAAGAAACACAAAACCCATTCCAGGAAGTTCAGCATCAACTAAGAAAAAAAGCACAAAGGCCTCAGAGCTCTTGAGAAAATGGGTTGTCCCAATACTCCCCACCCTTCAGGCTGCTTTTCCCTCCCTGTTCTGTAAATTGCCCCTCCCATCTCCACCCTGCCCCCTTCTCCCACCACCCACATTCCCCTGTGGGGAGTAAAGGGACTAGAGCGCCATCTGGCACCACACTAGGGATTATCAGGTAATAAAAGCTTTGACTCCCTGAGGAAACGTCTCTCCCTTTGTCTGCGGTGGGGCAGCCATCCCAGGGCTGGAGCTCTCCTAGGCCGTTCCTGGCCCTGCTGTTAGTATTCTGTCTCTACTGGCCAGAAACCACAGCCCTCCCAACAACTCCTTTCCTGCAAACACAGCCCCTCCAGCCCTTAGCTGGTTGTCAGGACCTGCCTTTTGTTCCGAGCATATCTTTGGTGCAGTGTCCCAACAGCCTTGCTGTCTGAGGAGATGGCCAGGTTCTTTGCTGCTCCCCAAATTCAGGGACATGGAGGAGAAAGGAGGTGGCCAGCTTTCCAGCTAAGGTCAGTCTGATCCGTCTGGTGCTTTGCTACAAAACTAACTGGATGGTGTCATTCTTTATATCCACACTTACTGTGTTAAATGGCTTCCTTTTCCTTTCACATCTGTCCTCATTTCCAGGACTCATGAGAGGTGCCTCAGATTCAGAGGCCAGGATGGTGGGAGTCTTAGATCCCAACTTGATTTCTAGTCTGACATATTAGACAAGTGTCTAACTTTAATGTCTTAAATAAGGTAGATGTTCATTTATTTCTCATGTAACAGTCTCCCCAGTCCAGAGACACAGTATCCTATCTGTGGTCCCAGTGTCCCTTAGGATGTTACTCCTGTTCTCATGGTTGAAGCTAGATCACTGTCTTTTCTCATGGAGAAACAAAAAGAGCATGGAGAGCAAGCAACTTCATTTTTAAGGACACGAAGCAAAAGTTGCACTTTTCATTTTCACTTACATCGCCTTGGCTAAAGCCTAGTCATAAGGCTACCCCTAGCTACAAAGGGTTCTGGGTAATGTAGTCTTTGGTGGGAGGCACAGCTGGAGGGTGGGTCTGTTCACTGCCTCCTGTCCTCATGAGCAGCTCATCATGAGAATGAGAGAGTAAACTAGTGGCTGTGGCTGTCAGTGCAGGGTTGAGAGAGGCTTGTGGTCCATGGGGCATTCCTAGAGGAGCAGGGACAGGCCCTGGTCTCCTCAGGCATGAGAGTGGCACCCCAGCCTGGGCCATGGAAGCACACTCAGAAGTCTGTTGTGCTGTGCTTCTTGGAGGAGGTGGACTTGAACTGGACCCAAGCGATGCTGGAAGTGTAGGTGAGTGCAAGGAGGAAAGGCCACATGGAGCCACACTAGACAGGGCCTTGGAGGCCGGACAAATAGGTACAATGGCTCCAAGGTGGGCGTCAAGTTCTGCACCACATATTCAGGATGTCTATGGAGGCAGGGGCGCCACAACAGGACCACCTCTGGAAGCTGGCAAGAGGTGAGAGTAAGAGGTAACTTGGTTGTTCTGTAGGAACTGGAAACTCCAAAGGGCAATACATTCAAAATTCAGTAGTTTTAAAAAGAAGCAGGGAGGACTTGCAAGATGGTGGTGAGAGGTGAGAGGGAGAGCTCCTCCCAAAACCACATTTTGTACAAAAATATAGTTAATTAATACAACTAACTTTAAAACAGCAACAAGAAAGAAGGCTGAACCAGACTGCAAACAGACCTCACGGACAGAGCAGACCTCACAAAACAGGGTAACATAGGAAAGCCTTAATCTGGGGGGGACCCAAGCCCTTCCCCCACCCTACCACACTGACAGGAGGAAGAGAAACAGAGCGGGGGAGGGGGTGAAAGACTGGGACTGCTGAACACCTAGCCCTTGAGATCTGCTTTGTGAGCAGAACCCTATAGTGTGTGGTGCTCTGGACGTTGGGGAGCTTGGACAGGCGGAGTGCTTGAGAAATTGACATTCCAGCCGTTTGTGGAGAAGGGTATCCACACCCGGCCGCTCTGTGTCAGAGGAAAGGCAGGCAGTCTGAGAGGCTTCCTAGTAGCAAGAGGGCTGCTGAAGGGACAGGGTTTGCACGGAGCTTGCTGTGTGGGAGAAGGGAGAGCTGGACAAGGTTGCCTGGGCATGCTCTGCCCAGCTGGTTGGGAACTTTGGGGAGCTTCAAGTGCTCCATCCTGCTGGCTGCCTACTCAGTTCCAAGGCCCCCCACTATGACACACAGCCTGCCAAACCTTCCTACTGGCCTGTAGACACCAGCTCACAAACTGGCAGTCACTGCACTGGTGTCAGGACAGCCAGAGGGAGGCCTCGCCTACAACAGCTAGAGATGCAAAGCACAGACGCTTACACCTGTGTGCTTGGCCCACTGGCTCTGACACTGCAGACAGGCACTGCAGGTGGGAATCAGGAAACAGATCTTTCCTCCCCGCAGACACCAGCTTGGCTCCCCTACAACCCCCAACCTCATTCTAGGGGCTGAGCAGCTCCAGAGAATGGAGTTTCTGCACACTAGTGGGCACCACACAGAAATATGAAATGACAAAAGAACATGGTTCAGACCAAAATCTCACAAACCCCAGAAAGAGGGCCAAATGAAACTGAACTCATCAATCTTCCCGAAAGAGTTCAAAATAAAAAGTATAAACATGCATATGGAGGTACAGAAAAATATTCAAGAACTCAGGAATGAATTTGAGACAGAGATTCAATCATTAAGAAATTCCATATCTGAAATGCAACATACAATGGAGGGATTGAAAGGCAGATTAGATGTAGTAGAAGAGACGGTAAATGGAATAAAATTAGAGAAGAGGAATACAAAGAAGCTGAGGCACAGAAAGAAAAAAGGATCTCTAAGAATGAAAAAATATTGAGAGATCTGTGTGGCCAATCCAAATGCAACAATATTTGCATTATAGGGGTACCAGAAGAAGAAGAGAGAGAAAAAGGGATAGAAAGTGTCATTGAGGTGGTAATTGCTGAAAACTTCCCCAATCTGGAGAAGGAGATAGTCTCTCAAGCCATGGAGGTGCACAGATCTCCCAACACAAGGGACCCAAGGAAGACAACATCAAGACACATATAATAATTAAAATGGCAAAGATCAAGCATAAAGACAGACTTTTAAAAGCAGCTAGAGAGAGAAAAAAGATCACCTACAAAGGAAAACCCATCAGGCTATCATCAGACTTCTCAACAGAAACCTTACATGCCACAAGGGAGTGGCATGATATATTTAATGCAATGAAGCAGAAGGGCCTCAAACCAAGAATACTTTACCCAGCAAGGTTATCATTTAAATTTGAAGAAGGGATTAAACAATTTTCAGATAAGCAAAAACTGAGAGAAGTTACCTCGCACAAACCACCTCTACAGTGCATTTTGGAGGGACTCCAATAGATGGAAGTATTCCTAAGGCTAAAAAGATATCACTCAAGGGAGGACAAAGAGTACAGAATATGGTTCATAACATACAAAGAATGGAGGAGGAAGAAAAAGGAAAAAATAGGACCTTTAAGTTGTGTTTGTAATACTATACGAAGTAAGTTAAATTAGACTGTTAGATAGTAAGGGAATTGCCCCTACACCTTTGGTAACCACAAATCTAAAGCCTGCAATTGCAATAAGTACGTACTTATCGATAATCACCCTAAATGTAAATAGTCTGAATGCACCAATCAAAAGACAGACTTACTGAATGTATAAAAAAACAAGACCCATCTATATGCTGCCTACAAAAGACTCACTTCAAACCGAAAGACATACACAGACTGAAAGGGAAGGGATGGAAAAAGATATTTCATGCAGCCAATAGTGAGAAAAAAGCAGGAGTTGCAGTAATTGTATTAGACAAAATAGACTTAAAAACAAAGAAGGACATTACATAATGATAAAAGGGTCAGTCCAACAAGAGGATATAACTATTATAAATATCTATGCACCCAACATAGGATCACCTACCTATGTAAAACAAACACTAACAGAATTAAAGGGGGAAACAGAATGCAATGCCTTCATATTAGGAGACTTCCACACACCACTCACTCCAAAGGACAGATCAACCAGACAGAAAATAAGTAAAGAGACAGAGATACTGAACAACATATTAGAACAGATGGACATAACGGACATCTACAGAACACTCCACCCAAAAGCAACAGGATACACATTCTTCTCAAGTGCACATGGAACATTTTCAAGAATTGATCATATATTAGGCCACAAAAAGAACCTCAGTAAATTCAAAAAGATTGAAATTGTACCAACCAGCTTCTCAGATCACAAAGGTATGAAACAAGAAATAAATTGCACAAAGAAAATGAAAAAAGCCCAAAAACACATGGAGGCTTAATAACATGCTCCTAGATAATCAATGGATCAATGACCAAATAAAAACAGAGATCAAGCAATATATGGAGACAAATGACAACAATAATTCAACACCACAAAATCTGTGCAATGCAGCGAAGGCTGTGTGAAGAGGGAAATAATATTGCAATACAGGCCTACCTCAGGAAAGAAGAACAATCCCAAAGGAACAGTCTAAACTCACAATTAATGAAACTAGAAAAGAAAGAACAAATGAGGCCCAAAGTCAGTAAAGGAGAGACATAATAAAGATTAAAGCAGAAATTAATAAAATTGAGAAGAATAAAACAACAGAAGGAAACAATGAAAGCAGGAGCTGGTTCTTTGAGAAAATAAACAAAATAGATAAACCCCTAACCAGACTTATCGAGAAAAATAGAGTCTACACACATAAACAGAATCAGGAATTAGAAAGGAAAAATCACTACAGACACCACAGAAATACAAAGAATTATGAGAGAATACTATGAAAAATTATATGCTAACAAACTGGATAACCTAGAAGAAATGGACAACTTTCTAGAAAAATACAACCTTCCAAGGCTGACCCAGGAAGAAACAGAAAATCTGAATAGACAAGTTACCAGTAAAGAAATTGAACTGGTAATCAAAAAACTACCTAAGAACAAAAAACCTGGACCAGATGGTTTCACTGCTAAATTTTATCAAACATTTAGTGAAGACCTAATACCCATCCTCATTAAAGTTTTCCAAAAAGTAGAAGAGGGAATACTCCAAAACTCATTCTATGAGGCCAACATCACTCTAATACCAAAACCAGGCAAAGACACCATAGAAAAAGAAATTTACAGACCAATATCCCTGATGAACATAGATGCAAAAATACTCAACAAAATATTAGCAAACCGAATTCAAAAATACATCAAAAAGATCATCCATCACGATCAAGTGGGATTCATCCCAGGGATGCAAGGATGGTACAACACTGGAAAATCCATCAACATCATCCACCACATCAACAAAAAGAAGGACAAAAACCACATGATCATCTCTATAGATGCTGAAAAAGCATTTGACAAAATTCAACATCGATTCATGATAAAAACTCTCTCAACAAAATGGGTATAGAGGGCAAGTACCTCAACATAATAAAGGCCATATATGACACAGCCAACATTATACTTAACAGCAAGAAGCTGAAAGCTTTTCTTTTAAGATCGGGAACAAGACAAGGATGCCCACTCTCCCCACTTTTATTTAACATAGTATTGGAGTTCCTAGCCACAGCAATCAGACAACACAAAGAAATAAAAGGGATCCAGATTGGCAGGTAAGAACTCAATCTGTCCCTGTTTGCAGATAACATGATATTGTACATAAAAAACCCTAGAGAATCCACTCCAAAACTACTAAATCTAATATCTGAATTCAGCAGAGTTGCGGGATACAAAATTAATACACAGAAATCTGTTGCATTCCTATACACTAACGATGAACGAGCAGCAAGAGAAATCAGGAAAACAATTCCATTCACAATTGCATCCAAATGAATAAAATGCCTAGGAATAAACCTAACCAAGGAAGTGAAAGACCTATACCCTGAAAACTACAAGACACTCTTAAGAGAAATTAAAGAGGACACTAATAAATGGAAATTCATCCCATGCTCTTGGCTAGGAAGAATTAATATTGTCAAAATGGCCATCCGGCCTAAAGCAATCTACAGATTCAATGCAATGCCCATCAAAATACTTACAGCATTCTTCAATGAACTAGAGCAAATAGTTCTAAAATTCATATGGAACCACAAAGGACCCCGAATAGCCAAAGTAATCCTGAGAAGGAAGAATAAAGCAGGGGAAATTACTCTCCCTGATTTCAAGCTCTACTACAAAGCTGCAGTAATCAAGACAATTTGGTACTGGCACAAGAACACACCCATAGACCAGTGGAACAGAACAGAGAGCCCAGATATAAACCCAAGCATATATGGCCAATTAATGTACAATTAAGGAGCCATGTATATACAATGGGGGAAATGACAGCCTCTTCAACAGCTGGTGTTGGCAAAACTGGACAGCTACATGTAAGAGAATGAAACTGGATTACTGTCTAACCCCATACACAAAAGTAAACTCAAAATGAATCAAAGACCTGAATGTAAGTCATGAAATCATAAAACTCTTAGAAAAAAATATAGGCAAAAATCTCTTGGACATAAACATGAGCAACTTCTTCATGAACGTATCTCCCTGGGCAAGGGAAACAAAAGCAAAAATGAACAAGTGGGATTATATCAAACTAAAAAGCTTCTGTACAGCAAAGGATACCATCAGTAGAACAAAAAGACATCCTACAGTATAGGAGAATATATTCATAAATGACATATCTGATAAGGGGTTAACATCCAAATTATATAAAGCGCTCACGCGCCTTAACAAACAAAAAGCAAATAAGCCAATTAAAAAATGGGCAGAGGAGCTGAACAGACACTTCTCCAAAGAAGAAATTCTGATGGCCAACAGGCACATGAAAAGATGCTCCACATCACTAGTCATCAGAGAAATACAGATTAAAACCACAATGTCACCTCACACCAGTAACAATGGCTGCCATCCAAAAGACAACAACAACAAATGTTGGCGAGGATGTGGAGAAAAGGGAACCCTCCTACACTGCTGGTGGGAATGCAAATTAGTACAATCATTGTGGAAAGCAGTATGGAGGTTCCTCAAAAAACTCAAAATAGAAATACCATTTGACCCAGGAATGCCACTCCTAGGAATTTACCCTGAGAATGCAGCAGCCCAATTTGAAAAAGACAGATGCACCCCTATGTTTATCGCAGCACTATTTACAATAGCCAAGAAATGGAAGCAACCTAAGTGTCCATCAGTAGATGAATGGATAAAGAAGATGTGGTACATATACACAATGGAATATTATTCAGCCATAAGAAGAAAACAAATGCTACCATTTGCAACAACATGGATGGAGCTAGAGGGTATTATGCTCAGTGAAATAAGCCAAGCCGAAAAAGACAGGTATCAAATGATTTCACTCATATGTGGTGTATAAGAACAAAGAAAAAAACTGAAGGAACAAAACAGCAGCAGACTCACAGAACCCAAGAACGGACTAATAGTTACCAAAGGGAAAGGGACTGGGGAAGATTCGTGGGAAGGGAGGGGTAACGGGGGAAAAGGGGCATTACAATTAGCAGATGTAATGTTGGGGGTCTGTACAACTCAGAGAAGACAAGTAGTGATTCTATAGCATCTCACTACGCTGATGGACAGTGACTCTAATCGGTTTGGTGGGGGGGATCTGATGAAGGGGGTAGTTTAATAACCATAATATTGCACATGTAATTGTAGATTAATGACACCAAAATAAATTTTTTTAAAAATGGGCAGAGGAGCTGAACAGACACTTCTCTAAAGAAGAAATTCAGATGGCCACCAGGCACATGAAAAGATGCTCCACATCACTAGTCATCAGAGAAATGCAAATTAAAACCACAATGAGATGTCACCTCACACCAATTACAATGGCCGCCATCCAAAAGACAAACAACAACAAATGTTGGCGCAGATGTGGAGAAAGGGGAACTCTCATATACTGCTGGTGGGATGATTTCACTCATCTGTGGAATATAAGAACAAAGCAAAAACTGAAGGAGCAAAATAGCAGCAGACTCACAGAACCCAAGAATGGACTAGCAGTTACCAACGGGAAAGGGACTGGGGAAGAGGGGTGGGCAGGGAGGGGTAAAGGGAAAACAGGGCTATTACAATTAGCACACATAATGTAGTGGGGGTGGGGGTGGGGTGGGGGTATATGGGGAAGGCAGTATAACACAGAGAAGACAAGTGGTGATTCTATAACATCCTACTACGCTGATGGACAGTGACTGCAATGGGGTATGTGGTGGGGACTTGATAATAGGGGGAGTCTAGTTAACTATAATGTTGCTCATGTAATTGTATATTAATAATAACAAAATAAAGAAAAAACACCGACCAAAAAAAAGCAGGGATAAATTAAGCAAAGACAGAATCTGGAAGGGGTGCCATGTTTGAGAAGGAGACCCTGGCACCTTGCAGGCCACCTTTTGGTGCCTCTGTGTGACCATGTCCAGGCAGATGGAGGATTGCGGCCTTGGGTCAGCTCCACAGCGAACGTGCAGGAGAGCCCATCACAGGTCCTGTGTTGCCTGCATACCGCCCAGCTGGCTACCCACCTCCTGTTATCAGAGCTCGTATTGAGCAGCTGCATGCCAGTGTGGCCTGGCAGCTTTCTGCTGAGGTCCAGGCTGATTTGGTCAGTGGCTGGGCCAGCCAATGAATATCACATTGCCAAACAGATGTCTTCAAGGGTTACATGGTTACAAGAGACAAACCTAATAGGAACTAGTCTAGGCTAAAAGAAAAGTATGTTGAGGCTCACACGGCACGATTGTGTGGGCAAGGCAGTGATGACTGCCTCATTCAGTACCCACCCCTCCACCAGCCAGCCGTGTCCATGGGGTTAGAGTAGGGGCAAGGATTTCTTAGAAGGGGGAAGAGTGGTGTCAAGCCACTGCACACCCACGTCTGTGGGGCCTGTGCACTCAAGAGACCTCACTTCATCACCGTGGCTCCCTCTAGGTTTTCTGTTTGATTCATCATACACACACATATACACACAATGCCAAATGCTCCAGTTTTTCATTTAAAAAAATTTCCCTCAGGCCTAAGTTCTTCCCCCTTTTATGACAGATTTCTTGAAAAGATCTGTACTCACTCTCCCCTCTGCCCCACTTCATTCCCCCACATTGCTTTTGTACATGTACTCTCACCTCCGTGCTGAGCCCCAGGCATCCACTGTCCGCTAACTGCCCCTCTGGTGTTAGTGACTGCCTTCTGACTTTAATCTTCACTCTGAGCTGCTCCTCCACAATCTCCTTTCTCCATCCTCAGAGGCAGGTGTTCCTGCAGTCTGTGTGTTATGGACCATTATCCCTTCTCCAGTCCTGAGCCCCCATCAGGTCTGCTACCTAGTGACTCCCCCAGGGTGGCCCAGACTTCTTCCACACCCCCAGTGCCCAGGGCCTCACCCAATCTCTGCAAAGCCCTCCAGCATTCTCTGCTGGCCTTCCCTTCTCCCCCACCCCACCCCACCCCACTCTGGCTCACAGGCCAATTAGCAGCCCTCGTCTTTATCCTTCTCCGTTTTGTTCCTTACACTGGAGCACCCACTGCTGCTGTGTTTCCACAACTCTAAACTCATCTTCATCCTTCACCCCAGCCACCCAGTCCAGGTTTTGTGGCCTCTGTGCTCAGCACCACGTGAGCACTCCGTTCTAAAGCTCTGCTTTCCCAATGGACTACAGGCTCCTCCCAGACTGGAATAATATATCTTCAAGACCGAACTTGAAGAACATATGGCTTTCTGTGTCCTGAGAGGGATAGAAGGATGAATTCCAGAGTTTGTAGTCTGAAAGGGGACAGCAAGTAGTCCTGAAAAGCTAAGGCTGTTGCCAGAAAGAAAGGAATCAGAACTTCCTCTGAAAAACTTAGTTTTTCTGGTTTGGATTTTTTTCAGAAAAAACCCAAGCAAATTACAGAAAAAATAAAGGCATCCCATTCTTCTTCTAAAATAAACATGAAGGACTTTGAATAAAACATTTTGTAAACCCCAAACCAGCACTATGCTAGTTTACTGAACTCAAAGAATCATTTTCACTAAACCACAAAGCAAATATCTTCTTTAAAATGCTTTGGTTAGCCAGTGTATATAGGAACAAAGTCTGTGTTTTCCAAAACATTTTAACTGAACATACAGTCCACACACTTGTTTCAGGTCCCTACTGAGTAAGTCAGTTTGGAGATTCATTGCCACTGCCTGGGCAGCTGAAGTCCAAGTGCCCGTGACCAGCTCTGGTACCTGTCGTGCCAGCCCCTCCCCCATCTTTGCCACAGGATTTGATGCAGCTGCTCTCCCAGCAGCTGGCCACTCTGACGCCAGTCTGACCCTTACTCTCCCATTTGCTATTCAGGCCAAATGCAGGCTTGGCTATTAACCTTGTCAACAGGCCTCGCCCCCTGGAGGCTGATGGCTGGCAGTAGAAACCAGTGACGCAGACTGAGGTGGGCAAGTTGCAAGTGTCCCAGGGCAGCTGTGCCTGAATGTGAATAGTCCTGGGTTGAGCACAGGATGGGAAGGGGTTGGAACCCTGAGAGGCAAAAATTACTCCTACCCCATGCTGGTAGCCCCACAGATGCCCCCTTAGCTGGGTGCCCTCCTCTCATGGCCCTGCTGGGAGGACAGAGTCCACCAGTAGGTAGATATGCCTCAGCCAAAGCTACCTGCACCTGGAGGGGCCCAGCCCTGGTGCCTCACTGTGTGGGTGACGGCCATTCCACCCAACTCATCTTACAGGTGGGCAAAAGGAGCTCTGGGGAAGAGCAGTCACAACCTCCCCCAGACCTCCTAGACAAGCTGCTGAGCTTCCTGCTTCTAGGCTGCCACTTTTCCACTAAGGAGAGCCCTGGGTGGAACTCATGGAGTCCCCAGGTATTGCCTCTTTCCCGACCACAACTGCCTTTTCGGGTCAGGGGAGGCTGTGAATGCTTTCTAGGTCTAAGAGTGGAAGCCTGAGGCTGCAGCCTGCCAAGTGGGGAGATGACTCTTCAGGGCACCGGCCATGGCGGCTGGTGCAGGAGTCCTGTGACTTCATATCCTTGGGAAGATGGGAATGCTGTCTGGTGACTCCAGGGCCAACAGCTGAAAATACACAGGGAAGGGAAGGGGGTTGGGTGCAAGCTGCTGCCCCTGCCCTCTTTGAGATGTCACTGGAGTCTGTGGGCCCAGAGCAGGGGGTGGAGCTGCCTGATCAATAAATCCCAGGGCTTGACTGGGGTTCCACTGCTGCCTGGAGGAGCCACTTCAAGGAGTCACCTTGTCCACAGCTCTCTCTTAGTAAATAAGGAGACTGCCCTCCCCAGACTGGAGCTCCTGGTTGGAGCTTTATCCTGGGTGCTTGGCACCCTGCTCTACTTTCTTCTCCCAAGTCCCTCCAGGCATGAACTGTGTCCAGAAAGGCTCCCTTGCCCTCTTCTCTCGCCAACCCTATTCTTGTGTCTGCTGCCCTCTTGTGGGAGGGAGAAGGGGTAGAAGCACTTGCCCCCATCACCGCCACACATCCATTTCACATCCCCAACTGCCATGGAAGAAAGATGGCAAACCACAGAGAAAAAGAGCAGAGGGCCTGCCACTCTGGGCCCTCAGCACTGGGTTCCCTAAATGCCCCCACCTTGCTGCCTGTCATAAGAACTCATGAAGTCTCTGTTCCGCTCTTCAACCTGACCCACTTCTGGAATCCCTGAAGGAAGAAGGGGTAGGCCTGACTGTGTCAGGAGGGCCCACAGCTGGCAAGAGGTGTCTGGAAGAAGGCTAGTTGCCGGGAGTCCTCAGGATCTAGACCCCTGTAGTGGAATCAGTGGCAGAAGAGGGAAGGGCATTTAAGTGCCAGTTGTCTAAGGGGACCCTGGAGGAAGAGGAAAGCAGTATGGATGGAAGTATCAAGACTCCTTGAGAGCTGTCCACTGTCTATGGGAGCAAACTGCCATGGCCAGCTCCAGGCTGGGCCTCCTGCTGCTGCTGATTGCCCACCCCGGATCTTCAAAGGCTCAGCACTGTTCTCACAACTGGTACCCCAGAGGAAAGGTAGCCCGCAGCTCATCCCAGCACCCCCAGCATGCCCTAAAACCCCCAGGTGGGTGAAGGGTCTCCCCAGACTGAATGGGAGGAAGGTGCTGAGGGGAGCTCCACCTACCTTGAGCTTGGGGGCGTGGCAGGTGGGCAGGGCAGGCTGCAGCCTCTGCTCCCCTCTGAGGAAGGGTCCTTGGCCAGCCCAGATTACCCATAGCCTCCCAAGTGATGCCCTGGCTTCCCCTGAGGACAGTGTGCACTGGGCAGGCAGGACCACAGGTCGGTGGCTCCTCAGCAGGAAGCAACCCTTGGTGTAGACACTAACAGTAAGTTGAGAGGCCCCCCGCATTGGCCACCAGGGCCCATACTGGTTAAGGACAAGGAGGTTTTGTGGGCAGAAGAAGGGGGTTATGAGACAACACCGAGACGGCCCCTGCCACCGCAGTGCCAGTGCTGAACACAGGGCTCCATCTGCTGTCCTTCCTACTTCTCAGAATTCTGGACAATTTATGAAAAGATACTTATGTTAAAGTAAAAGATTATTAGTCACTAATGGAGTAGGTTACTGCACTACTGGGGTCTCCCAGCGAAGCCAATGTGTCTCAAGGTGGGCAGGCCCCTGGCCAGTGGAAAGAGGCTACGTACGAAGAGGTAGGTACGATATTTCCTACTCTAATAAAAAGCAGAACCAGGTGGTCACTGAGGTGCGCTAGGAATGATCAGGGATTGCTGAGGTCCCTAAGGTCATAGGAGGAGAAAGCCGTGCGGAGATGGACTGTTACTATTTTGCAAATTGTATTTTAAAGTGCACCCGGAAACACGGTAACTAAACGACAAAGTGGTAAATTCCGGTACGGCAAAATTTTATCGCCTAATTTAAATTGGTGTGCGCTCAGGTCTTTACATACCAGATTTGTTTAGGGTGGGCCCGCCGCAAGCCCTGGGAGCTGGGTCAGCTAGGCGAGGTCGGGAGGGGAGGGGAGTGGGTGGGCAAGGCCGCAGTTCGACGGCCAGGTGACCAGATCGTCCGCTGGAAAGACAGCCCCTTCTCCCCGTAGACCGGCCCACAGCGCCGCTCCCCGCCGCCCTCCAATACAAGTGTGAGGTCCCCGAAATTGGTGCCTCGAATTCTCTCCTTCGCTCCTCCTCCCACCCCCACCTTCTCTGCGTGGGGGTAGAGGGGATGCGGGCCCGCCCCGCTGGTGGGAGGAATACGGCGGGGACCGAGCCCGCGGGCGGAGACAGACAAACCCACAGGCTCCCGCGCCGCCCGAGCGGGCTCCAGGGCGTGGGCTTTGAAGCCCGCGGACTATTTGTCCCGTGGTGCCCCGCGGCCACATCCGGGCTCCCGTGAAGCCCTGCGGCGCACCGGAAGCGGGCCACGTAGGTCATGCTGTGCGTGCTGAGCGCCCTGGACGCGCGGGCCCTGTGCGGAACCCGGGTCTCCTTGCTGCTGCTTGTGCGCGGCCGCAAGACCCGTTATGACCCGCCAGCCAAGTCCAAGGTCGGGCGCGTGGCGACCCCGCCCGCGGTGGATCCTGCGGAGTTATTCGTGGTGACGGAGCGTTACCGTCACTACCGCCAGACGGTGCGCGCCCTCAGGTGTGTGTGACATTCGGGGAGGCGGCTGTTGGGTGGTGTGTGTTGGGCGGGCGGGCCGGCATAGATGGTGCTGACTGGGCGCGTCCCCACCAGGCTGGAGTTCGTGTCCGAGGTGCGGATGAAGGTGCACGACGCCCGGGCCGGGGTCCAGGCGGAGCGCAAGGCCCTGGAAGATGCCGCCGAGCACCGCAGGCTGATGGCCTGGAACCGGGAGGAGAACCAGAGGCTGCACGAACTGAGGTGAGTGGGGCGGGAGGCGGGGCGGGGCCACCTGGCCGGCCCGGTAGAGACCCAGTCACGCTCAGTCTCGGCCTCTCGCCCTTCCCAGGGTAGAGAGGCTGCGGCAGGAGGCGCGGGAGCAGGAGCAGCGGCAGGCCGAGGAAAAGGTCCGTCAGGCCCTAGAAGCGCAGGCCTGGGCGCAGCTCAAGGAGCGGGAAATGCTGCAGCTGCAGGTGGGCAGTTTCTCCAGAGGGTGGGCCTGGAGGCCGCGGGCTCTGCCTGTGTGGCAGTCGGAGTTCTGGGCGCAGCGAGGTGGGGCAGTGGGTACTTGAAGACAGAGCAGCCTTGAGTCTTAAGAGGCAGTTAGATGAGGATTAAGGAAAGGTGTGCTGGGAGAGTGCCTATCAGGTGCGAAGACCCTGAGGTGAAAGTTGACATTGAAAAGTTCAAGAGGCTAGCCGTGACAAGCCGGCCGTGGGAAGGACCCCAGTGTTCCACTGAGAGTTTCTATTTTGCCTTCCTGTGATAAACCCTTACACTGAGGGGTTAAATATCCTGGGCTAGCACAGCAGGTGTGAGACTTAAAGCAGGGAGACCAGTTAGAAGTGATCCAGGGTGAATAGATGAGGCTTGAATTAAAGTAATAGAGGGAGAAGGATGATTTTGAGAGAAAGTAAGAGGGTCCCAGGCATCACTGAGGGTCTGATACCACCCAGGGGGACACAAGATTATTATAGCTGGTGTGCTTGGGGTTCTGACTGAGGTGTCCAGCGGATGATTGAGAAAGAGAAATGTGGCAAGGCTGCGTGATATCCTTTAACCGGAAGGTCAATGGGGCATTCAGAGGACTTGGACTCCACACATCCTTCCCAGGGGAGAACTGGAGCCTCTGAGGTATGTGCTGGGCACTTCGTTCAGCTACACTTCTCTCTCCCAATAGGAGGAGGCAAAACATTTCATTACCCGAGAGAACCTGGATGCACGGGTAGAAGCAGCTTTGGACTCCCCAACGAGCTACAACTGGGCCATCACTAAAGAGGGGCTGGTGGTCAGGCCACAGCACAAGGACTCTTAAAGGCCCAGTGTGACAGTGCCCACCCAGGGACTATGTGGAAATGGGAAGAGGAGGGCTGGGCCTGAGCTAGAGTAAAGCAGTTGGTGTTTCTTTTGGGGAAGCTCACCTTTTCCAGTACAGCCCTCATGTCCTGGCCTCTGCACCCACCACTTTTTCAGAAACTGGTATGCACAGTACCTGTTCAGTACCCAAGCACAGCTCAGCAAAGCACCAGACGTAGAAATTTCCATCTCACAGAGGAGCAGGTGGGGCCACAGTGCCATCAGGCAGCTATATCATCTGTGTATCATCGGGATGGTAGTTGACAAATTACAGTCCTTGGGCCAAACCTGGCCTGCTGCCTATTTTGTAAATAAAGTTCATTGGAACACAGCCACACCCATTCATTGACTGCCTTCACACCACAGTAGCAGAGGTGAGTAGTTGCAACAGAGACCACATGATTTGCAAAGTCCAAAGTAAAGTTTGCTGACCCTCTATCCAGGGTTTTAGGGCTCCAGTGTGAGTATGTATCACCAAGTTCCTGAGACACATGCTAACTGGTGGCCAAAGCCTGCTGCTGCTTGACCCTGAGATTTGCTGGCCAGGGTCTCATGTACCCAAGACACAGAAAGGAGGAGACCCCATTTCTTATGGTGGGCCCTCTCCTCCCATGGCCTTAGTGACTCATATTGCCCTGGCACTGCCAGCTTTCTTGGACAACATACCAGATTGGCGCTGGCATGGGAGGCCTGGTTGACCAAGACTGTACGTGTTTTGTGAAGTGGTGTGGCTTGTCAAGAGCTTGTACCAAACCCTGTGAGTACTGGGAATACTTGTAATTAAGGTTCACAGGTTGAATAAGTGAGCATATACATGCATGGCCCCGTTCAGATGTAGGCCATCAAGCAACATCCTGGATGAGCTTGAAGAGACATGTTTCTCTGAACCAGAGTAGCTGCCTCTTTGCCACTATTCACCTGAACTTGCCCAGATACTGTCTGGGGCAAAAGAACAATCCTAGCTTCTTTCCCCAGTTTCCATATTGTAGAGGTTCTGGGAGCCCCACTCCCCCACCCCACCCCCCACCACCAAGATGAAAACCTTTTAGGGAAGATGGGTAATCCCTGACGTTCAGGTGAGGAAGCAGGTAATAGGGGTGAAGCAGAGTGCCCTGCACCAGCCCCATCAGCACTGTACCCTGGAGGCAACAGCCTCCCTCAGCTGGTAATAGCTCTGCTTTTCCCTGGCACAGCCTGGGCATGGCCCAGTGGAGACCTTGATTTCAGGTGCTCAGCATAACATGGGGTGACAGGCACACGTGTGCCACAGATGGGCAGCTGTGCCCCAGCCCTGGGCTTTGTTGTGAGGGGGGGGCGCATCTGGTCCCCTGCAGTGGAAGCCTTGGGCGAGCTTTCACATGGGGCACTGGGCCTGTATCAGGGAGTCCAGTTTCATTCTTGCCAAGCGCCTGCCCGCCTGCACCAAAATCTAGAGAAAGCCATCTATCTTCAGGTGGAGGACACAGTGTCTTACCTTCCTGAAGCTCTTTTCCTTCACTGCTGTTCTTTAGTGTCCTGCATGGAGCTGTAATTCCTTCACTTGCTGACGCTAGTGTGTCATGCAGAGCCACCTGTAAGCCAAGCTTCAGTGTGTGTGTGCTCTACCCACAGCTATCTTACTAGTAGAGACACAAATAGGCAGTTCACTAGTACCTTCAGGGTTCACTCAAGCCCGGTCCCATCTGTACCTGCATCTGATCGATGGAAGAGTGCCTCTGGGTGCGTAGGTAAGCCATTAGATTCTGCCCAGCCCGGGTTGCAGTTCAGTGGTGGTTCAAGGAAGGATGCCTAATCTCCAGTGGAGCCCTAATGGAAATGGTCTTGCCCAGAAACATCAAGGGCCTCTTCTAATTCTTACCTCACATTCCAAATATGGTTTGGGTCTGCTGCAGTGTGAGCCTCGACCACCTGGGGGATCTGTTGCTCAAGACCCCACTTGCAGGTAGTAGATTTGAGGGCTACCCACTATTGCATTTGGAGCACAATACCCAAATGTAAGTGCTTCACCAAGGTTTGAAAAGGCCCCCTGCTTTGCAGAATGGGGTAGAAAGGGTGGATTAGGGCACAAGTGCAATTTGTGTTTAACTTGGGAGAGGTATGCTGAACTCCAAGGTATTTGCTGACAGAGCAACTCTCCCCAGGATTTACCTCCCCAGTCAAGCATAGATCCTTTACCAAGGCACCCAGGATTCCTGTCCCTTCCAGTTCCCCAGGATTAACAGTATGACATCACTGAGATGAACAGCTGTGATGTCTTGGAGGTGGGTGGTCACGATCTTGAGGATTAGATTGTGTAAACTACAGTTGTTCTCTCTTTGGGCTGGGGGATGGGGTTACAGCTGCCAGGTGAAGGCGAACTGCTCATAGTCCAAGGGGACAGGAAAAGAGCACATTTGCCACATGAACAGGTGCCAGGTACATCCTTAATCTGTTCTGCCAAGGAGAGCACACTAGGCTGCATAAGCCTGAAGTCATTCCCCACATTTTCCCAGTATACTCCAAATTCCCTGTAATCTTTGAGAAAGTGCCCCCTGATTTTACCTGGCTATTTCCCTGACACAAGTACAGAGGTGAAATGGTACCTGGGAAACAAGCCCAGTTGGCTGCTGAAATACGGGCATTTCTGAATTCTGGCAGGAGAGTCAAGCTTCGAACTTCTTCCTTCTCAGGAAGTCAAAAGCAGTATTTGCACCCCCAAATCCTGAGGCAGGCAGGCATTTCTCTTGTTGGGTGCTTTAATGAATACATCAGTGCAGGTAAGTGCAATATCCAGAAATGTGAAATCCATGCCAAGAAAGAGAACACTGGGTCAAATAGTTCAGTTTCCAAGGCCATGAGATCAAGAAGCAGGAAGGAAGAATCCTCTGCTGCAACAACAGGGCTCAGGAAAGTGACACAAGGTCAGACCTGCTTTGGCACCACCCTCAGCAGTACTCCACAGTGGCTCTGTTGGCCACAGACACCCAATAATCCTACCCAAATTTCTGGGCATTTCCCCTCACTGAAGGTAACAACACAGGTAAGTGGTCGAAAGTCCCTGGGAGATTGTGTTAAATTTCACAGTCTTTTTTTTCTTTTTAATGCTGGCTGCTGGCGAGGAGAAAGATGGTCTGGGAGTGGGATTTTGTGTCTGGGAAATCTGTAAGTGAGTAGTCAACCGTGGCTACTGCCCTTTGCTGGTCATGGCCACAGCCCACAAGCTCCAGTGCTGGCTAACCCATGGCTGCTGCTGTTGGAACTGCCGCGCCTGGGCAGGACCCTCGCTCATCCACAGTCACCATTGCTGCCACTGCCGCTGGGAGTGGTGGTGCCCCAGGAGCCCCGGGGAATGTGGACTCACCCCTCTGGCCTTAAAATACTCCTGGAGTATTGTCATAAGGGAAGCATGTGGCAAGAAAGTCTGGGAAATGCAGTGTGCAGGCCTCCAGCCTCCTGTGGGCCTCAGGGTATGTGGGTAAAATTGCAGTATTTCCAGAATCTCTTTCCTGGACTTAGTGCATCTTCATATCAACAGGTGTTTCCAAGGGGTGGAGAGAAGTAGTCCATCTGTTTCCAAGGGGTGGAGAGGCGTAGTCCATCTCTGTATCAATAGGTAATTACATGGGGAGCTATGGCATATCTGGACTGGAGAGGCTGGATGGGGCCCCTTTTTGCAGCTGATTATGAGAGACACAGGCAAGCAGAAGTGGACAACTGCTTGTAAACAATAAATGGGTTTCTCCCACTTTATTTCTCCCTTTGACTGATTTTGGTTCAAAGGTATTTTGCTCTTGGACTGGGAAAATATCCCCCCACCCCTCGAGTTACATCTGGTGGTAGTTGGCAGGACCTCTGAACCTGAACTCTGTCTTCATCGGTGTGATCCTTGGGTGGGCTGCCCCTAGAGATGGTGGGGAGATGCCCGGAACCCCCCCTGTGGATGGTGGGGAGGCCCCAGTGGCTGGGTGGAGGATGCATCTTCACCCAGGAGCCCCCTATCTGTGGGGCTTCCGATTGGGGAACCCCTAGTGAGGAACTGTTCTAGGGTAAAACACCTCCTAGAGGGGTGGGACTTTCCCCACCCAGAATTGGGGAAGCATGGAGACACCAGAAGCTGTGGAATTAGCCCTCCATGAGATAGAAGACTGCTTAGAGGCCCTGAGCGGCTGTGTAGCAGCTGGGATTGTGGGATATCAGTTTACTGAGAGTGGAAAGGGTTATCAAGAAGAGAGAAACACTTGGGCATCGCTTGGAGGAGCTGGACAATGACCTATGGGATACCCTTAGGAAAGAGAGACAGTTATTGAGAAGACAGGTCATGCTCCTGGAAGATTCATTAGCAGCTGGAGGATCCACGTTGCAGGAGGCTGTAGGGGAGGGGGAGGAAAGAGCGGAGCCTTCAGCCCCAGAGATGGTACAGGAGAAGTCAGGAGAGGCTGAGGGGGTGGGGCCGAGGGCTGATCTGTTGCTGAGGCCACCGCCAGAGGCACCAGCCTCTCTGGTATTAAAGACCCGTCCAATTGTAATTAAGAAAATGACACAACAACACAGGCTTCTCAGGGGGAGGAGCCACCCCCTCCCCAGGTTGTACAGCACTCCATGCTCCGCCCCTATACCAGGATGAGCTGGTGGACATGAGCATCTGGTATAGGCAGAAGCCATTGGAACTTCTGCCTACATGGCTTTTGTGTCTCTGGGATATGGGGGTGGAAAACATTGTGTCGGGATATAAAATGAGTAGACTGGCCCCCTGATGACTCACCTGTCCTTCAGCAAAGTGCCCGTCATGCCTCAGGGAATCAGGTGCTTCTTGATTGGCTGACAGCAGCCATCAGGTCAGTTTGGCCTAATCAGGGTGATTTACTATACTGACCCACTAGCTGGAAAACATACAGAGCCCCACCAGGTGTAATGGGAGCTGCACATGAAAAATATCATCTATAATATGGACCCCCAGAGCCCCGATGAGGAGTTATTTACCATAGGAATGGGAAATCTGGTGCTACATACAGCTCCCCCCATCTCCCTTTGGGTCGCTAGTGACTATTCTTGCCCCCCACATAGGGCAACCCATAAGTGAGGCTATTGGTACTTTAGCAGATCCAGGGGAGGTTTAAACAATAAGAGCACGGAGGGAAGTACAGGCCACAACTGAAAGGAGAGATGCAAAAGGCCCTGTGAAGGTCCTGAGGACCCAGGTGTGGGTTGATTTGATAAAGGGTGAGGTAGTGAAAGAAAAAAAAACTTGATGGGTAACCCAATATGATCTTGTTAGAACTGTGGCACCAATTAAAGCCAGAGCAGCAGTTCCAGCCACTGAGGTCCAGGACACAGAAGCTAGAGGCAAAGCCCCATGTCTGGCCATTGTCCCTGCAAGACTTCCTGAGGGACAGTACTCAGGATCCACCTGGGCCCTCACCCCCACAGTAGAACAATTGGGCATCACCGTTTGACTGAGAGAGGGGTCAAGGTCCCCACCTTGGGGAACGTGGTGGGGAGCAGAGACCACATGTAGAATTAGCAATTCATTGGTCCCCCATGAATGTACAATGTGTCCTGGCACTGGTGGACACAGGAGCTGAGTGTTCTCTGATATATGGAAACCCTGAGCGATTTCGTGGGACCCCTGCTGTGATAGATGACTATGGGGGTAGGGCAATTGGAGTGAAGAAAACCCCAATCTCACTGGGGATAGGGCCTTTACCCCCAAAGGAGTATACTGTGTACATTTCTCCCATCCCTGAATATATTTTGAAGGTGGATATCCTGCAGGGCCTGTGGTTAGACCACTGCAGGTGAGTTCAGACTGAGGATACTGTGGTAAAGGCAGTTCTGAGGGGACATGCTAAGCACCCGCCTGTAGCTCTTCCTGTACCTCAGTGGGTGACAAATACTAAGCAGTATAAATTGCCTGGGGGCACAAGGAAATTGGAGAAACTCTATAGGAGTTGGAGAAGGTAGACATCATAAAGCCATCTCACAGTCCTTTTAATTCCCTGGTGTGGCCAGTGAAAAAGCCAGACGACTCCTGGCGTATGACCATGGATTACAGGGAATTGAATAAAGTCACACCCCCTTTGCATGCTGCTGTCCCCTCTATAGCAGCCCTTATGGACACCCTCAGTCATGAACTAGGGACATATCATTATGTTGTGGAACTTGCTAATGCTTTCTTCTCTATTGACATAGCACAGGAAAGTCAGGAACAGTTTGTCTTCATGTGGGAAGGCCAGCAGTGGATATTCACTGTCCTTCCACAGGGATACCTCCACAGTCCCACCATTTGTTACAGACTTGTAGCCCAGGACTTGGCTACATGGAAGAAACCACAAATGGTGCAGCTGTATCACTACATTGATAACATCATGCTCATGCCTGATTCTCTTTCAGATTTAGAAGGGGCAGTTCCTAGACTTCTGCAACATCTACAGGAGAAAGGCTGGGCTGCAAAGAGCACCAAGCTTCAGGGACCTGGTTTGTCTGTAAAGTTCTTGGGGGTTGTCTTGTCGGGTAAAACTAAAGTTATCCCAGAAGCAGTCATAGACAGGGTCCAGGCTCTCCCTACCCCTACAACTGTGGCAATATTACAAGAGTTTTTGGATATTTTGGGCTATCGGAGAGTGTTTGTCCTGCACTTAGCACAAATTCCGAAGCTCTTATACTGGTTGGTATGAAAGGGGGACTGGGATGAAGCATATGCAGCTGCTTTTACTGCTGCTTAGTGAGCAGTCAAGGCCGTACAGGCCTCATCAAGGCCCTGTGAGCGAGATGTTCATGTAGCCAAAGATGATTATGGATGGGGCCTTTGGCAGTGGCTTGAATGGACACACCAACCTACTGGACTCTGGTCACAACTATGGAAAGGAGCAAAAGTCTGGTACACCTTGATAGAGAAGCAACTGGCTGCTATGTACTACACCTTGCTGGCTACAGAGCCCATCACCAGAACAGCTTGGACCAAGGTAATAACCACCTATCGCATCGTGGGGTGGGTGCGAGACTGGACCCAAAGGCAATGGAGTCGCGTGTCACAGACACCTACACGGACCAAATGGGATGCATATTTACAGCAGTGTAGTGCCCTCTCTACTAGCCCTTTAAGTGGAAAAATCCATTTTTTATTGGGGCCAGTGACGTATACCAGTGGAAAGCAGGAAGAGCTTGCTTTTGAGCCATTGGCAGCTGAGAACGCTTATCAGGAGGGAAAAGCCCCTGTCTTGGTATACAGATGGCTCCAGCCATGGACAGCCCCCGAAGTGGAGGGCTATGGCTTTCCATCCTAAGACTGAGACAATATGGATGGAGGATGGAGAGAGGAAGAGCAGCCACTGGGCTGAGTTGTGGGCAGTATGGCTTGTAATCACCCAGGAGCCTTCCCCCATAGTTGTGTGCACTAACAGCTGGGCCGTCTATTAGGGCTTGACCCTGTGGCTACCAACATGGTACCATGGCAACTGGATGGTGGGTCACTGGCCCCTTTGGGGGCAAGAGTTGTGGCAAGACCTGTGGGCCTCTGGTCAGACTAAGACTGTTACTGTTTATTACGTGACTGGCCATTTGCCTTTGGCATCCCCAGGGACTGATGAAGCAGACACATTGGCCCAGGTGCACTGACTAGAAGGCAAGCCTGCCTCTGATGTGGCCCAATGGCTACACCAGTGTTTGTTGCACACGGGGCTAAAGACAATGTGGGCTGTAGCCTGTTGGTGGGGCTGGCCATTGACCTTTGAAGAAAGCAGAGCCCAGGAGTGCCTTGTGTGCTCTAAGGGGGACTTACACAGAGATCCACAGCGACGTGGGATAATAGTTAAGGGGCCAATACCCGTCATCAGGTGGCAGATAGACTCTACTGGGCCTCTGTCCATATCAGAAAGATATCAGTATGCCATGACTTGTGTGCACACAGCTACTGGCCTGTTGGTTGCTTTTCTTACACATTGTGCAGATCAGCAAATGACCAAAAGGGGCCTAGAGTGACTCTCTGCAGCCTATGGCTGACCACAGGTGATTGAGAGCAATCAAGGCACCTACTTTACTGGACTTGCATTACAAGAATGGGTACAATGATAGAGAGGACTTGCAAGATGGTAGCATGAGAGGTGAGACAGAGCCCCTCCCAAAACCACAAATTGTACAAAAACATAGTTAACTAATACAACTAACCTTAAAACAGCAACAAGAAGGCTGAAGCAGACTGCAAACAGACCTCACAAATAGAGCAGACCTCACAAAACAGGGTAACATAGGAAAGCCTTAATCCGGTGGAACCCAAGCCCTTCCCCCATCCCAGCTCACCTGCTGGGAGGAAGCGAAACAGACAGGGGAGGGGGTGGAACCCTGCGACTGCTGAACTAGCCCTGGAGACCTGCTTCGTGAGCAGAATCCTATAGTGTGTGGTGCTCTGGACTTTGGGGAGCTCAGACAGGCAGAGTGCTTGAGAAATTGACATTCCGGCCGTTTGTGGAGAAAGGTATCCACACCCAGCCGCTCTGTGTCAGAGGAAAGGCAGGCAGTCTGAGGGGCTTTCTAGCAGGGAGAGGGCTGCTTAAGGGGCGGGGTTTGCACAGAGCTTGCTGTGTGGGAGAAAGGAGAGCTGGACAAGGTTGTCTGGGCACGCTCTGCCCAGCTGGTTGGGAACTTTGGGGAGCTTCCGGTACTCCATCCCTCTGGCTGCCTACTCAATTCCGAGGCCCCCCACTGTGACACACAACCTGCGAAACCTTCCTACTGGCCTGCAGGCACCTGCTTGCAAACAGCCAGAGGAAGGCCCTGCCCACAAGAGCTAGAGATGCAAAGCACAGAGGTTTACACGTGTGTGATTGGCCCACTGGCCCTGACACTGGACACGGGCACTGCAGACAGGACTCAGGAAACAGATCTTTCCTCCCCCCAGGCACCAGCTCCGCTCCCTTGTGACCCCCCAACCTCACTCTAGGGGATGCACAGCTCCAGAGGCTGCAGTTTCTGCGCCCTAGTGGGCACCACACAGAAATATGAAATGACAAAAGAACATGGTTCAGACCAAAATCTCACAAACGCCAGAAAGAGGGCCAAATGAAACTGAACTCACCAATCTCTGAAAGAGAGTTCAAAATAAAAATTATAAACATGCTTATGGAGGTACAGAAAAATATTCAAGAACTCAGGAATGAATTTAAGTTGGAGATTCAATCATTAAGAAATTCCATATCTGAAATGCAACATACAATGGAGGGATTGAAAAGCAGAATAGATATAGTAGAAGAGACAGTAAATGGAATAGAAATTAGAGAAGAGGAATACAAAAAAGCTGAGGCACAGAAAGAAAAAAGGATCTCTAAAAATGAAAAAATATTGAGAGATCTGTGTGGCCAATCCAAATGCAACAATATTTGCATTATAGGGGTACCAGAAGACGAAGAGAGAAAAAGGGATAGAAAGTGTCATTGAGGTGGTAATTGCTGAAAACTTCCCCAATCTGGGGTAGGAGATAGTCTCTCAAGCCATGGAGGTGCACAGATCTTCCAACACAAGGGACCCAAGGAAGACAACATCAAGACACATATAATAATTAAAATGGCAAAGATCAAGCATAAAGACAGACTTTTAAAAGCAGCTAGAGAGAGAAAAAAAATCACATACAAAGGAAAACCCATTAGGCTATCATCAGACTTCTCAACAGAAACCTTACAGGCCACAAGGGAGTGGCATGATATATTTAATGCAATGAAGCAGAAGGGCCTAGAACCAAGAATACTTTACCCAGCAAGGTTATCATTTAAATTTGAAGGACGGATTAAACAATTTTCAGATAAGCAAAAACTGAGAAAAATTACCTCCCACAAACCACCTCTACACTACATTTTGAGGGACTCCTATAGATGGAAGTATTTCTAAGACTAAATAGATGTCACCCAAGGGATAGACAAAGAGTACAGAATATGATTCATAACATACAAAGAATGGAGGATGAAGAAAAAGGAGGGAAAAAAAGGAAAAAAAGAACCATTAGGTTGTGTTTGTAATGGTATACGAAGTAAGTTAAATTAGACTGTTAGATAGTAAGGGAATTGCCCTTGAACCTTTGGTAACCATGAATCTAAAGCCTGCAATGGCAATAAGTACGTACCTATCGATAATCACCCTAAATGTAAATGGACTGAATGCACCAATCAAAAGACATAAAGTTACTGAATGGATAAAAAAACATGACCCATCTATACGCTGCCTACAAGAGACTGACTTCAAACTCAAAGACATACACAGACTGAAAGTGAAGGGATAGAAAAGATATTTCATGCAAATAATAGAAAAAGGCAGGAGTTGCAGTACTTGTATCAGACAAAATAGACTTCAAAACAAAGAAAGTCACAAGAGACAAAGAAGGACATTACATAATGATAAAAGGGTCAGTCCAACAAGAGGATATAACTATTATAAATATCGATGTGCACCCAACATAGGATCACCTACATATGTGAAACAAAAACTAACAGAATTAAAGGGGGAAATAGAATGCAATGCACTCATTTTAGGATACTTGAACACACCACTCAATCCAAAGGACAGATCAACCAGACAGAAAATAAATAAAGAGACAGAGGCAGTGAACAACATATTAGAACAGATGCACCTAACAGACATCTACAGAACACTCCATCTAAAAGAAACAGGATACACATTCTTCTCAAGTGCACATGGAACATTTTCAAGAACTGATCATATATGAGGCCACAAAAAGAACCTCAGTAAATTCAAAAAGATTGAAATTGTACTAACCATCTTCTCAGATCACAAAGGTATGAAACTAGAAATGAATTACACAAAGAAAACAAAAAAGCCCCAAAACACATGGAGGCTTAATAACATGCTCCTAAATAATCAATGGATCAATGACCAAATAAAAACAGAGAACAAGCAATATATGGAGACAAATGACAACAATAATTCAACACCACAAAATCTGTGCGATGCAGTGAAGGCTGTGCTAAGAGTGAAATACTGTTGCAGTACAGGCCTACCTCAGGAAAGAAGAACAATCCCAAAGGAACAGTCTAAACTCACAATTAATGAAACTAGAAAAGAAAGAACAAATGAGGCTCAAAGTCAGTAGAAGGAGAGACATAATAAAGATTAAAGCAGAAATTAATAAAATTGAGAAGAATAAAACAACAGAAGGAAACAATGAAAGCAAGAGCTGGTTCTTTGAGAAAATAAACAGATAAACCCCTAGCTGGACTTATCAAAAAAAAAAGAGAGTCTACACACATAAAGAGAATCAGAAATGAGAAAGGAAAAATCACTACAGACACCACATTAATGCAAAGAATTATGAGAGAATACTATGAAAAATTATATGGTAACAAACTGGATAACCTAGAAGAAATGGACAACTTTCTAGAAAAATACAACCTTCCAAGGCTGACCCAGGAAGAAACAGAAAATCTGAATAGACAAGTTACCAGTAAAGAAATTGAATTGGTAATCAAAAAACTACCTAAGAACAAAAAACGTGAACCAGATGGTTTCACTGCTGAATTTTATCAAACATTTAGTGAAGACCTAATACCCATCCTCATTAAAGTTTTCCAAAAAGTAGAAAAGGAGGGAATACTCCCAAACTCATTCTACGAGGCCAACATCACTCTAATACCAAAACCAGGCAGATACCACAAAAAAGGAAAATTACAGACCAATATCCCTGATGAAGATAGATGCAAAAATACTCAACAAAATATTAGCAAACCGAATTCAAAAATATATCAAAAAGATCATCCATCATGATCAAGTGGGATTCATCCCAGAGATGCAAGGATGGTACAACGTTGGAAAATCCATCAATATCATCCACTACATCAACAAAAAGGACAAAAACCACGTGATCATCTCCATAGATGCTGAAAAAGCATTTGACAAAATTCAACACCCATTATGATAAAAACTCTCAACAAAATAGGTATAGAGGGCAAGTACCTCAACATAATAAAGGCCATATATGACAAACCCACAGCCAACATCATACTTAACAGTGAGAAGCTGAAAGCTTTTCCTTTAAGATCGGGAACAAGACAAGGATGCCCACTCCCTCCTCCTTTATTCAGCATAGTTCTGGGGGTCCTAGCCACGGCAATCAGACAATACAAAGAAATAAAAGGCATCCAGTTGGCAATTAACAGTTCAAACTGTCCCGGTTTGCAGATGACATGATAATGTACATAAAAAACCCTAGAGAATCCACTCCAAAACTACTAGATCTAATATTAGAATTTAGCAAAGTTGTGGGATACAAGATTAATACACCGAAATCTGTTGCATTCCTATACACTAATGATGAACGAGCAGCAAGAGAAATCAGGAAAACAATTCCATTCACAATCGCATCCAAACGAATAAAATACCTAGGAATAAACCTACCCAAGGAAGTGAAAGACCTATACCCTGAAAACCACAAGACACTCTTAAGAGAAATTAAAGAGGACACTAATAAATGGAAATTCATCCTATGCTCTTGGCTAGGAAGAATTAATATTGTCAAAATGGCCATCCTGCCTAAAGCAATCTACAGATTCAATGCAATCCCTATCAAAATACCTACAGCATTCTTCAATGAACTAGAGCAAATAGTTCTAAAATTCATATGGAACCACAAAGGACCCCAAATAGCCAAAGCAATCCTGAGAAGGAAGAATAAAGCAGGGGGTATTACACTCCCTGACTCCAAGCTCTACTACAAAGCTACAGTAATCAAGACAATTTGGTACTGGCACAAGAACAGACCCATAGACCAGTGGAACAGAATAGAGAGCCCAGATATAAACCCAAGTATATATGGCCAATTAATATACAATAAAGGAGCCATGAATATACAGTGGGGAAATGACAGCCTCTTCAACAGCTGGTGTTGGCAAAACTGGACAGCTACATGTCAGAGAATGAAAGTGGATTACAGTCTAACCCCATATACAAAAGTAAACTCAAAATGAATCAAAGACCTGAATGTTAGTCATGAAACCATAAAACTCTTAGAAAACAATATAGGCAATAATCTCTTGGACATAAACATGTGCAACTTCTTCATAAACATATCTCCCCAGCCAGGGAAACAAAAGCAAAAATAAACAAGGGGGACTATATCAAACTAAAAAGCTTCTGTACAGCAAAGGATACCAACAGTAGAACAAAAAGACATCCTACAGTATGGGAGAATATATTCATAAATGACATATCTGATAAGGGGTTGACATCCAAATTATATAAAGAGCTCACGCACCTCAACAAACAAAAAGCAAATAAGCCAATTAAAAAATGGGCAGAGGAGCTGAACAGACACTTCTCCAAAGAAGAAATTCTGATGGCCAACAGGCACATGAAAAGATGCTCCACATCACTAATCATCAGGGAAATGCGAATTAAAACCACACTGAGATATCACCTCACACCAGTTAAGATGGCCACCATCCAAAAGACAAACAACAACAAATGTTGGAGAGGATGTGGAGAAAGGGGAGCTGTCCTACGCTGCTGGTGGGAATGTAAATTAGTACAACCATTGTGGAAAGCAGTATGGAGGTTCCTCAAAAAACTCAAAATAGAAATACCATTTGACCCAGGAATTCCACTCCTAGGAATTTACCCTAAGAATGTAGCAGCCCAGTTTGAAAAAGACAGATGCACCGCTATGTTTATCGCAGCACTATTTACAATAGCCAAGAAATGGAAGCAACCTAAGTGTCCATCAGTAGATGAATGGATAAAGAAGATGTGGTATATATACACAATGGAATATTATTCAGCTATAAGAAGAAAACAAATCCTACCGTTTGCAACTACATGGATGGAGCTAGAGGGTATTATGCTCAGTGATATAAGCCAGGCAGAGAAAGAGAAGTATCAAATGATTTCACTCACCTGTGGAGTATAAGAATAAAGCAAACACTGAAGGAACAAAACAGCAGCAGACTCACAGAACTGAAGAATGGACTAACAGTTACCAAATGGAAAGGGACTGGGGAAGAGGGGTGGGAAGGGAGGGATAAGGGGGAAAAAGGGTTATTACAATTAGCACACATCATGTTGTGGTGGTGGGGGTGGGGTGGGGGGCTACGGGGAAGGCATTATAACACAGAGATGACAAGTAGTGTTTCTATAACATCCTACTATGCTGATGGACAGTGACTGCAATGGGGTATGTGGTGGGGACTTGATAATAGGGGCCGTCTAGTAACCATAATATTGCTCATGTAATTGTATATTAATAATAGCAAAATTAAATTAAAAAAATTTTTTTAAAGAAACACATAGAGGAAGGGAGAGGTGTTGGAGGAGTCTCAGCTGCTGAAATCTCCCAGAGCAGGTTCCAGACATGTAAGGCAGGAAGCTTTTGAAATGACTTTAGCCCCTGCTACATAAAAAAAAAAAAAATGAGTATAGCAATTAGGAATAAAGTGAAAGTTTCATGTATCATATAACCCTACTGGAGCAGGCATGATAGCAAGGTACAGTGGTTTGTTGAAATCTGGCCTGAAGTCAGACACCAATAGCCTTTGGAGCTGGTCAGTTTGCTTATGGACAGTGCTGCGGTGTTTGAATGAGAAGCTCCAAAAAGGAGCCTTGAGTGCTGTGGACATGCTGACACACATTGCTGCCTCTGACACACATTGCTGCCTCTCTTATACAGCTGTATGTACAAACCAAAGAGGAGTTATTGAAGCCAGGATATGGCCAGCAGAGCAACATCCTGCTGCTAGCCCCAAATGCATTAAACCCTGGAGACGCTGTTGAGTGGACGTGGCCCTGGACATTTCGATACATGATCCAGCGATGGCTGGCCCTTCTGGCACCTTAGGGGAAAGGCCTGGAAGCTGGCCTCCTGTATGTTCCTGGAGTAACAGCACAGTGTCCCCCAAAGATCACAGGAGTGTACCCAAAACATCTGGGAGGTAAGAGCATCTTACAGGGAAGTTTTGTTTTATCTTTATGGCCAGTGCATGTACCTCCCATAGTCCTATATATTGACCCATCTGTAATTCCCACAGGGAGTGGGGTGAAAGTCTGGTATAGTAGACCAGGACGAGATCCCATTCCTGCCACTGTCCTATCACAGGACCACTCTCTTGCATGCATCCTACCTGATGGACAAGATTTGTCTGTGCTGGTGTCATTAAACATGTATCTTATCGCCCTTAAGGTTATTTTTCTTCTACAGTCCCAGTGGCCTGGACCCGCCCCGTAGCTGCAGCTGCTGCCTGATGATTGCTCTGAACTCCCTACCTGTTCAGCTACTGACCACCTGTGGAATGGGTGAGCTATGAATTAAATCTGCATAGGACTTTGAATTTAGCTAAATCCTGCAGCTTGAGGATTATCATGATTTTATTGCTGTTGTTATTGTATGTTACTAGTATGGTTACAGTACTCCAGTTTTCTTGCACAGGGGCCATGGCAGAAGATGGGGAGCGAGTAGATTGTGAGGCAAGATTTCTGGAGGGTGGACTGTGGGTAAAATTGCAATATTTCCAGAATTGCTCGCCTGGCCTTAAACCATCGCCGTATCAATAGGTGTTTCCAAGGGGTGGAGAGAAGTAGTCCATCTCCTTATCAATAGGTAATTACAAGGGGGAGTGAGAGTATATCTGGACCCGAGAGGTGGGGTGGGGCCCCTTTGTGCAGCCGGGTTGTGAGAGACAAAGGCAAGCAAAAGAGGGCAACTGTTTGTAAGCAATAAATGGGTTTCTCCCACTTTATTTCTCCCTTTGACTGATTTCGGTTCAAAGGTATTTTGCCCCAGGCTGGGAAAATATTTTTCCCCCAGAGTTGTAGGGAGGTGGATGAGTAACTGGTATAAAGTGATTTTTAAGAAACACTATTTCTCACAATTTAGAGTATTTGGAGTGGGATAGGCTGAATTATTCTGTGGAGACTTTAAAAGAAGGTGAGGTGAAATTTAAGATGGTAATATATTTTAACAATTAGGGGTTCATACTTTGAAATTCTTCAAAAGTTACCAATAGCTACAAACATTGCTAGCTTGCCTTTTAATCTGAAAAACAAACTGATACTTTTAGATGTAGGCTTGTCAAAAATAAATATAGTTTTATTCCAACTTTAAATAATAGACAAATCTTATTTGTCAGGAAGGATTTCATGTAAAATATCTCCCAAGTTGATGTTTGGTAAAAGGCATCATTAAATACATACTTTTTTCTTTTTTCTTTTATTTTTGGTACAATTACATGAGCAACATTATGGTTACTAGACTCCCCCTATTATCAAGTCCCCACCACATACCCCATTGCAGTCACTGTCCATCAGCGTAGTAAGATGCTATAGAATCACTACTTGTCTTCTCTGTGTTGTACTGCCTTCCCTGTGCCCCCCCACCTATATTATGTGTGCTAATCATAATGCCCCTTTTTCCCCCTTATCCCTCCCTTCCCACCCATCTTCCCCAGTCCCTTTCCCTTTGGTAACTGTTAGTCCATTCTTGGGTTCTGTGAGTCTGCTGCTGTATTGTTCCTTCAGTTTTTTCTTTGTTCTTATACTGCACACATGAGTGAAATCATTTGGTACTTGTCTTTCTCTGCCTGGCTTATTTCACTGAGCATAATACACTCTAGCTCCATCCATGTTGTTGCAAATGGTAGGATTTGTTTTCTTCTTATGGCTGAATAATATTCCATTGTGTATATGTACCACATCTTCTTTATCCATTCATCTACTGATGGACACTTAGGTTGCTTCCATTTCTTGGCTATTGTAAATAGTGCTGTGATAAACATAGGGGTGCATATGTCTTTTTCAAACTGGGCTGCTGCATTCTTAGGGTAAATTCCTAGGAGTGGAATTCCTGGGTCAAATGGTATTTCTATTTTGAGTTTTTTGAGGAACCTCCATACTGCTTTCCACAATGGTTGAACTAATTTACGTTCCCAACAGCAGTGTAGGAGGGTTCCCTTTTCTCCACATCCTCTCCAACATTTGTTGTTGTTTGTCTTTTGGATGGTGGCCATCTTAACTGGTGTGAGGTGATATCTCATTGTGGTTTTAATTTGCATTTCCCTGATGATTAGTGATGTGGAGCATCTTTTCATGTGTGTGTTAGCCACCTGAATTTCTTCTTTGGAGAACTGTCTCTTCATATCCTCTGCCCATTTTTTAATTGGGTTATTTGCTTTTTTTTTGTTGAGGTACTTGAGTTCTTTATATAATTTGGATGTCAACCCTTTATCATATATGGCATTTATGAATATATTCTCCCATACTGTAGAATGCCTTTTTGTTCTACTGATGGTGTCCTTTGCTGTACAGAAGCTTTTCAGCTTGATATAGTCCCACTTGTTCATTTTTCCTTTTTTTCCCCTTGCCCGGGGAGATATGTTCATGAAGAAGTTGCACATGTTTATGTCCAAGAGATTTTTACCTATATTTTTTTCTAAGAGTTTTATGGTTTCATGATTACATTCAGGTCTTTGATCCATTTCAAGTTTACTTTTGTGTATGGGGTTAGACAATAATCCAGTTTCATTCTCTTACATGTAGCTGTCCAGTTTTGTCAACACCAGCTGTTAAAGGGGCTGTCTTTTCCCCATTGTATCCATGGCTCCTCTATCGTATATTAATTGACCATATATGTTTTGGTTAATATCTGACTAAATATGTAGTTTGAAAGCAGTTTATAAGCCGCTGTTCTACATCCCTTTTATCATTTATCAGGACTGTCATTTCCTTGTGTTAGGCACGTCAGCTTTTTCCTCTGAATGTTTTATTGTTGCCTGTGACATTCAACACTTAGGAAAAAGTTAAAATAACCGATTTCCGTTATTTCAGTTATTTCCTTACCTGGTGAGATTTAGGTTTGTGTTTGTTTCTGGATGATTTTTGCACATGTACTAACTGCTCTATGGGGAAAACTGATTTGGGGATGACAAGGTGAGTAACATTTCATGGCTTCCCAGGCCCTTTTTGTGAGTACAGAATAGAAATAAAATAAATCTTGTTAATCATCTTCAAAAGAGGTGGGGGTGTTTGCATGACTGCCCCATTCACTGCTTCAATCCAGAAATTCATATGAATAAATTAAGAATAGAGAAAGCACAATGAGAAGTTACATGGCTTAGTGGTTACAACCCTGGTGCAGTCTGCCTGGTTTGAATCCCAGCTCCTCTCCTGTCTTGTAACTTGGTCTTGGGAACATATATTCGTTTCTCTGTCCCTTCATTTCCTCAAAAGTAAAATAAGGATAATACTGATAAAGACATTCATGTAAAGCTAAATTCAGTGCTTGGAACATAGTAAGTGCTCAAAACATGTTAAGTGCTGCCTTTATTATTATTGTTGTTGTTTTTGTTGTTATTGGAACTAAAAAAATCGTCTCAAACTCACACCATTGACAGAAGAATCATGCTCCAAATACAGTCAAATTGGGAATGAACTGCTGGAAGAGGCCAAGATCTGCCCTGTGGCTCCCCTTACCTCCAGCAGAGGGCAGTTTCATCAAGACAGGGGCAGGGCCCTCAAAATATAAAAGAAAAGATTGGAAGTTTGACTACAGGGTAAGAGGAAGAGCCTCAGGAGCCTAGGTGGCTGTTCTCTCAGTCTGTCTTCTCGACAACCACACTCTCTTAAATCTGTTGCTCTCTGCATTTTCAGTCTTTGTTTCTCATTTGAAAGTAAGTTGCAAACACGACATCATAAGGTTTATTTCTAAACCTTAAATATGTATCTTTTAAGAACAAGGTTATTTTCCAAAATAATCATAATGCCATTATCTATCAGAGAAATGGAACAACTCCCCATAGCTCCCTGCCCCCAGCCTCTGGGAACTCCCAATCTACTTCCAGTCTCTCTGAATTTGACTACTCTAGGCACCTCGTGTAAGTGGGATCATACAGTATCTGTGTTTTTGTGACTGGCTTATTCACTTAACATGATGTCTTCAAGGTTTATCCATGTTGTAATGTGTCAGCAATTTCCTTCCTTTTTAAGGTAATACTAAAGGCATGGATCATTGAAATACAATGATATCTCATTGCATGGATATACATTTTCTTTATCCATTCATTCATCCATGGACACTTGGGATGCTTCCACCTTTTGACTATTGTGAATAATGTTGCTATGAACAAAGGTATAAAAATATCTCTCCAAGACCATGTGTTCCATTCTTTTGGATATATACCCAGAAGTACAATTGCTGGATCATATGGTGTCATGCTGGAGGGGGATTTCAGCTGCAAGCCAGTTCACTATGGATTCAGTAAGACCTAATAATGACAACAGAACAATGAGGGTAAAAGGGTTTATGCCAAGTTTTACTCTCACAGTGGCAGGTCGAGTGCTAGAATCACATGGACATCTAGCAAGTCTGCAATTCCCCTCAGCCTCCATCTCCGCCAGCTGGGAGCTGGAGGAGAGCACCAGGCAGAGCTCATGTATAGCAACACAGACAATAATGGCTCATTGCCAACACGTGTGTAAGCATGTACCTGCAGAATAGCCAATTACATCATGGCACATGTGCAGTGGACAAGCAGATTAGGGTCAGGTGAGGATCCGGGCCATAGGAACTTCCATTTTCCCTACATATGGGAATTTTAATTTTTTGAGGAATCACCATACTGTTTTCCATGGCAGCTGCACCATTTTACTTTCCTACCAGGTGTGCACAGGGTTCCAGTTTCTCTACATCCTTGTCAACACTTGTTATTTTCTGTTTTTGTTTATTTGGTTGGTTGGTTTTTATAGGAGACATCCCAATGGGTGTGCAATAATATTTCATTGTGATTTTTATTTGAATTTTTAAATTTGATGAGTCCTGGATTATCTTTTTTTTCTCTTATGGGTCATGTTTTTGAAGTCATATCTAAGAACTCATTACCTAATCACAGATAATAAATATTTTTCCCTATTGCTTCTTCCAAAAATTTTATAGTCTTATATTTTACATTTAGATCTCTAATTCATGTCAGAATTTTTGTGTAAGGTGTGAGTTTTAAGTCAAGTGTTCATTATTTTACATATGATGCCTAGGAGTTCTTGAACACTGTTGAAAAGACTAGCTTTTCTCCTTTGAACTGCTTTTGAACCTTTGTCAAAAATCAGTTGAACACATGAGTTTCCTGGTTTCAATACTGTGCTATGGTTATGCAAAATGATGTAAATGGGAGATCTTGATGGAAGTTGGGTAAAAGGTATAGGGTAAATCTCTGTACCATTTTTTGCAACTTCTTGTGAGTCTTTAAGTATTTCAAAATACAGTATTTTAAAAATCAATCACCTGTACTTGTATGAATCTGTTTTTATATTCTCTATTCTGTTCTACTGATCTATGTGTCTTGATTACTGTAACTTTATGGTAATTCTTAAAATCACATAGTATGAGCCCTCCATCTTTATTCTTCTTTTACAAAATTGTTTTGACTATTCTAGTTCCTTTGCCTTTCCATTTAAATTTTAGGTTCAGCTCATCTGTAGCTACAAAATTCCTTTGGGAATTTTTATTAGAATTGTAATAATTATTATATCAATTAGATATATAAGACCTACAATATAGTCTATTGGTAAATGTGTTCCATGCGCTTTTGAAAAGACTGTATTTTGTTTTTGAGTGAAGTATTGTATAAATGTCAGATCCAGCTGGTGGTGTTCAGTTCTCTATCCTTATTGATTTTCTACTTCTATCAGTTACTTAGACTGGATTATTAAAGTCTGATTATGACTGTGGGCTTATCTATTTCCCCTTTTAGTTCTGACAGTTTTTGCTTCATGTATTTAGAAGCTCACTTGCTCGATGCATACACAGTTAGAATTTCTTCTTGATGAATTGACCACTTTATCATTCTGTAATGTGTTTCTTTATCCCTGGTAATTTTCTTTGCTGTGAAATTGACTTTGTCGGGTATCAGTTTAGCCACTCCATCTTTCTTTTGGTTTGTGTTTTCATGGTGAATCCTTTTCTATCCATTTACTTTTGAAAGTGGGACATGATATATCTGGTAATAGAATTTGAGGTTATCAGGCTTTTAGTATGAGGTTTTTATATTAATGTGGTTAAAGGCAGGGCTTTGCTTAAATGTTTGCTGTAGTTATAGGATCCTGAGGCCTCAGTGTCCTCTAGTTTTCTTGTTTTGTTTTTCTCCTGTTATCTTTGGTGTTCTTTAAGGATTCCTTCTTAAATACAATCTGTGTCTTGCAGCCCTCTCATCTGTATCCATTGTTACTATACTGGAGCCCTAGTGGTGTGGTGGTAAAGTGTGGAGATGGGAAATAGTCTACAATCTTATAATTAAATCTCAGTTTTGTTGTTGTTTTAATGTGCGTATATACTTGGACTGTGACCTCCAGAAGCTTATTTTAGCCCTTCTTTTTTTCTCCCCTTATGCAAGACAGGAAGTCTAGAGGGACTAGAATTGTCTCCCTGTCCTCTCCCTAGTCAGATAAGGCTCTGATAGTCTCCCTTGAGGACAGGCCTTTTTTTTTTTTTCTTTACAGACAGTGATCTGGGTGTATTTCAAAATGGTTATAGGATTTTTCTCCCATCTTCACTACAAAAATCTGGTGGTGTTCCTGGAGGCAAAACCCACAAAATTGTAAGGGCCCACCTAAGACTGAGCCCCTGGGAGTTTTTGACTCTCAAGCTAGTCCATACTCAATCTCCAGCAATTAGTCAGTTACTATTTAAGTGATATTACAAGTCTCTAACTCTGGTGCCTTCTCCCCAATAAACTGATTTGGGCTTTGATTATCTATATTTAGTCTCTCTAATTTTCAGGGTGGCAGTTTGTCCTGTGATCTCAACACGCTGATAGATCCAAGAAAACTCATTAATTTTCCATTTATTCAACTGTTTTCTTGTTGTGAGGATGGGTGTGAAAGCTTCCAAGATTTTATGTATGTCAAACCTAAATTCGGAAGTCCATCCTTTTACTTTAATCTACTGAAATCATATTTCACATGAGTTCTTGTAGACAGCATATAGTTGGGTTGTGGTTAGTTGTTTTTTTTTTTAATTCCATTCTGAAAATCTTTGTCTTTTAAGTGGTGTGCTTAGACCATTTACATTTAATGTATTTTTTTATATGCTGGATTTAAGGCTACTTTTTTTTTCTGTTTGTTCTCTCGTTTCTTGTCCCTCTTTTTCCTTGTTTCTGCCTTCTTTGAGTTATGCGGACCTTTTTTTGAATATTCAGTTTTAGTTCATCAATTATGATTTGACTATATCTTGGTATGGTTTCCTTTGCTGTGTACTCTAGGAATTGCAATATGCATACATCATTTTTCAGTACTCTTTGAATCAACATTTTAGCACTTTTAAGTGGAAACCTTACCACAACAAAGATCCCTTTACCCTCTTTCTTTATGTTGTAGTTGTCTTATTATTACATCTATATACTTAAAAATACCTTAAGCAATGTGTACTGTGTTTTTTACTTCATTCTTTCCTGATGTTCCAGGTTCCTCTCTGGTATCCCTTTCTCTGTCTGCAAAATGTCCTTTACCAATTATTTTCGAGCAGGTATTATAGTATCTTGGTTTTCCTTCACTGACAATATCTGTCTTTTATATCTTCATTCCTAAGTGATCTTTTAACTGGAATAGAGTTTAGGGTTAACAGTTCTTTTGTTTCGGTACTTTAAAATGTTGCACCTCCTTTTGGCCTCCATGGTTTCAGATGAGAAGTGAAAAATAAATTGTTTTTCTCCAATTAAGTAATGGGTTCTTTTTTTTTCAGCAGCTTTCGATTTTTTGTTTGCTTTTAGTATTCAGCACTATTTTTATGCCTTGTCCGGGCATGATTTCTTTGGCTTTATCCTGTTCATTGAACTTTGTGAACCTGTGAGTTTATGTCCTTCACCAAATTTAGGAAATTTTCAGCAATTTTTTAAAAGTTTTTTTTCTTTTTCTGCTCCATGCTCCTCTTCTTCTTCTGGAACTTTGATGAAAAAAATGCTAGACCCTTTATTATAGCATAGGTCCCTGAGGCTCTAGAAATATTTTTTTCAGTTCTCAAATTAGATTTTTTTTTTTACTTGATAAAGACAGTCATTTATTTTTAAATTATACCTTGTTTAAAATGAGTATGTATGGTGTTAATCATCACACCAACAAATATTCTGTTAGTTTTAAGGGCAAGCTGAATTCAGTAACAAAAAATATGTAATTAATTTATGTATTAATATGAAGAAGCAAAGAATTAAAATAGATTATTCTTATTTTGATTAACTTATTTAGAAATCATTCAAGTCAAACATTTCCTTTTCTATAAATTTATATTTTTACCTTTTACAGAAATAGAGATTCTGCAGTCTGCCATAATATGTACAAAGATTTATAATGCCTCCATTACTTTTTTCTTTTAATTTATTTTGGTATCATTAATCTACAATTACATGGACAATATTATGGTTATTAAACTACTCCCTTCATCAGGTCCCCCCCACCAACCCCATTACAGTCACTGTCCATCAGCGTAGTGAGATGCTATAGAGTCACTACTTGTCTTCTCTGAGTTACACAGCCCTCCCCGTGCCCCCTCAACATTACATCTGCTAATCGTAATGCCCCTTTTTCCTCCTTGTCCCTCCCTTCCCACCCATCGTCCCCACTCCCTTTCCCTTTGGTAACTATTAGTCCGTTCTTGGGTTCTGTGAGTCTGCTGCTGTTTTGTTCCTTCAGTTTTTTTGTTGTTCTTATACTCCACCTATGAGTGAAATCATTTGGTACTTGTCCTTTTTGGCTTGGCTTATTATTTCACTGAGGATAATACCCTCTAGCTCCATCCATGTTGTTGCAAATGGTAGGATTTGTTTTCTTCTTATGGCTGAATAATATTCCATTGTGTATATGTACCACCTCTTCTTTATCCATTCATCTACTGATGGACACTTAGGTTGCTTCCATTTCTTGGCTATTGTAAATAGTGCTGCGATAAACATAGCGGTGCATCTGTCTTTTTCAAATTAGGCTGCTTCATTCGAAGGGTAAATTCCTAGGAGTGGGATTCCTGGGTCAAATGGTATTTCTATTTTGAGTTTTTTGAGGAACCTCCATACTGCTTTCCACAATGGTTGAACTAATTTGCAGTCCCACCAGCAGTGTAGGAGGGTTCCCTTTTCTCCACATCCTCGCCAACATTTGTTGTTGTTTGTGTTTTGGATGTTGGCCATCCTCACTGGTGTGAGGTGATATCTCATTGTGGTTTTAATCTGCATTTCTCTGATGATTAGCGATGTGGAGCATCTTTTCATGTGCCTGTTGGCCATCTGAATTTCTTCTTTAGAGAAGTGTCTATTCATGTCCTCTGCCCATTTCTTAATTGGATTATTTGCTTTTGTTTGTTGAGGTGTGTGAGTTCTTTATATATTTTGGATGTCAACCCTTTATCGGATATGTCATTTATGAATATATTCTCCCATACTGTAGGATGTCTTTTTGTTCTACTGATGGTGTCCTTTGCTGTACAGAAGCTTTTCAGCTTGATATAGTCCCACTTGTTCATTTTTGCTTTTGTTTCCCTTGCCCGGGGAGATATGTTCATGAAGAAGTCGCTCATGTTTATGTCTAAGAGATTTTTGCCTATGTTTTTTTCTAAGAGTTTTATGGTTTCATGACTTACATTCAGGTCTTTGATCCACCTTGAGTTTACCTTTGTGTATGGGGCTAGACAGTAGTCCAGTTTCATTCTCTTACATGTAGCTGTCCAGTTTTTCCAACACCAGCTGCTGAAGAGGCTGTCATCTCCCCATTGTATATCCAAGGCTACTTTATCAAATATTAATTGACTGTATATGTTTGGTTCATGTTTGGATTTTCTATTCTGTTCCACTGGTCTGTGGGTCTGTTTTTGTGCCAATACCAAATTGTCTTGATTACTGTGGCTTTGTAGTAGAGCTTGAAGTCAGGGAGCGTAATTCCCCCTGTTTTATTCCTCCTTCTCAGGATTGCTTTGGCTATTCGGGGTCTTTTATGGTTCCATATGCATTTTAGAATTATTTGTTCCAGTTCATTGAAGAAAGCTGTTGGTATTTTGATAGGGATTGCATTGAATCTGTAGATTGCTTTAGGTAGTATAGCCGTTTTGACAATATTTATTCTACCTAGCCAAGAGCATGGGATGCATTTCCATTTGTTAGTGTCCTCTTTAATTTCTCTTAGGAGTATCTTGTAGTTTTCAGAGTATAAGGTCTTTCACTTCCTTCGTTAGGTTTATTCCTAGGTATTTTATTCTTTTTGACGCAGTTGTGAATGGAATTGTTTTTCTGATTTCTCTTTGTTAGTTCATCATTAGTGTATAGGAAAGCAACAGATTTCTGTATGTTAATTTTGTATCCTGCAACTTTGCTGAATTCAGAGATTAGTTCTAGTAGTTTTGGAGTGGAGTCTTTATGGGTTTTTATGTACAATATCATGTCATCTGAAAATAGTGACAATTTTGACTTCTTCTTTACCAATCTGGATGCCTTGTATTTCTTTGTTTTGTCTGATTGCCATGGCTAGGACCTCCAGTACTATGTTGAATAACAGTGGAGAGAGTGGGCATCCCTGTCGTGTTCCCGATCTTAGATGAAAAGCTTTCAGCTTCT